>CAMQGK010000230.1:3245000-3625437 GCA_947000775.1 Pterois miles
GCCTCCACACAGGCTCGTCGTTAATTATTTACCAACTCCCTCAACACCCTCAGCCCACGCTAGATCAATGAGAACTGCTCCCTCTTTTTTTTTTTTTTTTTTTTTTTTAAACAAAGCCAAGGTGGACTGCAGCCAGGAGCCGAGTTTTGCGTCGCTCTGAGTTTTTAATTCGCGTTCCCCGCATTCTGCTCTCTTTCCATCGTGTCCTCTCGGTGTCTTCGCCGCCTCACCATCCTTTTGTGTTCTCCGTTATTGCTCAGAGAGTTGCCTGAGGGAGGAGGCGCAGTTAAGGCAGTTGTTATGTTGGGATTATTCAATAAAGACAGACTTGCCACCGCATCACAGCCGACTTGTGACTCTCGCAGTCTATTCTTGATCATTCTCTATATGCCGCGGCTTGTTTATGCTCGCGTACACCCACACACGCACAGCACCAGGCCCCAGGACGTTTTTGAAGCGTCTAATCTGGCTATTTATTTTGCTCGGGTGTGTGTGTGTGTGTGTGTGTGTGTGTGTGTGTGTGTGTGTGTGTGCAACATGCCACCAGCTTTAAGTAGGAAGTCTCTTTCTAAGAAATTCCTCTCTGTGTGGTGGTAGTGGCTGCACAGAGCAAAAAGGTTCTCTCAAACAAGATTAATTAGAGCTCTGTCTGAAGCCAGACGCGCACACACACACACACACACACACACACACACACACACACACACACACACACACACACACACACACACACACACACACACACACACACACACACACACACACACACACCACCACCACCACCACCACCACCACACACACAGCGTTCATCATCCTGTTCGTCTGCGCTACGCGAAGAGAAAGGAGTCGTGCTTCATGTCTTGTGCAGTTTCTTGTGCTCTTTAATCTCTCTTTATAAAACCCCCACGATCGTTGTGTTCACCTTCTGCCACGCTATTACTCTCGTTTTCATCCTTTCTCCGGGACTTGATTTGTCAAGAAGACAGCGTGTGTGTGTGTGTGTGTGTGTGTGTGTGTGTGTGTGTGTGTGTGTGTGTGTGTGTGTGTGTGTGTGTGTGTGTGTGTGTGTGTGTGGGGGTGTGGGAGGCAGAGAGGGGGGGGGGGGGGGGGGGGGGGGGAGGATGGTCAGCAGTAGTTTCATTGCACTGGATCAGCTACAGAACTTTTCTAATTGGAGGTTTTAGTCGTGGTCGTTGCTGAGTCCAGCTTTTTTTTTTCGACCCCAATCCCCCTCCATCCCTCCCTCCCTGCTCCCCCCCACCTCCGCCGTACCCAAACAGCTAAGCTCTTACAAAGTGTTGAGGATGCATTTTCACCCAAACGCTTTCCCACCCCCTCTCCCCCCCAGTCCTGTTCCTCCTCATTGGTGTTTCTCCCTCAATCCCCACCTCTGTCCCCCTCCTCCTCCTCACTTGCCTCTCTTTTTTTCTTCTCTTCTTTCTCCCTTGTCATTTGCACCCCCTCCCCACCCCGTCCTCCTTCCATACTCAGCATTTTTCTGGGCTGTGGGTGTGATGTCTCCGCTGTAACGCTAATCAGCTCTGGAGACGTCAGCATTCTTTCAGTCCTCCTTCGCCACCACCACCACCACCCCCCCTCCCACCTCCTCCTCCTTTCTTACCTACTCTGTCTTCACCTTGCTATCCGACCAACTCCTCACCCTCCTCTTTTCTTCTCTTCTAGTCGTATTTTACTCACTCGCCTCTCACCTTTTCTTCCATCCCTGTCCCCGTGTCCCGTCCTCTCCTCTGTGTTTGTGCCATGTGTGTTGTCTTTCCACTGTAACCGTAAGCAGCTCTGCTCTTGAGTTGTCAGCGTTCTTCCAGTTGCTCCATAAAAATACAGCCTGCCACAGCAAAAAAGCTGTCTGTTGTAGCAACAGTGGCTGTGGCATTGACCACACCGCAGCGACCACCTCGCAAGCATTATGGGAAGGACACCTCTGGCTCTTTGTGTGAGTGTATTTGTGTGCCTGTGTGTGTGAGTGTGGGTGCATACACTCAAGATGAATGGCGATGCCTTTGCTCAGCAGTTGATCCCTAACCTGGGTGACTTACACATGGCCTGATCTCTCAGACAACATACACACAAACTAGTTTACTGCAGTTTCTTTGCTGTGGTGTGTTGTTGTCTAACCTTGACGAAATAGCCCAATCTTAATATGACGTCCTGCTCTGCAAGCGCACACTACTACTATTACTCTACCTATAACTCTATAGCTATTACTCTAGCTATAACAAGTCATCAAGTAGTCCAGCCTCCTCAAATATAAACAGATGCCATTTTTCTTAGTCCTCTATATTAAACTTAATATTTTAAGGGTGCTATTGATAACATTCAGCCACCAGATGTCACATTCTCCCTCCCCCGTTCCATCGCATTTACTTCACAATAAGTTGTTGCCAGACAGATAAGTAAACTGGAAAAATGTAATGTGGTATAGGGTAAGGACCATTCAGCAACAACGATGACATAATGAGTAGGGCTGTGTATTGGCAAGAATCAGGCGATATAAACTTGAAAAAAAAGTGGGATGAGCAGCACAGCTGATTATGTGGGTAGCACCCAAGTGAAATTTGCCAAAATTCCCTGCCAGTGCTTCACAGTGTATTCTCCTGTTGGTGTTGACTCTTGTTTTGAGATCCAGGTGCTGCCGATGAGGCACCACGAGACCAGACCTCCAGATCACAAAGTGATCCGTTTCATTCTGTAAAGTCAGCTTTTCAAAACCAACATGGCTCCGTTCAACATTTAGTTTCAAAACAAAACTCTTCATCTCTTCTCTTACATAATTTTGACATCAGATGATTTGCTACCAATCAGTGCTGCCAACCAGGCACCAAAGTAAGGGTCAGTACCAACAGGAGAATACACCGTTTAGCATTGGCAGAGAGTTTTGGCAGATTTCACTTGGGCTCTACTCACATAATCAGCTGTGCTTTTCATCCCACAAATGCATGATCCTTACAGGTTGGACATCATCATGAAGGTAAATAAACAGGCTTTCCAACCATGTAAAATACAATGTCAACTAGCATTGTAACAGAGAAATAATCCACCAAACACAAATATCCAAACTTCTTTTCCCAAGTTTAATATGTATTATGATACAGGGGTAACGATTCAATATAATGCGTAACTGTAAGCAATTTAAATGTATTTTTAGGAAATCTTGGTATAAAGGCACACCATATGTAAAAATGTGAGTAAAAACACCAGAATTTTTCTCATTTTTACTGAACAAATTCACAAGCCACAGACAGTGATGATCATTACTGCAAAGGGCATTAAAAGTAAGCCATCTGAAACTAAGACATTTACAGACACCAGAAATTATAACGAAGGAGCTGTGTCGGTACGGATATATTATAGATGCTAACTACCTTTTGTGCACCTGCAGTAATTCTATTTGTGAATTGCTTTTATCGAAGACATTTTAATTATGTGTTGTCAAATAAAACCTCTGAGCCATGCTTGCACAGTAAGCTCAGTTTCCACATATCGAGTATTGTTTCACACTTTAAACTACATTTGCACATTTGTGTACTCGCAGCCGAGCGTTTTACGTGTGTGTTTTATTATACTCCACTGGCATGGCAGCAGGGGAATCTGTGTGTGTGTGTGTGTGTGTGTGTGTGTGTGTGTGTGTGTGTGTGTGTGTGTGTGTGTGTGTGTGTGTGTATGCTTGCTTGCTTGCTGGAATGCTTTTTGTTTGTATGTAGATGGGGTTATGGGGGGATTGGGGTTTGGGCACAGGGGAAATAAACCAGTAAAAACAGCCTCCTTGTTGCCCCCTCTATTTTCTCTCCTCCCCCCTACCCCTGCCCCTCTCTCTTCTCCACCCCCACCCCCAGCAGCCACCCTCAGTCTTCATGTCTTTTGATCCATCTATTGTGCGATGATGCACCTCCAGCTGCGGGAGCTGAAATGCAAGATTGCAGTGGTACATGAGGATGGAAGACATTTGTTTATGGAGAAGGAGCTCAGTGAAAAGAGCATTTTAATTGACTGACTATAACTCATTAAGGAGAGCTTGAAATCAAATGCTTTGATTGAAGCTCCATTATAGTAAATTTCCTGTGTGAGGAAGTGTCTCCAGTGCTCTTCATCATTTCACTGACTTTCTGACTTGCCGTGCATTTCACTCGCATTGTGGGCATGCATGATTACTTGTATGCTTGTATGTTTTGTTTTTTTTAATTTGATCTACAGCTATTTATAACTGCAGGATTTATGGCAGTGCTCACACGAACACTCAGGCACCCTCAAAGACAGACAGACAGACAGACAGACAGACAGACAGAGGTGCATTGTGGGGGAGGTTCACTGGTACGCTCTGTGCCGTGCCTTTTGACAGAAAAGAATAAGAATGACAAGAGAACAGACGTGTTGCCTTATGTCATCGCTTCTCAAAAGCTTTTAAAATTACCCTGCTAGTGAATGACTGAGGAAATATACTGTATTTCCACATCTGCTTCTCACTTTTTTAAAAGTGATTTTACCGTGAAATACACAAGGGAGTCTTTAATCAGCAAACTGGTGTGAACTAAACTTCTGATTCAGCAGTATCAGGTGTGGAGGTTTGGCTGAAAAGCAGGTGTTTTTTTTATTGCTTTGAAGAAAACCGCATTTCGCTGTCTGTTAAACAGCCAATCACGCCAGCACATCCTCTTGTTAAACCCCCTCGTGCCCTGTAGGCTTTCCTCATCCTGTGGCTATATTTTGGGCAAACGCTCACCTTTTAGGAGCGGAGTTAGAGGGTTGTAAGTGGTGTTAAAACAGAGAGAGGGGATGAAAAAGTGACAGAGGAGAGCAGAAATGTGCACGGCAGGAGAGGAGAGAGAGGGAGGAGGAAGGGGTGAGAGAGTGAGATCAGGAATCTGCTGAGTCATCATGACTGGTCTCATGATGATCGCTCAGCAGCGGCAACAATAGCTGCCCTTTATCAAACACACACACACACACACACACACGGACACAGGTCTGAGAGATGAGAGCCAGACCAACGCACCACACAAAGCATCCCATTGAGAGCTGGTGGAGATGTTCGTCTGTGGAGCTGTGCGCTCTAAGGACTGATCTCATCTTTTGCACTTCCAGGCTCCATCTTTGTTGACTTCTGATTCACACTGTTTTGTCCTCATCCTTTTGTCTCTTGTTTCCCCTTCGGTACAAATGCGTATCATTTTATATGGCTTGCCTTCATTTCTTTTTTTTTTTTTCCCCTGGTAGGTGTAGGTCTTGTTTTTCTACTTCTCTGCTGCTGCACTACAGTTAAGGGGTGTGTGTGTGTGTGTGTGTGTGTGTGTGTGTGTGTGTGTGTGTGTGTGTGTGTGTGTGTGTGTGTGTGTGTGTGTGTGTGTGTGTATGCTTGCTTGTCTGTTAACAGTTGGTTTTCCCCTGGAGTCCTTCCCACAAATTTCACCACTTCCTCTTCTTTTGACGCTCATTTCATTCCTATTGGCCTAAAGCCAACCAATAAGAGTTCAACAGCACAAAAAGGTAGTGGGCACTGTCGGTGTAACCACCAGGAAACAGGAAGTCAGGAAGTTCTAAGTAAAGTTTGTGTGTCACTTTCACTCACATGCTGTGACACGGATGCATGATACTGTAATACGCTCACATAATAGTGCTCCAACAGTAGATTTCAATTTGGTGCATCTCCACTGGTCCTGGTGGGTATTGACACGCATGTTTTTATTGATCTCAAGGAAGCGTTACTGGTCTCAACCACAGTATTTTCTTAATGTTCTGTTAACTGGCTTTACGCAGAACGTCAGCTGTCTCTTATGGTGTTTCTCTGCTCATGTTTTGTACTCTCTTGCGTCTAGGTCTGTGCAGAAGAGCAAGGCACTTGTGGCATGACGACGACTAACAAAGGAAATAAAGCCTTGAAGGTAAGACAGTGCATCTTTTACACTGGAGTCTCTGTAATTTGATATGTTGTCCTGTTTCCATCTAACGCCCTGTCTTCCTCCAGGTGAAGCGTGAGCCGGGGGAGAATGGCACCAGCCTCACAGACGACGAGCTGGTGACCATGTCAGTGCGGGAGCTGAACCAGCACCTCAGAGGGCTCACCAAAGAAGAGATCCTGCAACTGAAGCAACGGCGGCGCACCCTGAAGAACCGCGGCTACGCCGCCAGCTGCCGGGTGAAGCGAGTCACCCAGAAGGAGGAGCTGGAGAAGCAGAAGACCCAGCTGCAGCAGGAGGTGGACAAACTGGCCAATGAGAACGCTTCAATGCGCATCGAGCTGGACGCTCTGAGGTCTAAGTACGAGGCGTTACAGACCTTCGCCAGGACTGTGGCACGGAGCCCCGCCGTTGGGGTCGGGGTGAGGGGCGGAGGGGGAGGAGGAGGGGGAGGGATGGCGTCATCAGTCATTGGTCCACTCATACCGGGGAAGATGGCGACAGCGACAAGCGTGATTACAATAGTGAAGTCAAAAACAGATGCACGGTCTTGAGGGAGGGAAAGATAGATGGGGGTGTCGGGACAGAGTTCAGCTACGATAGAGTAATTCATCTTTTCTGCTCGCCACCACTCCTCCACCTGCACTGACGTCAAACAGCTTGGCAGTCTCGATAACATCGCCTCAGTGTGTTCCTGACTCCTGTCTCAGATTAGTGCAGGTGAAGGAAAGGATGGAGGCGGAGAAAATTATTGAGACTATAAGATGCAAGTCCTTGGTCAGCTCATGATCATTTAGCACAGGACAGATACACAGGGTTTCTATGGCCACTGAAAGCTGGGAAAAATCAAGGAGATTAATTTTATTCCAGGCCAGGGAGAAAAAAAAAACGTCAATGCCCAAAACACTTTGGAAAAATCATGCAATTTTGTTCAGTTTCTATTTGCGTTAGCCAAGTGTCAAGTTTTACTGCTCATAGATCGAGATATCTGCAAGTGCATAATGTGCCCGACGCATTTCCATTTAAATTTGTGTGGTACATACGTTTTAGCCAGAAAGACGGTATTGATGTGTCGCATATAGAAAAGTCATTGGATTGGTTTGGTCCCTGAGGTCCAAAAGAATACACCAGATTTCTGCTGATTTCAGTGGCTGAAGAGTCCCATCACGCTCGACCCTAGCCAAGAACTTTTTCAGAAAATTACTATAGAAAACATATATATTACACGATGGTGGTAACTGTATTTCTACTGTTTTGTACTGTGTTGTCATTCACATGAGGTCCAAAGTGTATTCTCTGTGTGTCAATTGTTATATATCAGGAATTCTGTGAAATTCTGTGGCGCGTGTTCGTTTTCGGTATTGCTATATTTAGTTAGCTGTATTTTTTCTACGGTCTCTTCACTTTCTACGCCCAGCTCTCTCTCTCTCTCTCTCTCTCTCTCTCTCTCTTACCTATTCTATCTCTGTCCCTCCATTTTCCAATTCCAATTGGTTTCTATCATTACACACTGTACTTCCTGGATCTAACAGAAAGAGGGGGATAAGGTAATTGATATTTACCAAAAAAAAAAGGAAAAAATATGATAGAGAAAAGGAGATAAAGTTACAGAAAGTCACTGACCTTATCTCAGTTTGCAGGAATATTCAGGGAAATGGTCGTTTGAACACCAGAGCTGAATTAAGATAAAGTCTCAAAAGTATATTCAAGAAAACCAGAAGGGCAAGTGCCTTGGTCTCCTAATGATATGCATCAAGAAGAACGCAAGACGACATGACGAACTGTGGAAGGATGGTGGAGATCCAAAGCAGGTGTTTGCTTATATACCTGTGCTTAATGTGAAACACTGACCAATCAGGAATCAGCTTGTGGCAGCATTTAACTGTGCGTTGTTGTAAGAGCTGTGTAGTGGCAGGATTATTAATATTGATAACACCCATTTATGTGACTTGGCAGCTCATTTATAAAACAAAACAAATGGGTCTGTAAAACAGCTTCAATTTCTTGCACAGACCATGATTTTTGGAAAGTTGAGGTGTTAACCCTCTGAGATCCACAACAGACCTGTTTTTGTCTTTTTTTATAGGGGTATAGGGAGTATTTAGGGGAGATAGCAAGTCAACAGTAGACATCACATAGAAGTGATGTATATCATCTGAAAGCTGGGGACCTGAAGATTAATTTGAGATGAAGCTCAGCACTGTATGTGAAGTTGTTCTCGTCAGAAATAAGCATGGATTAACTAATTAATTAATCAATAAATCAATTTTTGGGCTGATACCATTTTCTACACAGATTTGGAGAACACCAAAGAAAAACCCATGCTGTGATTTGGTATCAAAAACTTTTGACATTTGGAGATTTCTGCAAGAATTGCATTTTAGGCGATTGGACAGTGAGAACTTTTGTTGCGTAACTGCTCAGAAACCCCCTTATTGTCAGTCTACCTAGGAAATCCATCCATCCTCTGAATGCTCTAGTTTGTGGCTGTAAAGTTTCATGAGGCTGTGATTATCCTAGAGGTCACCATAGGTCATTTTATACAGTGAGGTCAAGTTTCAAAAAATGTTCTCGCTATTTGAACTGGCGACTATGGGGACTAACATCATCCCACATGAATACAGATGGGCTCATTGGATCCACAAGAGTCTCAGCTTTACAGTGATACCCAGTAAACCCCTGTTTAGTGATCCCAGTATGCAGAAATATTCAAATACACCATTTTTAGAACAGCCAAAAATATCACAATTATACTGCATGAAAAAAACTGCATGTGATTATCATAAAGTGGGCATGTCTGTAAAGGGGAGACTGGTGGGTACCCAGAGAACCCATTTACATTCACATATCTAGAGGTCAGAGGTCAAGGGACCCCTTTGAAAATGGCCATGCCAGTTTTTCCTCGCCAGAATGTAGCCTAACTTTAGAGCGTTATTTTACAGAGTTGGTGCCAATGAATTCCTTAGGTTTTCTTGTTTCATATATCTGTAACTTCACTGAAGCTCCCTGAAAGACAGTGAAGACAGTCAGATCACCCACAGTCCCGTGAGTCTCAGAGGGTTAAGATCCATATACTGTGTCTGTCTTGTGTTGATAACTTGGTTTGCATGCTTATTAATTTGCTTGGCTCCTGACTATCTAGGTTGTTACGCCTACAGCGACACTCTTGCCTCAAATCAAAGCGGTTTGTGTTGCATCCCTCTTGCTTTTTAACCACAAAGTACACTTTGCAAGTGCAAGCGTGATTGCCGACAGTGCAGGCAGTCGGCAAAGATGTTTCTCTGAATCTCCGGTCACACAAATGGGATGTTCATTTCACAGACCATAGAAGTAGTCTTACGTGGTGTTCTATACTCCAAGAATCTGTGTCTATGTACGGTAGAGTCCTGGGATTTTATAAAGACAATTATCTTTGCATTGTTTGTAACGACCTGTAAAAAAAAAAAAAAAAAAAAAAAAAAGGTATAATGAAATCTGTTTGATATACAGTATCTCTCTATTTTGCAATTGTACCAAAAGTGGCTTAACTACTGAATAGCTTTGTTTTCTCTCTAGTGACTAGGCACGTGTGTGTAACCGTGAACTAGCGTGTGGTGTGCTGTGTAGGTATGTGACGAGGTAACTATAACGTTCACTATTTCATGGCTATGACTTTGATCCTTGTTTGATTTCAGGCCAAAGCGGGTGATGATGACACTGTGGGTAACTGCACTCTTTCTCTGATCATAATGATCTTTTTTTTTTTGTCCTCCCGGCCCCATGGTTCAGCTCCCAGCGCCGCAGGCTTGTTAGATCGTGTGTTTATCTGCTCGTAATCTGCGCTCATGATTTGTATATTTTAAGTTCACTTTGGCAGACGCGTTTTCCGCATTTCTGAACACGACTCTGAGGCTTTATTTCGGTCCTTGTGATGTTGAAAGCAGACAGAATGACCGATGGGATGAGGAAGTGTTACGGTTAACCTCACAAGCTTCATGATATATGTGTATTCATCTGGCAAAGAATCAAGAGATGTGAAACTCAGCAGTGGGCCTCTTTCACCCCGACTCCTTCAATAACTTATTTTTGTAGTGTGATAAAAAAAAATATTTGTTTTGGCTGTGTACATTTTCTATAGTTCTGTATATATAATGTTCCTGTTTTGTTTGTTTTTGAATTGTTCTGTAAGTGTCAGGGAAGTGAAACTAATTTAATGTATTTGGTGTTTTATGAAGTGAAAACAAAGTATATTCTGCTATTTAATGTTTGTCAAAGAGTTAGGTTTACTTCACAAAGTACAATTGCCTCAAATCGTTTTTGTTTAACCGGTGGCAACCTGTTTTAAATCATTTACCGAAATCAAAGCAATTACACGATGAAAACACACTCAGCCTTTCACCTGAACTGCTACTTTTCCACTGTGAAGAAAAAGGGGTTAACTAGCCTACTGCTGTGCAGTTATTAAGATTAGTGAGGTATGTCTGTATCTGTACCCTACATTCATATTAAATCAAACAGGTGAGCAATGAACAAAGGTATTAGAAGGGAAATGGGTTTTAAAAATAGTATTTCTCTTCTATAGTATCTTTACACCTATTTTTACGTTCAGTTGACTGTGAAAACAGAGAACTACAAATGTCAACTGAAAATGTCTGATAAATGTCTCATCACAGGAATATATTGGTGCCTTCAAATGGGGTCGTGTTCATGACGAGAGACCATATGAATGCCCCCCGCTTGTAAAGGTTTCTCAAAACTCAGAGTTCAGAAGTTGTGATGTGTTAATTGACATTGTCAAGTTCATTTATTGGTAATTTTTAGTTGCATATTGTTTTACCTCATAAGTTTATAATACATCTGGGGAAAAAGTTTATATGCCCATCATCTTTTTCCTCTGTCACTATGCCTTTGCATTTATTACATTATGTTACTCACTCGTTGGTTTTCTAAACTGTGTCTGTGTGTCTTCTAGATGTTGATAGTAACGGTAATATTGCTCTCACAACTTAACCACTTGAAAGCCAAGCATAGCGTGTACACAACTTCCCATGTTGTAAACACAGGTTTACGAGTTTCATTTGAAGGCACCAATACTACATGGCATTCACAGTGGTATCACAGTACCTATAATATATATATATATATATATATATATATATATATATATATATATATATATATATATATATATATATATATATATATATATATATATATATATATATATATATATGCTCTGTATTTTTTTTATGTATCCTGTTTTGTATGGTCAGATTTTCTACTGGATTTTTTTTTTTTCATATATTACTTCTCTATTATTGTCACTCTGTTGCTTCCTGTCTGTCTTCCCATTTGCTTGTTGAATGACGTGTTTTGCAAGTCCTGTGTGGTCACGATGGCATAAAATAGAAAGAAACACCACTAAGTTTCGCTTGTGTCGAGTTGAAGCAAAATATGAAACCTCCCGGTGCTTGTCAAAGTGTACGTACTGTCTGTTTCCACCCTGTCTCTGTGCTCCTCTTGTTTAAAAAGGATGCATGCTGTGTAAGCATAAATGTGTCGACATGGTGGCTGCTGTTTTAATAGACATCTCTAATTATGCAAACTGTGTAGGGCAAAGTGAGACCTCCTGCCGCACAGGAGCAGTGATGCTTTCGTAGCCGTCGTTGTGTTCAGGTTATCTGTTTTATAACTGCAGGTGCTTGTGTGATGTGATGAGGTTAAAGAGCGTTCAAGAGTGTTAAGCACTTCTATTTTCCTTGGTTATAAATTCCAGCACCAGTTTGTCTCTGTTTAA
This sequence comes from Pterois miles, assembly GCA_947000775.1. NCBI lineage: Eukaryota > Metazoa > Chordata > Actinopteri > Perciformes > Scorpaenidae > Pterois > Pterois miles. The sequence goes on from CAMQGK010000230.1 coordinate 3,256,689, forward strand.
ATTTTGCTTATCTTGTCCCTTAACAATTAACTGTGAAAACATCAAATTATCAAATAGGTTTGATCCGTTTCGAGTTGAGAAGAAGGTAAAATATACTGTCGCTGTCGTGCAAGGCCTGCAGTCAAAGTGAAGACTTGAGTTGTGAAGCGGTGTGTCAGGTCAGGGTGTTTGGTCTCTAAACACACGAGGTTTCTTCCTAATTTCCACCCTGCAGACATAATCAGCTGACAGTTCCAGTGACCTTTAGTGATGATCAGACAGGGCAGCTTTTCATAACACACTTTATGAGCTTGTAAGACATGCTGACCTTATATTCCACTGGGGTCATCCCAAACCCAAGCAGCAGTTCCTAAACCCCATCCATAAATATTTTACAGAGGCAGAAAGGAGCGGTGGAGACACATCTGATAAATCTCTTCCCCCTCCACTTATTCCATCCATCCCAGTGCTTTGTGAAAAGGGTTGAGTTAACTCAGCAGGCTGCCAAGCCCTTCTTCAAAACATCCCATTCTTCTAGAAGAGGCAAATCATTAACTTCTTATCTTGCTGCTTGGCCAATCCGTACGCAGTCATTCAGTTGTTTTCCTGTCTAGTGAATCACGCCACCGCACTCTAAAAGCCCTTTCACCCACCTCCCAATGCCGATCGATGAGAGTAAATGACCCAATGATTCCTTTGATCGTTTGTTTGGTGTTTTCATCAATAGTAATGTTTGTTTTGTACCCTCTCTCTTACTCTCTCTGCTGACCCTGCCCTTATCAGTTTCACAGCCTCTAACATCACATTCTTTAGAGTTCAGGTATCACATTAACTTCTTTTATTTATTTTTTTTTTTGCTCCAACAGTCTCCCTCTCTAATTTTTCCCATCAAACCACACGGTCTACTGGTGAGCATCTGGCCACGTCACTCACGGGGATATTTTTGTGTTTCTAAAAGTAATAGGCTATAATGGTCAATTTAAAGCTATAGAAATGTAGTGAGCCCTTGTAATAGGAAATTCTGTGTTTTGTAATATTTCTGTATGGGGTGTAATAAATTATTCTACGACAGTACTTTATATGGGAAATACTTAAAATGTGACAGTCTTTGTAAGTATTTATCTTCAACTAAATTATTGTACTTTTTTTTTGCAATTTGTAGATACATAAGTGATGATGACAAGGTATCGGTAATCATGAAATTAACTGTTTCATCATCGGTCTGATGCATCTGTTAATTTATTGATGTATATATTGTATGTTTGTTGATAAACAGCTTACTTTATTTTGTATATGACCAATAAACGTTTTGAAATGGAACAGCTTTTGTGTGTTTTGTGTAATCACGGAATATATATATACATATATATGTATGTATATATTGTGTGTATATATAGTTTTTTTGTATATTATTGTTATTATTGAGTATTTAACAGATATAGGATGCATTTAAAATTAATTTAGTAAGTTAATATAATTTTCTAGTTAAAAGGGACCTATTATGCTTATTTTCAGGTGTATACTTGTATTTGGGGTTTCTACTAAAACATGTTTACATGATTTAATGTCCAAAATGCTAAAACGAACTGTTTGAAACTCTTTGGGCTCCGCTATAACTAGCTTTAACTATCTGTTATGCAAATGTCTTACTTGGTGACATTGCGGGATGTCAAGTGAGGTGTTTCAGTCAGTTCAGGAGCAGTGTTTCTGTGGGGGAAGAGTAACTCCCTTTGACCTGGATTTTGGGCTTTGTAAGACATTTTACATGCACAACTAAAGCTATATAAGATAAGATAAGATAAGATAAGATATTCCTTTATTGGTCCCACAGTGGAGAAATTCACAAAACACACTAAAGGAAAAGGGAAAAGCAGAAAAACATAATACGTCCCCTTTAATAAATGTATCCTGTAAACAAAATCATAGATACATTGGATGAAACAAACTTCTGTACCTCCCCTGTGAAGTGTTTTACACATTTTAATCAGTCATGATCCCAGCTGGCATTGGGCGAAGGTGGGGTTCACCCTGGACAGGTCATCAGTCCATCGCAGGGCACATAGAGACAGACAACATAGAGACAGACAACCATTCACGCTCACATCCACACCTACGGGCAATTTAGAGTCATCAGTTAACCTGCATGTCTTTGGACTGTGGGAGGAAGCTGGAGAACCTGGAGAAAACCCACGCTAACATGGGGAGAACATTGAAAGTACACAGAAAAGCCCCAAGCCGGATTCAAACCTGCGACCCTCTTGCTGTGAGGTGAAAGTGCTAACCACTGCACCCGTCCTCATTCCTTTTCACGAAAATATAAAGAAATAATTTTTACACAAATTTTGAACATTCAAAACTTCAACGTCTGTGCTGTTATATTGAAAAAAGAAGAAAAAAAATGCCCATAATTTTCACAGCAGACATTTTGACTTTTTAAATACAGTGTGACCAATAAAATTGTCAACTGCTGCATTGCACTACAATAGCTGCTTGGACAGAACCATCATTAATGTTGTCGGTTTCACCTGGGCTTTTTCTGCTGCGACAACTTAAAATGTCTGCTGTGAAAAGGGTCTATTTGGACGCACTGACTTCTTCTCATTTTAACCCTCATCCTACCGACTGGGTTCCTGCTGACCCCAGAGCTCTACTTTTTTGTCATATCGCAGAGATATTTTATTCTATCATTCCAAACTTTCATGACTTTGTTAATCAGATTGTTCCTGATGACTTCGTGTTATTGTTTTCTGTTGTTTTATTTAGCGCTTTTAAAAAAGATAAATGCATCCCCAGTCAAAAGCACCCAGCTGCAGCTTATGCAGGTTAAATATTTAAAATAGGATAGATAAATAAAATGTTTATGATTCTAACATAATTTCTGTTTTCATTTTACAAAATATGTATATATTAACAGTATCTTTGCTAAAATAGTAACAATGTATCAATAAATATTTTTTTTCTTCAGATGACATTAATTTTATGACTAACGTTGTTTTGAGAAGAAATAAGTTGTTGGTTGTTTCTGACATTTTAATCTTGGTATATAATGATATATATTAATACAATAAATATAATGTAAGGTTAGGGCTGCAGTGGTTAGCACACTTGCCTCACAGCAAAAGGGTCGCAGGTTCGAATCTGGCTTGGGACTCTTCTGTGTGGAGTTTGCATGTTCTCCCTGTTTGGGTTTTCTCCGGGTACTCCGGCTTCCTCCCACAGTCCAAAGACATGCTGTTTAGGTGAATTGATGACCCTGAATTGCCCGTAGGTGTGGATGTGAGTGTGTGTCTGTCTATATGTTGTCTGTCTCTATGTGCCCTGCGATGGACTGGCGACCTGTCCAGGGTGAAACCCGCCTTCGCCCAATGCCAGCTGGGATCGGCTCAAGCCCCCCCGCGACCCCCAACGGGATAAGCGGTTGACAATGGATGGATGGATGGATGGATGGTCTTCACTCCTCAGTGTAGTGGCCACATGGTTGTGTTTAGCCAGTCGAGCCTGCAGGTGGCAGTATCAAGTTAGCAGCAGCTCTCTTCCTGTCCGCCAGGTCTGGATCCTGCGAAAACATGGAGCGGACTTTCTTTAATCCTCATTAATACAGACTCCGTAGCAATGTGGCTGACACATAAGAGGAGGTTTTATTCGTTTAGTTAACACCATATGAGTCTTTGTGAGTTTAAAGCTGTGTATTGTGTTTAAAATTGGTATATTATTCGTCGTTTAATGTGTTGCGTCCTCGTCGGTGCCGTGAATCCACTCCGGGTTTTCGTGTCGCTCCGACGGTTTCCAAACTGTCAGTGTTGTGTCGCTCCGGGAGGAGAGGCGGGTAAAAATGTAAACACATCCATCTTAATGGAGACTGGTGTTGTTTGGTAACTCGACTATAGTTTGTTGCTGTTTCATCAACACTACAGGGCTGCTGTACTTTTGATTCTCTGGCCTCGTTTAATAATATATATTAATTAGATATGACTTTACCGACGCTAACCATCTAACGACAGCTATCCCGCTAGCTAGCTAGCTAGCTGAGCTAACTTACAGGTCATCAGCTAACGTTAACAAATACTAATCGATGCAGACGTCGCTAATGCATTAGTATTAGTTAGTCCTTAATCTCTCAGACGTTACTACCTAGTGTATCCTGATGCAATTTGATGGAGGACTACGACACGTTTTTACTGCATCGTCTCTCCCGTCTGAGGAAAAGTGATGAGGAGGAACACAACAAACCACCACCTTCATCCTCTCTCATCCGCTTCTATGGACAACCCATCCTTCCTCCCCTGGTATGACCTACATGTTATGATATCTCTGTTCAAATCAACATGATTGGGGGTTTTAATGTTTGCTACCAGACGCAGAGAGCTACTAAAAACCTGATTTTTAGCATGTGACGTTACGGTACCACTGTGCTGTCTCTCTTTGTTGTGTTAGATAAGGCTGGTTGTGCTGTGCTGTCATGGTGTAACCAACACTACTAGTTTTTGTGGATTAGTGCTGAACCAATTAGTCAATCGACAAAAAGTAATACAGATTTGATTGTTAATTATTCAGAAGTTATCAAGCAAAAATGTCACATTGTTTTCGGGCTTTTCCAATCTTATTGCTGCTTTACCCTGATCTATATCATTATAAATTGTCATTAGTATCACATTATTTGGGTTTTGAGTGTTGCTTGGACAAAACAAGCTGTTTTATGAAGTCAATTTAACCTTTTCCACTCCCCACCTCTTTTTCATAGACCTGTTTTGTCGTTTTTAGCAGGGTACAGGGGGTCTTTAGGGGGAGATAGCAGGTCAACAGCAGATGTCATGTAGAAGTGGTGTATATCATCTGAAAGCTGAGTACATGAAGATTAATTTGACATGCAGCTCAGCACTGTATGTCAGGTTGTTCTAATTTAAATTCAGACGTAAGCATGAATGAATTAATCAATCATTCATTTCTGGGTTGATGCCATTTGTTACACAGATATGGTGCTAAATTTGACCATATTTTACCATTCAAGAATTGATAAAGATGCTGAATAATCCCTCCAACATACCACATTAAGACACCAAGCCCTTGAGGAACACCATAGAAAAAGCCATGCTGTGATTTGGTATCAAACACTTTTGACATTTGGAGACATCTGCATTTTAGGTGATTGGACGGTGAGCACTTTTGTTGTGTAAACTGCTCAGAAATCCCCTTATTGTCAGTCTACCTAGGAAAGCCATCCATCCTCTGAATGCTCTAGGTCTCTAGTTTGTGACTGTAAAGTTTCATGAGGCTGTGATTAACCTATAGATCACCACAGGTCATTTTATATAATGAGGGCAAGCTTAGAAAAACGGTCTTACTACAATGAAATGGGTACTGTGGGGACTAACATCATCACACATGAATACAATTGAGCTCCTTGAATTGACAAGAGTCTCAGCTTTACAGTGATACCCAATTAATGTAATTCAAGACTGTCTATGGACCCCAGTATGCAGAGATTTTCAAACATTTTTTTATAGGCAAAAATAACTAATAAGTAATAGCTGCATGCGAAACAACTGCATGTTTTTTGCCTCAAACTGTTTGTGATTATCATACAATGGGCATGTCTGTAAAGGGGAGATTTGTAGGTACCTATGTAACCCATTTTCATTCACATATAGGTGCCATGGCAGTTTTTCCTCACCAAAATTTAGCCTAACCCCTAGCCTTATTTAGCGTTCTTCCCGACATGCTAGGATGGCTTGATTGGTAACAATGGATTCCTTAGTTTTCCTAGTTTCACATGATACCACTCTAGCTCTATAACTGAGCCTGCTACAGCCTCTGAAATAAACAAAGTGTGTCAAGGGCGCCAGTGCCTCAAGGAGTAGAAGAGGTTAAAGGAGCTCTGGGAATTTGTGTTGGACGGTTTTCACTTTTTCTTGGATTTTTATAGACCTAACAAATAATTGGTTACCAGAAAAAAATAAAGAATAGAATAATGAGTTGGGAAAATAATCATTATTGCTGCATGACACCTCATGTCTGCTGTCTGATGATAACAGCTCTCAGGGGAGCAGAGAGAGGAGATGCAGCGACACAGAGATGCAGCACAGAAAGCTGCTGTCCACAGAAAGCTGAAGGATGATTCAAGAATGACCTACGTGCAAACTATCCTACACAGTGTTCAGGTAATATAAATGTCTTGACTTTTCACCTATCCTCTTGGCAAGCCTGATATGATCCTATATTTGTGTTTTTGTGTTGCTTAAGGATAACGTATCGGCTGGCAGCTTAGTTCTATAGAAACATACACTAGTTCTTATGAATAAATAGAGTCATTGCCAGACATTATTTTCTTTCATGTCATGTTATTTCATGCCCACTAATCAAATGAGAAAAGTCCTTTTCTCTGATCTCATGATCTTTGTTATTATTTCCTCATGAATTGCAGCTCAGGAAGACGCCAACGCTGGAGGAGTTGCTTCAAGAGTCGGAGATTAACACAAAATCTTCATATTCCCACAACACCAGTGGTGGATCAGTGTCGCAGAGCAATTTATTCATGGGAACAAAGGATAGTCTTTCACTCTCACCACCACCTGGAAGCAAAGAAAGGGATGATGCTTCTCTCCCTCCGCTGACATCAACTACATGTAATGCCTTTTTCGCCTCTAATGTGACACCTCAGCAAAGTTACCAGGAAAGATGCCTTACCGACCAATATTACAGCCAACTGGAATCACAGCCTAGCCACAAGTCGGTGTCCTCCAGCTACGTGACATACGAGAATGTTGAAAACACCACCAGTGTCTCTGGAAGGACTGATGCAGAGAGTGAGAGCTTTGGCTTCTCAGAGGGAGCTTATGATAATAATAGCATGGGTGCCTTTTTCCTTCATAACACGTCAAACACAATCGCCAAGATCCCAGATATTATCAGCCACCCTCCTGTAGATGGAGAGGAATTGGAAAGGAGTGGACTGGAATCGTCCTTTTGTAATAACTTAATAGAAGAAAAAGACATTTGTTGCACCTCGCTCCAGGAGGATTTAGTCAAATGTGACCATTTATCAGCAGAGCAATCTGAAAGCAGTCATCTGGACAGCACAGTGGGTGGAGATAACCTTCCCTTTACCACGGCACTTGACCTTGACAAAGATCACAGTTTGGACAGAATTGATGGCACGGTCTCTTCATCAGAAAACTGTGGCGGTTCAGACAGTCTAGAGATGTCACAGACATTAAGCACCCATCACAGTCCAACAACAGAGCTGCATGTTCAGCATGATCCCACAGAATCAGAACCAGAGGAAAAGCACAAGCATGAAGCGAAGCCATCTGAGGAGCCTTATCGTCAGAGCCTCCAGGCCTTGCTGAAGAAATCTCAGGAGTATCGGCGGCGCCAGCGGATGCTTAGGAACCAAGCCAAAAGTGCTAAAATCCAGGAGAGGGCTCGAGAACAGACGAGAGCAAGGGCGAAGGAGCAGAGCCTCTCTGATAAGGAGAATGACGAGTTCCCTGACAAGGCTTCTGTGACCGCAGAGAGGAAGAAACCTAAAGAGAGGAGAGGCACTTTTATCCCTTCTGTGGAAACGACACCAAAGAAATCACTGGAAAATGAGAGGATGATTGAGAGTGACTTTATTGAGGAAAACTTAAAATCTGAAAGTACACCTTTAACAGGAGATGGGAATACTAAGGAAATGACTAGTGTTGAGGAAGACACAATCTTCAAAAATAATATGCTGAACATTTCACAAGAGGTCATAACAGAGCCTAAACAGCAGCAGCCAACGTCGACAGAAATTTCGTCTGTTCAGGAAGCCTTTTATTTGACCTCCTGCCCTGCAGCTTTTCAAAATAGAGCAGGTAAATATCACACTATCCCAGCCCCTAGTCTCTGTAGAAGTCCTGTACACTGCAAAAGCAAAAGCAGCATCCAAGATGTAGAAGCTTTCGATGGAGCCATGACCTCAAAGAAGAAAGTTTTAGTCGATACTGGTTTGAATGAAGGTCACAAGGTTGAAGAAGTTAACCCGGGACATAAAAACACTCCCATAGCGGTTCCTTTCACTGTGAAGCTTGCGGTTGAAGGCGATGATGACAATGGCAGTGATGCAGAGCAAGACCAGAGGTACGGCGAGTGGCCAAGGAGACAATCATTAGACAATCTGAGGAACATGCAGCCAGAAGATACAGGACCTGAACCAAGCGTCAATGCCACAGACGATGTTCCTCATATAGCGCAGTTAAAAGGAGCTGAGGCATTTGACATAAGTGAGCTCAGGCTCATCAAAACCTTAGCTACAGAGAGAGCAAAGGAAAAGGGGTCCTGTAAAGAAGGATTTAAGAAGAGTTATGCACAGCATGGCAGCTGTAGAGAGCCCACAACTAAATGCATCCTCTCCGCAACACAGCGGCTGCGAATTCCCAGTGTATTCAGAAACGTCCAATCCGTGTGTGCAGCTTCATGTAACATGTCGGTGCTTTCAGACACCAGCAACCAACCCGCAGAGGGTCAGGATTCCACCCATTCGCCATCGCTCAACCAGTCGTACAACGTGGACACACCGTCTGGCCTGTGGCTTCTTGAAGGGTCAGAGTCCGGCTCTGGCTCAAAAGGTCATCTGGTCAACCAAAAGCATCTGACCCCAGAGAGCGAGGGCGAAGGTCAGGACGGGGTGTCCAAGGTCAAACGAAGGCTGCTCATGCACGAGACAGAGGAGAAACTGGAAAGGAGGGCAGATGGCAGCAGAGGAGCAGGCTCTGTGGTCAGACCCAACTCCAGCCCCCCTGGAGGTAAGACTGGGACACTAGTCTGGAGGTATGGAGGACAGAAACTGCCAGAATCAAAAAGGAATTAATAAATATGTTATTAACTACAGCAAAAATCATATTTCAAATAAATATAGCCATTAATTAATTGATAAAATTAAGTGTGACATAAATTGACATTTTTGTTTGAATTTGCTTTTTTATTTACCTTTAAATTACCCTTGTTTACGCTTCTGTTTAATTTTCTTTTTTTATTTATGTATTTATTCTTATTTATTGTTAAATTCTTTATTTAATTTTGCATTTATTTTTTTAAATAGATACATAAACAATAAATTCAAAATTAAATGCCAAAATTAAGAAGCATATTATAACAGAATTAGCAATTTATGTCACATTTTATTAATTAATTAATGGCTACATTTATTTTTAATATTATATTTTTGCTATGTTTAATGATTTTTTTTAATTTATCAACTCATTTATTTATTTATGTCCTCTGTATTTGGAATGCATAGTGATTAGAAAAAGCAAATCAGTGGTACAAAAATTACAAAAAATCAGAGATTGAAATGAGAACAGTATGAATGCCTTCTACTGGTCCTTGGGATCAGGACTGATCAGGATTTTTTTTTTAAATGATCTACAGTATATCGGGAGGAAATGTTCAGATCAGATCAGAAACCAGCCTGCTCTTTACCTTCAAAGACACTTTGTTATAAAACTAGTGGCACACTGTGCTGTATTAGTCCTGATTTTCCTGTTTTTTAGTTACACATCATAAGAGATAAGATAAGATAAGATATTCTTTATTAGTCCCACAGTGGGGAAATTTACCCATTACAGCAGCAAGTGGATAGTGCAATAGAAGACAAGCATTGATTTAAAAACAATATTATACAAATAAAAAATAATAATTTAGTATATACATAATAGAAAAAGAAAAGAAAAATAAAGAAAAATAAAAATAAAGCCAGAAGTATGTCCATTTATATAATAAATAATTGTCCGGTTCCTATAATTCAAGCAGATGACATAGTCGCACATGAGTCCTTATTGCACGTATGTCCGGTGAGTTTGTTGTGATCATGTGACCCCACATTGCAGATATATGGCCTTCAGCTGCAGCTCGGTGGTACGAAGGCCACGACGGTCAAGAGGACAAGCAGGAGCAACTGAAACAGGCCCACGCTGCTCAGGTCAGAGCCCTGCAGGACCAGCACAGGAGACAACAGGAGGAACTACTGCAGGTACTGAGACAGTGGAAATACATTATTTGTGTTATTGGGTGAATAATTACTGTAGATGTTTTTGAGATGACAGATCTGAAACTAAACAAAAAGTGATCATTTTAAATTTAGATATGTGAAGGCAGAAAAAGGTCTATTACTGCATTGTTGGAGCTTTATCTGACACTGCAGTTTTGACTGGGACCTCTTTAGGCTCTTTACTGCAAATTAAGCTGAGTAGCTTACAAAACAGTCTTGCAGAAGGGCATTTGCATATGACACACAACTGGTTAACATCAATGGGTTAACCTTGGTTAAAGGTATTTTAGCTCTGTATCTCTCAAAAATGATGCATTTGCATTTTTATACTGTTAAAGGATAAGTGTGGTGATATTTTATGTCTTTCAAATTGTAATCTAATACCACGAAAAGACCAAAACCACTGACCCTACTGACAAGTATTGCCTGTTGAGACTGATACAGCTGATCCACATCCACCGTCAATACTTACTAACGCACCAAATCTGTGGCTGAAAATCAAGGTTTCTTGAACAGTCTTAAAAAACAATAAATTTGGGGCCTCAGAGGCTATTAAGTCATATTTCATTTGTTAAGATATTTGCAGTAGATAGTTACACGACATTGATACAATAACATTTTTTATGTGGTTGCAATGAGCTGTCAGCAGACATTATACATCTATAAGCTGCAAGTGGGACTGATGTGTTAATAGTACTAAGAATTTTTGTTGTATACAGCTGGGAAGTACTGACAATGATGTAGATGTCAGTTAATTTGTGTTCTCAATGAGTAATTGTATACATTGTTGTCCTTACTGGTTCCATTCTTTGACCAGTATGACAATGAAAAAGGTACTTTCATTCGTTTTGGTATTAAAACGTCTTAAAGGGGACCTATTATGCTTTTGTGCTTTTTCCCTTTCTTTTAGTATATATAGTTATGCAGTACTTTGTGCATATAAAAGGTCTGCAAAGTCACAAAGCCCAAAGTCCACGCCAAAGAGAAACAGAAACATTGCTCCTGAACTGCCTGAAACACTTTGTTTGAAGTCCCGCCTTTTCTTCTGCAACATGGTGATGTCACCCAGTAACATATTTACATAATGGCTAGCTTGGCACACCCTCAAATAAAGCAAGTTACAGCGGAGTCTGGAGAGTTTGATTTGGTTGAACAGTGACAGCAGTGGGCCAGATGACCAATCAGAGCACACTGGGCTTTTCAGGAGGGGCGGGGCCAGGAGCTCAAACAGAGGAGCTCAAACAGAGCAGGTCAGACAGAGGGTGAAAACAGGTGCTGCAAAGTGATTTTTGAACATTAAAGCATGTAAACATGTTCTAGTAGAAACCCCAAATACAAGTATGAACCTGAAAATGAGCATAATAGGTCCTCTTTAAACTGTCTTAAATTTAAGCTGATGAACGCTGCAGAAATCCTGAAAATAGTCCCCAACAAATACAAGTACCATATAGTTCTGTTAGAGTAACATTTGCTAAAACTGGGGTGCCGAGCTGTTGCAGGAAGTTATTTAGCCTTTTTAATGCCCAAGTCTGCAGCTGTGGATGTTGTGTGGAGAGAGACAGACAAAGGTCCCCAGCTGAAGCCGAACCGAAGACATTGTGGTTCATGGTAGGCCTTTTAATCCCTAAGCTACAGGGGAGCCCTGTGGGATTTGTTGACAGTAAGAAAAAAATATGAAGGAAAAAGTAAGAATATTGCCAGCTGTACCCTTTATAAGTTTTCTCTCGACTTGCAAATGTGTCCCCTTTGGTGAGCATCAAGACGGCCATAAAGAATTGGAAAGAAGTTAATGAAGAAAACCTGAAATTACAGTCATTTATTCCGACTCTACGCATGATTCAAACACAGATGTAGTTTCCTCCATCTCATTGGCCCGCTGCTTGCATTAAATTGCATCACCTATTGCTGTACAGATCTAGCACTACGTAACTCCTGTAAAGTCAACCATAATTCACTCTGCCAAGGTGTCTGACTCCACCCAAAGTCACCTGAGAAATAAATATAGAATTATTATATGTTAGCAATGTCCATCTTTTTAACACGAGAATAGGTTTTCGCAGTAATTCACTAAGCTGTGATATAACATTGACCCTAAATGTTCTTTTGAAACCAGAGGCAGACCTTTGAAAGGCTCTGGCTCTGATCCATATGTGGACACACGTGCTGTCGCCCTACATGGTAGAGCGCTGCTTCTGGAGACCGGGGTCGTGGGCAGACTACAGACATCTGCTCATTACAAGAGACCTTCAGACTCTCCCCAGTAAAAAAACACACACACACACAGGGATTCTACCATAAATGTTTCATTACATCCCTAAGAGGCGAGCTGGCATGGTCGCCTGTTTCTCTTGTGTGTGTGTGTGTGTGTGTGTGTGTGTGTGTGTGTGTGTGTGTGTGTGTGTGTGTGTGTGTGTGTGTGTGTGTGTGTGTGTGTGTGTGTGTGTGTGTGTGTGTGTGTGTGTGTGTGTGTGTGTGCGCGTGCAAGACTTCAAGGACGCCTGCTGTTCTCTGGCAGCCAGTTCTTGTTTCTTCAGCTTGTGTCTGTATTTGTTCTTGGCCCGTGTCCTTGCCCTATTAATCACAGTCTCTGTTTAATTTATGTATCCTTAACAACAATATAATTAACATAAGCTGTTTAGTAAAAAAAAAAAAAAAGACTACTTTCTGACTCCCCTCTGTCCCTCCATCATTTGTGATGTGATGAGAGAGAGCGAGCTGGCTGGACTCTCTGGTAGAGGGAGGAGGGGACCGAGGGAATTGACACAGAAAGGGAAAGGATAATTTGTTTAATTCATGAGCGTCTGTGGTTAAGTGCCAGATCGTCCCGTCGAGTGCCACCACTAATGGTCCCTTCCCCTTCTCCTCTCTTTTTTTTCCCCTCTCCTCGCATCCCTCACTTTGTTTTGTCTAATACCTCCTCCAACGTGGTTTTTGACTCTCTGGCTGTATAATTTTCTCCATCTCTCCTGTCTCATCATCCATGTCATCCCTCTCCACCTCCTCCTCCTCCTCCTGCTCCCCCTCTCATCTCATCCCTCTTGCCTCCGTGCCCCATCTCTCCCCTTCTGTCTCTTTCTCTCTACCCTCAATTAATTTCATCCTCCTGCCTCATTTGCTGTCCTTTCCAATTCAATATTTTCCAACCTTGCCTGCTCCCAAATGCACGCATGCGTGCCCTAAACACACACACATGCACTTCTCCTCCTATTCCTTCCCTCCACCGTTACGTCTCTGACTCCCCTGTCTCTCTCTCTCTCTCTCTCTCTCTGTCTCTCTCTCAGGCATTGGCAGTGCGTTACCGTCTCCTCCAGAGCGTGTCCTTCCCCTGCTCCATGTCAAGCTCACGTCTTGGGGACGCGTTGACCTTTCCTACCCTCTCTCAGGTATTACATTTATTGGCTAATGTCAGTGATGCAAAAAGCTTGTCCTGGTTATCCTTGTACCCACAATATTTTCATTCATCACCAGTTAGCTGACACCCAGGTGAAAAATACTTCCCCCTCATTGTCTTAATGCTCATCAGTAACCCCGCTCTTCTGTCATTGCGCTCTCAGCAGCTCAGCTTCAGTTAGACTATAGTTGTACAACAAACATGCAACATCTCTAGAATCAACAAGTGAGTGACACATTATCATCCTGCTTATTATTCCCTATTATAATGATGAGTCCACTTGCGTTGATGCGCTAAACAGATGCCAACCAAAAGACCTTGAGAATCTGCGTTGGGAAATTAATTGGTTGTCATTGATGGAATTAGCATTCTCCTCTCTCTTCCCCTCTGCTCCTCATTATTCACCCCTCTCGTCGCTCGTTCTCCCCTCTTCCTCTTCTTCCTCAGCCCTCCAGCCCGCTCTCAGAGCGCTACCGCCCCCTGCTGTTTGCAGCTGTGAAAGGTTTTCTGGCTCGCAGGCTGCTGAGGACCGAGAGAGTGGCGCAGCTGGTGCGCACTGTCAGGGTGAGCAGAGACGGCAGCGCCACGTCTGTCTCATACAATGAACAAAAACAGTTTGTATACAGATTACAGCTGTGTGTGTGTGTGTGTGTGTGTGTGTGTGTGTGTGTGTGTGTGTGTGTGTAGGACACACATCAGTTCCTGCAGCAGAGCCCTGGCAGAGGAGAGATCTGTAGCAGACAGGACCTCTTATTGCAGGAGAGAGTCACTCTGCAGGTATTAAAGCAAACACGCGTCGTAAACATCTGTTAACCTTTCTCCTCTTCTCTGCTACACCGAGCCAACTGAGCAATTATCCCCCACATTAGCGCTCACCACAACAGATACTATGATTACACACATTCATTTAAGCCATCGCCTGCTCTGTAATTGTTTCCCCCTCCAGCTGCGCGCTGCCCGTTATGAGGTCTACGACATATTCTTCAGCCTGTCAGCCAGAGAGAGGATGCAGCTCATCAGCTGGGACAGAGAGCTGGCCAGGGAGAGAGAGCTCAGACGACAGGTAACCTTTTCAGAAGCTGTGTGCGAGCTGAACATATCACATACATGGGAGGAGGTCTCACTATAGATAGTGAGGCAATCACAAATAACACAGAAAGTAGAGCCAGTAGAATTATTTGTGGCCATTACATCTGACCATTACATTGAACCACAGCCAGTTGTCAAAACAGTATTTAAAGGTACTTTATAGCATTAATATTACATCAAACAACTATATGCTATGTGTAAACTTATAGTATATAGTAATGTCTACCTGAGGAGAGAATGAACGTTACTACATCTGTCTGTAACGCTATGCTTTCATCTTAGCAGCAGTATAAAGTATGGAGTCTCCACAAGATATAACATTATAACTAAACATCACGTATGTACAGCTCTGGGGACGTAGCTGAGGCAGCTGCTTATCAATTCCTTAATCATAACTGAACACAGTAACTTACATTACTGCTCATTTTAGAACGGTCACTGCAAGAAAATGTGTTCTTCACTCAGATTGTCAAAGGGACAATAGATCATAGATGTTTGTTTCAGGCTGCCAGTTTTATAGCGAGCTAGCCAGCCGTAATTTTTCCAGAATCGTGTCCAGTAGGAGACAAAGTTGCCCACTGAAAGCAAAGCTTATGAAAAACCAATCTACGTACACATCACGTTAACAATGAACATGTTTTCTTGCAGCAGGAGTGAAGTTATGGTCAAGTAGTTGATAAGCTAGCATGCTAGCTAGTTGAAAAGTTGTCTACTTCCACTTAAATAACTGAAATAAAGCAGCAGATATGTGGGTCACGTGTGCTTCAGATTTGCAGTTTGTATATATATCTTTGTTTTTTCTTTTTTGAGAGGTGATCTAAACACTTGTAGGTTGTAAAAAATAAAGATTTGACAGGTTTGTGTAGCTCTGTGGAGTTTCCAATGTTTTTCCCTCCAGGACTATGAATAGAAATGCTCCCGATGTCGTATTTAGGACCTTTAATTATAGTTGCTCTGATCAAGGTGATTATTCTTAATCAAAATGGCATTATGCTTTTAGTAGCTGTCCTAACCTTCACAATGAGTCGGATGTATATTAACATTGTTGCTTTATTTCTCCCAGTACAGTGTGGTGTTTGTTAAAGGAAGCAGAGAGGACTGAAATATTGATTCTGTACTGTTTCTTGTCCACTTCCTTTCTATCATGTGTGTGTGTACATATATATATATATATATATATATATATATATATATATATATATATATATATATATATATATATATATATATATATATTATGGGTAGTGCAAAGACTAACCTAGTGTGTGTGGTCTTGTTTAGAGTGGGCACACAGGCCGTCCCAGAGGAAAGAGTTCTCTGTCAGCTGCAACACAAAAATCACTGGAGAGGAAGAGAGGAACAATGTGAGTTTTCACTGGATCAGTCCTGTTTTCTTTAGATTTCTCTGTAGCTCAAGTGTTTGTGCATTTGCATGTAGACACAATTATTTACAATACTCTCAATAGGATGAAGGAATCTCTCTGCCTCCACTCTGATGAGGCTTTACGATGAAACGTTGCTTGATTAAAATATGATACTATGCATTAAAAATCTACTTTATTTATTTTATTAGTGGCTTTTGCACATTTTTTAATGTGACTGCACATTTTTCATAAGTTTCCAGTAATGTGGCAGCCAGCAAAAAAAAAAAAAAAGCTTAAATATTTTAATGACATGAAAATCTTGCACTTCAGGCTTTTTTTTAAACAAGCAGTACCTTTGTCAGTGACTAAAACCTGTCTTCTCTTCCCTCCAGGATCCAGAAAAAGGCAGCAGGAAGCCACAAGGGAGTTGTGACGAGAACCGGACACAGTACTGGATTCTCTGCCGAGCAGCCGGAAACCAAACGAGGACAGTTCAGAGCAAATCCTCAGAGGGTCCCCAAGAGCACTTGCTCCTCAAGACCCCGATGACACTCTCCTAATTGGCCCCAGTGAGGACGCCTAATAAGGCCTCTAGTGATTACATAAATATTGTATAACTTATCTCTTGAGATTTTTTAAAATTTGGCACAAAGCGAAACCTATCGCTGACGAATATATATCTTTGTATTTCTTACCTGGTGTGCTGGGACATTTTTCACACTCTACAACCAGGTTATAATATTGTGATAACAGTTCCACTCTAGTTTCACATGGAGTGGATGCTCAGGTGGGGATAAAACATCACTACAGCTGCACTGTCCGTATCAGAAATTCATCAGGTCTGCTTCCAGTATTTTACGACTGTTGCAGATGTTAGTGGGACAAATGTTGGCAAAAACATTTATATTAATATGAATTAACAAGACTTTGCCATCCTTTTCAAAGAACGTATATTACCAAGATGTGAATGTCAAATAGTACCACTGCAACATCAGTGGCCAGCAACAGAGCTACGCTTCCTGTATTTTGGACTGAAAGCGACTACCGGATGGCGTAAACATCTGCTGAAAAAGTGCTGCACAAGCGGAAAACAACATTATTTTATTTATTCGTCATATTGTCCACAAATGGCCTTTTTGAACAATGAAAATATAGTAAGCTTTTTCGGTTCAAAATGGCGACAGCAGCTGTTGACGAAAGGTTTTGTCTCTTTGCTTGTATAATCCATACTCTTTGTCCTTTTGCTGAAAAGCTCTGTGCACTGTTGGTGAAAGATGCTGCGTTTATGACTCAGCAGACCTCATGACAAGCACGGTTGTAATGAATAACACTAACGATGGCTCCATTCATTTTGGACGTCAATGTATTAAGGAAGCATTACTCTTTGGCTAACTGTTTACAGCTCCTAGACACACAACCTGCGATTAGGGGTTGGAAATTACTTACAAGTTGAAATGTAAGCATGAAGTAAGTAATGGCCGTGAGCCAGCATGCACAATACCAGGAGTCGGGAAATAAAGCACCTAATTGGAATGCAGCCATTATTAAAGTTATTAATTACACCTTAAAATGTCTGTTAGGTTGTTAGTTCAGTGTTTGTCCAGTTCTCCAATGTTAAATCTCTGGTTGTTGGAGGATGGACTTCAGCACTGAGTCAGTCTGTTCCTTCAAATTGATGTGCCTAGTTCAGTGCCACCAAAAACATCTCCAGATATGTTAGCACATACTGACCTCTGTTTTTGTAGGACATGCTCACTTCCACAGAAACGTTAATATCCAGCTCCAGATCTTTACCGTTAATACTAATATGTTAATTACGACGGAGTATTACGGCCACATTAAGGGGAAAATAAATCAGAGATTTCAAGAATTAAATCATAATATCACGAGAAAAAAGTCGTAATTTAATGAGAATAAAGTCATAACTTTACGAAGAAAAAAATGTCATTTCTTCCTCCACAAAAGAGGCAGTTTCCCCCTGGTCTGTGTGGTTCTGATGATGATGATGATAATGTGGTGCTGATATGACAAAACATTTAGTATTTCATTATTTGTGAAACCTACAGTATATTAAAGCATAACCTCACAGGATGCTACATGTTCCTAATTTTCACACAAGTGCTGCTTTAATTCCCCTCTAAAATAACATGAAAACTTTTCATTTATAATATATGACTTTATTCTCATATTTTATTTTATTCTCACTCACTTTTTTCTCAAACTTATGACTTTATTCTCATAATATTACAACTTTTCTCTTGTAAACATGACTTTATTCTCATATTATGACTTATCTCCTAAACTCATGACTTTCTTCTCATATATGTTAATTCATATATTATGACTTTTTTCTCATAAACTTGACTTTATTCTCGTAATACATTTTTTCTCATAAACTTATTTTTCTTTCTCATAATATTAAGATTTTTTTCTCAAACGTATGACTTAATCATCATAAGATGACTTTTCTCATAAGCATATGACTTTATTTGCATAATACAACTTTTTATCTCGTAAATTAGATTTTTTAAATTACTTTATTCTCGAAATCTCAGATTTATTTTTCCTCAGTGTGACCCTAATACTCCCCTGTAGTACCCTAATACTCTGTTGGAGTGTACTTCCGGTGTTGCCTTAAGTATTTTTCATAGTCTAATAGGATCACATGTCAGCCAAAACTGAAACCTTTGCCATTTTTTATTGCTAGAGTTGTAGAAGCAGTTTTATATGTTATTTATTTGTATGTGGTTGATAATAAATGTTTCTAAACACTTTAAAGTTGCTCTGAAGTTTGTGAGAACTTGGTTTACAGACTCCGGGCAGCAGGGGGCGCTGCTGCCGCTGCTGCTGCTGCCGCCGCTGGTCTTCACACGGACAACTTCCGCCCCGGCTGTTTTAGTCTGTGCTGTGTTTTGAATAGATAGCTACCTCTCAGCTGATCTAACACAGGATGGAAGAGGAGGCGCACACCGGTGTGTCCTCACGGGCCGAGAGGAAAGCGTTGGAAAAGGCGAAAATACTCCAACGAGAAAGCGAGAGGCAGATCTTTAGACTGGTAAGACGAGGCAGCGACACATTTACAGCCTGTTTCTCCAGTCTGTACCAAGCTAGCTGGCTAAAGTAGCAGCTCCTGACTGTGTGCAGTGTATGGAGGTAGTGCTTCTTGTCTCGGTCCTGCAGGTTGGACGGGTCCTGAAGAAACCGGAGGCTGAGCGGTCGGAGGAGGAGGCCGCGGTGTTACAGCTGCACACAGAGACTGTGGAGGAGCTCTGCAGGAGACAAGTCCGCAGAAATGTGCTGAAGAGGAAGCAGGAGGAGGTGAGACTGCCGGGCCCAGTCACTGTTAGCTACTAAGCTAAAGGGCTTGGTGGGATTTCACCTGCAGTAACCAGCAGGTGAAACAATCAAAACCGTTTTGGTTTTTTTTCAGTGGATTCTCGTGGTCGTACTGTGGACCGTCAGTGACAAATCTAAGTTAAGACACAAATATTTATGAATATGTACAACCTTAAAGAGGCTCTACTATTCTTATTTTCAGGTGCATAATTTGGGGTTTTACTAACATGTTTACATGTTTTAAAGCTTCAGCAGGCAGAATAGTTTTGGCATCATTGGGCAAAAAATCCTTAATAACCTTTCAGCAAGTAATTCAAGTGTCCTGAGAGAAAACTAGACTTCTGCACCTCCTCGTGGCTCTGTTTTCAGCCTTTAAATAATCTAGCCTATGATGGAAGACTTTGGCCAATCACAGGTCATTTCAGAGGGAGAATGAGCATTCCTATTGGCTGTGCTTCAGCTGATTGGCGGTTCTTGGTTTTTCCCAAACTGATCTCAACATGGCTGCTAGCTCACAAACTTTCTCATTCTGCAGCTAAACAGTAACTACAAGATGTTTCTGGAACATTTGAGGTGCGAAGTAGTCATTACAGTAACAGAATATTGATTCATATTTGATCAGCGCTGCCTAGTTTGACTGTTTGATCAGAGTTTGTGTGTGATTGACAGCTGCTCAGAGACGACAGGCTCCAGCTGGGCTCTGATTGGTTGTTTTCCTCCAGTCAGTGAAAGCTTGAAAATGCCATTAAGAGCACTGGAGGGCAGAGAGGCACATGATTTTTTTGTTTTTCAGATTACCTGTCTCATGCACTACTGTCAGGATATAGTGACTGTTGTATAAAAATATATATATTTTTTTTTTATCACATTTGCTCCAGTTCTACACACTGCTGCGCTAATGTTCAAAAAACACTTAATTTTTCTCCTACTGGCTATGCAACAGCACCTCTTTTTACCCTCTGCCTGAAACGCTCTGTTTGAACTCCTGTCCCGTCTGCTCTGATTGGTCGGCTGGTCCACTCTGTTGTGATTGATCATCCAAACCAAACTCTTCAGACTCTGCTCCAGCTCCGCTCTAACTAGCTTTATTTGAGGGTGTGCCAAACTAGCCGTTGTCTGTGAATGTTCTCATTCATCCAGGTCATATTCATTCTGGCAACAACTGAATCGAAGGCAACTGGACTTAGATTTGTCTCTGAAGACATTTCGCCCTTTATCCAAATCGCTTCATCAGTTTGAATGCTACAGTCTGACTAGTCCCCACTAGTCTGACCAAACTAGCCGTTATGCAAATGTGTTACTTGATGACATCACCACGTTACAGAAGAAAAGGCGGGACTTCAAGCAATGTGTTTCAGGCAGTTTTGGAGCAGTGTTGCTGTGGGGGAGAGTAATGCCTTTCGGCCTTGTAACTTTGCAGACCTTTTATATGCACAAAAAACTATATAACACGCTAAATGATGGGGGGGGGGGGAAGCACAAAGAATAATAGGTCCTCTTTAACAGAATATTAAACTGTAAGTCAAACTAAATTATGACGCAGGGCCTCTCCATAAAGCATAGCCTCAAGGGCAAATGCTGACATTTCAGTTTGGGGGCTTATAAGGATCTGGGACTCAGTTGCATCTGACAGTGCTTAAATAATGCCGTGTTTTTTCAGTACCTATTTGGTGTGAGCAAGGACAATGAATGAGAATGGCACAAATCAGGATCACAAAAACCTTCTGCGACTGTTGCTTGATGCAGCATAAGTGTCTGGTAGTACACGTAAAACCTAAATCTTGTTTTTCTGGTCCCCTCTGCAGGTGTTTGATGATGCTGATGAGCTGAAGAGTAAAGTCAGGCAGCTCGCCGTGGCGGTGAAACAAGCAAAACACCTTGTGGTTTACACCGGAGCCGGTATCAGTACGGTACGCTAAACTCTGCTGCATCTTGAGTTTCTTTTTAAACGTTCACAGGACTGATGATGTCTTTCCTTTTCAGGCAGCCTCTATCCCAGACTACAGGGGCCCAAATGGGGTGTGGACACAGCTACAGAAGGGGCGGACAGTCAGGTGAGATATGTAGTCTTTACCCTGATCTGATATCAGCTGCAAATTCTTTTGAAGTGAATTAAACTTTGACTGTTATTATCTATCTTGTTTGTCTTTACAAACAGTTCATCTGACCTGAGTAAAGCTGAGCCGACCCTCACACACATGTGCGTTAGGATGCTACACAAGGAAAAGCTGGTGTGTGAGACCTAGCTAAATAACTTCTACTGGTAGATGTTACATTGGTATTAACACACATTGGTATTTACATATACTGTGTGTGTTTGTCTTTAAAGGTACAGCATGTTGTTTCTCAAAACTGTGATGGACTTCACTTGCGTAGCGGTCTTCCCAGACATGCCCTGTCTGAGCTTCATGGAAACATGTTTATTGAGGTGAGACACGCACATCCTCAGCTTTTCTTTTTTCAGCCACTGACTCTCACACGCAGCTGTTGTCCTCAGTGTTTTAATACTAATCACTCTGAAATCAAATGATCTCACCTTCTGGAAGGTCCAGATATTTATATTTATACAGATATTTTTCAATATCAACAATGCTGTCTCCAAAAGCAGCATCTCAGTAGGATTCAGAATCCGACCTTCTGCTGTTGATGGATCAGTATCAGTTCTATAAAGTCTGATCCGTTCCTGAGTCTTTGTTTGCTGTGGCACACCAGCTGCTTGGGGAAAAGAAAAAAAAAAAAAAAGCATGGCAATGACAGTAAGTGAACTGCTGAGTGGACACTTAATACATGAACGATGGCCAGCAGTTTTCTGACTTTTATATGGCTCCAGTGAACCATGTTAGCAGAGCTGAGTCTATTTCAGTGACATTCGTCGAGTGCATCACATCTCTGAAGAGCTGCTGGTTGAAAACTACATTTGAACTTGTGTATGATGTTTATACTGACTGACTAAATCCTTCCTGCCACAACAGATCCAGCTATTGTGCATGTCTAAATTTCTTCACTTAATATGACATGGAGGATGATATCTCAGGAACACCATGGGGGAATTTTATCAAATTTGACACAAAGGCTGAACTGAACAGCTTTTGGTTGACAGAAATGGTTTGCACTAGTTGCAGCAGTCGCTGGAGCTGATTATGGCTTCTCCAGACAATGCTCGTTTCCACCAGAAACTCTGCAGCGTGTTTCAGATGCGGTGCCAAGTCTGTTTTTGCTGGTCATGGGGATGCACTCAAAACCGGCTCCATCTACCCCACCATAGCCACAAATCTTTATCCAAGTTATTTATAACTGAACTTTTAACGGCATTAACTTTGTCTGTAGGTTACAGCACAACAACGTAGGAAATGACAATAAATGCAAGTAAAAACAGACAAAAAACAGAAACAATTAAGCTATTAGCCAAATTAATATGTTGATTCGGACCAAATCAGCAAAATTGGACAGGCAAAACGCTCAGCGTCTGAAATGTAAATACCATTAAATCATTTTATGAACTAATCTGCTTATATATTTAGTTATTTTACTGATTGTTATGTATTAAAATAAAATCTTCCTTAGCCCTTAAGTTAAATTGATTAATTTTGTGGAATTGAAATCATTTGATGGCCTTGCTGCTCTGGCATGTGGCCTTTGTGCCCTCAAGAAATTGACAACACTGATGGCCAAGTGGCCTTTCTTTGAAAATGATGAAATTCCAGGCCTGGTCAAAGGTCACTGTGACCTAACAAATCACTTTTTTGGCCATAACTCAATAGTTCATATTCTAATTATGACAATTTCGAACAAATACCTGAGATAAGATTGAGATAAAATATTGAAGTGATGACATTTTGGACAGACATGGATGTAATCTACAGCTTGACCGTGAGGCAGTAATCGTAGTGTTATCCTATCTTTAGGTGTGTACATCCTGTTCTCCGGTCAGGGAGTATGTGCGTTTATTTGACGTGACGGAGCGGACGTCGCTGCACCGCCATGGGACAGGCCGCCGGTGCAGCCACTGTGGTTGTGAACTCAGGGACACCATAGTGCATTTCGGGGAACGTGGGACCCTGGAGCAACCTCTCAACTGGAAGGGAGCTGCAGAGGCTGCCGAGATGGCAGATGTTATTCTCTGCTTAGGCTCCAGTCTGAAGGTAGATTATATAAAGCACAATGTGTATGTATGCATTTGTTAACCTGAAAAAGTTTGTTACATTGCAATTTCAGGATATTGTTTTAATCGGTTTAATACGATGTGAACACATTCATTGACACGTAAACTGATATGTTTTATATGATTTTTTTTTTTTATTTTATTTGATGGCTTGTTAGCTTGTAGTATCTCCAGTCTCTTGCGCTCTTTGTCGCTCTTCTAGGTGCTGAAGAAATACGCTTGTCTGTGGTGCATGAACAAACCAGCAAGCAAAAGGCCCAAACTTTACATTGTCAACCTCCAGGTACACTTCATCCTGACATTTTAAGAAAAAAGATGCATAATAATTTGAATAAGCTAATGAAGTCTAGCTGCTCGGTTGCTTGTTTATGTGGCTGTGCTTTTGTTTTAGTGGACACCAAAAGATGATCTGGCTGTACTGAAAATTCATGGAAAGTGTGACGATGTCATGAGCCTCCTAATGGAGGAGCTGAACATTCAGATTCCTGTGTATGACAGGTAATTATGATGTAATTACACTCAATATACACACAAAGCACCCTAATGCAATAATACGTTAATGCAAATTCATTTTAACACCACTAATTTCTATAACGCAACTTGTGATTTTTAGATTGTAGTGGGCTCAGTTTTAAAGCTAGAGTGAAGATACTGGCATCATCATCATCATCATTATGTCACACTAGCTTGTCACCAAAGGAAGCTAAATAATGCTACAAACAAGCTAAATTTTGGCAAGGCAAAGCTGTCATGGCCATTTTCAAAGGGGTCCCTTGACTTCTGACTTCAACATATGGGAATGAAAATGGGTTCTATTTGTTGCCTGGTTGGTTTGAGTTTGCCATGTTATGATTTGAGCATATTTTTTATGCTAAATGCAGTACCTGTGAGGGTTTCTGGACAATTTTGTCATGGTTTTGTATAACAAATTTAATTACAGTAATAAATATATACATACATTTGCATAAAGCAGCATATTTGCCCATTTCCATGTTGATAAGAGTGTTAAATACTTGACAGATCTCCTCACACGATGTTGCATCTGGTCTGAAAGAGTGAAGATACATTCTGAACGGATAAATATGTGCAATTCATTTGCAATTAATTGCGATTAAATATAGACAATCATGACATTAATCGTGATTAAATATTTTAATCGATTGACAGACCTAAAAATTTTAATTCAGATAAACTTTTCTCATAGCAGAGGATACAAGCAAGCAAGCCTTCTTAAAGAGATATTAGTAAAAAGAGAGGAAAAAAAAAGGATCCCACACTAATTTCACATTCCTTATTCATGCTTAATATCCCCGCTATACACTCTTTCACACAGATACACAGAACATTAGTCCAACGTTTTTGACTCAAAACTCAGTTTCCCTCATTTTGTGTCATCAGGGCAGAGGACCCCGTCTTCAGTCTAGCTACGTCTCTGCGGCAAGAAGAGGTCGACAGCCATACTCGTGAGGTCATAGCTCCCCTTGATGGGCAGGACAACTGCTTACCTGTCTCTGGAGAGCAGGCAGAGGAAGCCACAGTTGTGCAGGGCGGCTGGTTTGGAAGAGGCTACAGCAAAGGAAGGAGGAAGAAGAAACGAGCTACGTAAACAAAGGAGCTTCACAGATGCATATGATATGGTCAAGTATGTCAAGTCCCTGTGAGGGATTAAAATTTCAGCTCTGTAAAAAGGACGAGTTGGACTTTGAGATGCTGTTATGTCTTTTTGGCTGCATTGGTGTCATTTTTTTACATGCAGTATGTGTTTGTGAAGGGAAACATAATTATGAGTGTTTGCCATTTAAAAATGACACTTTGCACAATGAACATATCTTAAACAACATAAAGGTGTTTAGTAACAGCAAGATCTAAAAGTGGCTGTGGTTTTACTGTGGTAGTAGTGATAAATATCTCAGCTAGGAGAGACAGCATAAAATTAAGAAATATCCAAAGTCCAAAGAAAGTTTTGAAACCACTCCTGCAGCATTATGATTTTTTTCTGCCGTTCCTCTGCGTGGTCAGTATGTTTTTTTACAGCCACATTTGAAGCCTACAGGTATTGAATGATGAGTATCACTATCACTTAACTTTATTTAAAATTGTATTTTCACCAAGTTGGTATTGGTGTATTGCACTAACTAATTTAAAGGTGCTATTGATAACATTCAGCCACAAGATGTCGCACTCTCCCTCCCCTCTTCCATTGCATTAACTTCAAAACAAGTGGTTGCCAGTTTGTCGCACAACCTGCATTGGGGATGCTAAATTACAAAAAATTTCTTAACCGATAAACAGCCCTCCTTAACCGATTATTAACCATTAACTGACAGGTTTTGTGCCTCGCATGCAGTGGTGCACCAGCTACAGTTTATGAGCACAACACACAACTGAGGCCTCAGAGCTGCTGTAACAGCCACAATGCTGCGTTCACTGTTTCCAGTTCACTGTCCGGGAGCGTTAGCAGCCACGGTGCGAGCTGCAGTCTTCGACAGACTGTGTGTGTGTTGCAGCGGTGAGCGTGGGTTTGTTGGTGGCGTTATACTGTAGCTGTAGCAGACAGTGAATGTACAGTTTGTCGGTGAATAAATGCTACGAGGCTACAAGTTACAACTCCTCAGCTGGAAGTCCAGAGCCAACTTCCTGTATCTCTGCTGGCTCTCTCTTAAGGTGGACCAGCTTTTCTCCTTTAAGTACGAGCCCCTCCTCTGAGTTTTTCTTAGCTTTTTAATAAATTATTAATATTTCTGTTAACTGCTTAACAATAGTGTTAATCAGTTAAAATGCTTAATAATGTTTATGGGTTAATCAGTTAATTATTAACATCCCAACCTGCATATTTTATGGTCGAGTGGAGTGAGACAGACATGTGACATTAACCTTTTTATGTTGGCTCACAAGCCTTGTTAGATGTGGAAACCAAATGTCAGATATCTTTCACAGAGATAAACAAAACATTCATTTTGGACCATTCATTTTTAAAATGATTAATTTACAATCGTAATATTTTTTTCAGGAAAAGGAATACTTTATAACTTTCTAAAAGCTCTGTGGGAAAATTATTTGTTTTTAAATATCTGTCTACATGAAAATGTTATCAATGAGACCTTTAATGTAATGAGTGTAACATGCTTTTGGTTTGAGCATTAGCTAGATGTAAATGGACATGGAAATACTGGTGTCTAAAGTGAAAGTTATTGTATATATGCTCATGGGGTCTGGTATATTTAAGTGGAATACAAGTAACTTGGTGTTTACAAGTGGCAAATGCCAACTGAACAACAGCTACTGCTGCCACCGCTTTTACTGAGAAGAGATTTATAGAGATTCAGGAGGTCAAACATTTTCTACTTGTATTACTTGGAGTAAAATATATTTTTGTAGTCTTTTTCAGATGTTTAAAACTTGCATTGTTTGATGTACCTTTTTTTTAACATAACTCATTTGTGTTGATGATGTTTATTTTAAAGGTATTTTGGTTAACCTAAATTATTTCCTGAACTGATCCAACCTTCATTCTGCTGTCATTCATCCTCAGGTTTGTAGACTAGGTAGCACAGCTACTGCTCTACCGATTTACTGAAGTTGTTGAATTTGACTATGTTTACATTTTTATCTAAACTTTTATGCAGATGATGCAGATACTCTGCTGCAGTCACGTCTGTCTGTTTTGATTAGTTGCTAGGTTGTGTCATGTTATGTTACTGTTACCATGATTGGAACCATCTGAATATGCATTGCTGTTAAGTTTTCTCAGGGAGATCCAGTGTTATTAATAATCCCATCCTGTAATATATAATGTCAGATGTTATTAAAGACCAGACAAGCCACAATAAGCTACAGTTCAGCATTCCTAAAACCAGTGGTTAGGCTGGGTGTTAAGACTCTTTGGTTTTCATTGTATTTTGTAAAAAAGATGAGACAAAATGTTCCTCATTTTACATTGTGTCTTGATGATCTGTATTTTTGTTGTAACAGTCTTTGCTTGAAATAGTGAATTAATATCAGTAACACTATTATAGTACATAGATTTGATTTAAAGGTGCCATTGATACCATTCTGCCTCTAGATGTCTCATTCTCTGTCCTCTATTCCATTGCGTTCGCTTCAAAACAAGTGGTTGCCAGGCACTTACTGTCAGTCTTAGCCATTTATTTGTTTTTGCCACACTAACTGATGACCCACAGATACCATGTGATACCAATATTGTTTTACTATTGGCTAACAAGCCTTGTTAGAAGTGGCAACCAAACATCAGATATCTTCCACAGAGATAAACAAAAAATTAATTTTGGACCCGCCAAAAAAAGTTAAATGTTTAATTCACAATCATATATAATTTAAGAAAATACAGACGTTTCTAAAAACTCTTTGAATGTATTTTTTCTTTAAATATTTGTCACACAAAAATGTTACCTATATGACCTTCAACAGTACTCTAGCTTCAATCAGCAGAAGGCAAGATTTGAGCAAATATGATTAAAAGTCGTTTTATAAAACGGTCTCTATATCCTGACAATAGTGCATGAAACAGGGAATCTGAAAAAAAAAAATCAATGGTCCTAATGGCATCTGCAAGATTTCACAGACCAGAGGAAAACAACCAGTCAGTGCTGATCAAATATGAATCAATCTTCTGTTCCTGTAATGCCTATTTCTCATATGTTTTCAGAAACATCTTGCAGTTACTGTTTAGCTGTAAAATGAGAAAGTTTATGATGCCAGCTGCCATGTTGAGATAAGGTGAGGAAATACCAAGCCCTGCCCAGCAGCTGGAGCACAGCCAATAGGAACGCTGTCTCTCTGAGAGGACCGGTGATTGGCTAAAGTCCTCTGTCACATGCCAGATTTTTTTAAAGCCTGAAAACAAAAACATGAGGAGGAGCAGAAGTCTAGTTTTCTCTCTGAACACTTCAGTTACAATCTGCTGAAAGGTTATTATGGACTTTTTGCCCAGTGATGCCAAAAATATTCTGCCTACTGTAGCTTTAAGCGGTTACCTTTATTAGTAGCCATGTGATATTTGTTTGAGTTGTGCAAGTGTAATGTTTTTTCTTGTTCAATCAAAAGAATGTTGTAATATAGACTGGGTGACTTGTGAATAGTAATCTCTGAAATAGAAGACACTTCCACAGGAGTGGGTTGGCTCTGACTGGGAGACACCCAGATGGCAAATGTGAGTGTGGAGACTCAGAGACAGTGAGACACATCCTCATCCAGAGTAAGAATTATACTTCAGCAGAGAAAGGTGTTCAAAGACCTGAGAGCAACTGGAGAAGCTGTTTTTTGTCTGGCTGTTGTCAGAAAATGTGACCCCACTGTAGCTGTATAATAAATGAGGCAAATAGGCCAGTGACAGAAAACACAAATTGTTAAAAAAATAAAAATAAATAAATGGGTAACACTTCATTTTACAGATCTACAAATTTCATATTTGAAATTTCTTTGAAATGACACCTATATTTACCTCAAAATATATTGAAAATGACCCCAACGTGATTTAATAATTATGTTCTGCTATTTCCCAAAACAGATAATAAACTAAGGCTATGAGTTAATCCCCAGATTCTGTTTGTATTTCTGATTCTGTATATCATTGTCTATCACACGCAGGTAAGGATGACTTCAAGTCCTGCTCTTGGTGAATATCAGAACTGACCCACCCACTCCACACTATGTTCAACGAATGTGGGCCTAAGTACAATCAAGTAAAGTTCAGAAACTACACTTAAGGGGTCACAAACACGACATGAGGGGGTCGTTCATATGGGCCCAACTCGTCAACACGGTAAACACAGCTCCATCTGAAGGCACCAATAATCCAAGTGGATTAAAAAGAATCAATGTCCCCTCTGAAATTTAGTGGAGTAACGTTAGAAAATAGAAATACTCAACAAGTACATCAACAAGTGTGCATTCTAGTGCCTGGCTAAGTGTACTTAGTTGCAGTCCTCAGTGTGTTTATAGGCTGGGTCTGATCACGTGACAGCGGTGATTATGCAATCCGTGCGTCATCGTCGGAGGATTCGTCCGATGTGACGTCGCGTTGGAGGCGTTGGCCGGTCGGTGTCACAGAGACGGAGAAGAAGACGTCCGCTGAAATCATCTTTAGCCGGAGTCAAATCGTCTGGAGCTTTAGCTACCTCTCGTGTTTGTAGCGCCATTAAGTAATTTGAACCCATCGAAATGATCAAAAACGGTCACCACGCTACGAGCGAGCAGCGGGATGACTCTGGCTGCAGTAAGCCGGGTGGCTCAACGTGCAGCCCGGAGAAAAGGAAGCGCGTCGTCCGGTTGTGGTGTGACGGCTGGTGAGTAGCTCTCGGTGCTGGTTTATTAAACTCGTTTCCACAGTTTTATGTCCTATGCGCGGTTGTTATGCAAAACATAGAAACCACTGGCAGGGTAGCATGCTAATGCTAGCTAGCAGGCTAACTAGCTAGCTACTAACATTAGCAGTTGTAGCAACAAGAGTTTAACTTAAATATTAGCTAACGTTACTTTCTTTTAAAATGACATATTTGTTGTTATTTTCCCCATTCAAATAAGTCTTCTCATTTTAAATATATGCTAACCCAACCTAAATGAAATAAGGTGACATTATTAAATGTTTTCATTGAGAAAACTAAGTGCGTTGTGTGCTGTAGTACACCGGCTGCTATGACGTCTCTTATCAGTTATTATGGCACAGTGACATGGGGCTAGGGACAAGGTCCCCTCAGGCCTCACAGTAAGGCTTATGAAGGATAGTTTGAAGTGTGTTTGTGTGTGTGAAGCCATACCCAGACAGATCTGAAACAATAGTTATTTACAGCAGGGGTTCTCAGTCTTTTAAGCATATACTTCCTATCATGTTTACGCTTATATGCTAAACTATTTCCATTCAAAGCTTTTCACCCTAAATAATCCTGCTATGTTATTGAATGTTAATACCACTTATATACCTGTTATACAGAGTGTGATTTTATTCTAATAGATTCAACTTGACAGCATTATCCTTTTATAAGTTTTTATTAGTAAGTGATCTTAGAAGCTTTCAGAAAATGAACAGTTGCAAGACTGATTTAGTACTAATGAATCCAGGTATTTTAAACTTACCAGTAAAGCTGACTTCCAGTTAGTGCTTCACCTTAAAAATAATGAACTTATTGCTGTGTGTCACAAGTTTCAATTTGTCCAGCGCTAACCTGGGTGGAAGTAATAGACACCATATGCTTGTTTTCTTGATGCAAATGATCCCCATCTGTAGATGTGCACTTTTTAATCATACAGCATGATTTTATCATTTATAGCTAATTGTTTTGGAGACTTCTGACAGATCACTGATCTTAAAGGTTAGAAAGAACCTATAGACAAAATCCAGTGAAGCATTATGTTACCCATATACATGGTAGAGATGCTAGTTGTATACACACTCAAAGTTCCTACGGCTCAGCCGGTGGAAATGTTTGGCTGCTAAGTATCGCTGGTGAAAGTGGTTAAAATGACCAAATAACACCTGCTGCCTGTAAACTCTGCTCTTTCATATTGTATGTGAGATCCTGGTGTTAATACCTCCATTAATGTAAAGTCTTGGTAGTGTTAATGGTTTGATGCCTGATGGGTTGTGTAATAACGAAAAATGGGTACTTATAAATTATCTAGAGATTATTATTATTATTATTATTATTATTATTATTATTATTATTATTAAGTATTTACTGTGTCTGTCTGTCAGTCTCTAGCACTAACATCTTTGAGTTGGTTGTGACGCTCCAGACGGCCATATCTCATTATTGTTACTGCTATTTTAAACCCTGCTGTCAAAGACGATGATCCTCCTCACACGATTTACTTACAGCTGAGGAGGCTCTGAATGTGCAATGCATAAATTTCCGCCTGGACTCAGTCGCTGCACAAGGAAGTGGCAGGTTGCTGATAGCTAGTTTGACATGGCCCATCTCATGTGGTGGTTATAAATAACTAGCATAGTGAACATGTTGTTCAGTGTATGCAAAAGTGGCGAGTTGTTGTGATGGTCAAGGATTTCCACTTCTCTGGGGATGTAATAAGACATATTATATACAGTACTTAACGTCAGATGCAGTATTATAAGACAAGGGAGAGAAGGAAGAGCAGATGGAGGCAAAGGGGAAAGATTGAATAGTA
The DNA here is from genome assembly GCA_947000775.1 of Pterois miles. NCBI lineage: Eukaryota > Metazoa > Chordata > Actinopteri > Perciformes > Scorpaenidae > Pterois > Pterois miles. The sequence continues at coordinate 3,288,164 of CAMQGK010000230.1, forward strand.
TGTGACTATTCATTTAGCAGCAGTTAAGTGTGAAAAATCCCAATAATTACCCAGCAGTCTGTACCAGTTATTGGGTTCAGGTGAACAGTGGTGGTTCATGACACATAATCAGGGCATTTGCAAAACATTTATTTAGAAAAAAATATTTGAAGATGTTAACTGAGCCAAAAGGAACTAAATGGTGTGAAGCATTATATCAGTCTAATAGCGTAACTGCTGCTTTTACTGACAAGACCAAAAGACAGTCTAGATTAACAAATTTTACAAATACACAGTATTTATACATTTGTGGACATTCAAATATATATTTTGTTGTAATTTTCTGACTCCATCTAAGTAAATATAATAGATAATTTAGTTTACTGACAATTATGAAACATCTTCAGGCCAATAATCACCCTGCACACTTGTAAAAGAAGAAGAAGAAGAAGAAGAAGAAGATAGTCCTTTATTCGTCCCACAAGGGGAAATTCAATTTTTACACTCTGTTGTTAACTTATACACAGTACATGCAGACCCGAAACACACACATGGACATGCATTAATGGAGAGATGTCAGATTGAGGGGGCTGCTCCTGACAAGCGCCCCGAGCAGTTGGGGGTTTGGTGCCTTGCTCAGGGGCACCTCGGCAGTGCCCAAGAGGTAAACTGGCACCTCTCCAGCTACCAGTTCACACTCAGTTCTTGGTCCATGTCGGGACTTGAACCGATGACCCTCCGGTTTCCAAGCCAACTCCCTACAGACTGAGCTACTGCCGCCCCCAAAATTAAAATTATGCATCATCTCACTGTATTCACTTTCTCTCTCTTGGAGCACCAAAACCGACATGAAGTTGTTACTCAAGAACACTAAATTGTTAAAGAAACTCTGAAGAAGATGTATTTACAACTGGGAGCATAGTGTCGTACTGACCCCGACCAGGTGAGGTGACGGAGGTTTGGGGATTACTGTTAAGGGAATTCAGGCTAGCAGCTTGTGGTAATGTCATTATCGAGGAGAGGTACCCAGATGAGGTCTTTTATTAAAGCAGTATGATCTGTTGGAAATAGCGTACAGATATAGAAGGGTTAACAAAAAGGCCTATAGGTCAGCGAAATGATCTATAAGTAACAAGCAAGTAGTTTGAATTAGAAGTCGATGGATTAATTGGGCCGATTATTTGACTTTTTTTCCATAATCGGCATCGGCCGATGTCTGAGCATATTAAGCAGATTATCCAGCAGGTGAATGAATGCTGCTGAGTGCACTAAAACTTTATTTTTTCATCCAAAAGTTTATTTGACAAAGTTTAGTTTTTTTGATTTCCTGTTTCATGTATTCAATATTTAGATTATACATTATTTTTATTTAAATATATAAGTACACTGCAGTCCAGACACAAAATGCAGATTGGAGAGACAGACCATAGGTGTTTTTCAATAAATGTTTACTTAAGTTGAGAAATTTTGTGTATCATTTGTTAAAATTAAGCTGTTATATTTTATCAGATGGAGGGAAAAAAAGAAAATCACCCAAACCTATCAGTCCCCCCCAAAAATGACATCATATACCACCATCGGCTATCCTGCATCGGTCATAAAAAACCCATATCGGCTGATCTCTAGTTTGAATCCTTGGATTGTTTTTTTGGGATATGTTAAATTAACACAAATGTTAAAGTGTAATATGAACCCACACTCCCTAAGTTATTATTTAAAAGAGTTTTTTATGGGCTCGTAACCAGCAGCTACTCTTGTGAAGCTGCTCAGTCTGGGGTTGTACCGTAGATATAACTGTACAGGATGGTCCTGGGTTTTGAATGTTTTGAAACTGTAGGAATGTGAAGCTGCGGGGTGGTGAACAAAACACATTTTCATCAAACCTGAACAAACCTAACTGGATCTGAGTAACATCCTTGTTTTCTAGGATTATAGAAGTCTTTTTTTCTTTTGCTTAAAATCAATTAAGACTTTAAAGGTACCCTATACAATATTCAGAGCATTAATATAGCATCAAACAACTATTACCCATGTAAAGTCATAGAGGAGTAATGTCTGCCTGTCAGTGTGTGGTCTCCTCTGTGCTCTGTAGACATAACTGGGGGGTTATGGGCCGACGGTACTGTTGCTGTTGTTTTTACTGTTAGAGCCATTAGCTGTGAGCCACCAGCTCAACCATTACCATGTTGACTGCTATGTGGAGGCAATAAAAGTGCTCTCAGTCTGGCATTTAACACCTTTAAATATGTTGCAATAAGGGAGGAGAACACACATAACTTTCTTTTGAAAAACACAAGCCAGAACAAAACATTAAAGGTGCTATTGATGATGAGCTGCTAGATGCCACACCTTGTTAGAAGCCAGAATCAAATGTCTAATATCTTTTACAGAGATAAACAAAATGTTTAAAATGATTAATTTAAAATCATAATACCGTAATTGTTTTTCGGAAAACTCCTACATTTATTCTGCACCTTTCTAAAAGCACTGTGGATCATTTAATGTTCATTTAAAATTGTTTGTGTACGTAAAAATGTTATCACCAAGACCTTAACTGTAGAATTTACTTAATGGCAGAAAACAACACAATTTTGGCACATTGTACACTGTGTGTCTGATCATTACCTTTCTCCCAGTAATCTTTATCATTACCCCCCACTGGGTTAACACATCTATCAGCCTGTGTTCTGGTATTCAGCCTGCTTGATTTAGAGAGCATGTTTTCACAGCGAAGGCCACGCACGTTGTGCTCTAGTATCGTGCAAGGTCACCAGAAAAAAGCAACTTTAATGTAGACAAGACAATATTAAACAACAAAGTAAGAAGCCAGTCAAAACTATCCTGCAAAGGTGGCTTTGAAAGACATTTAAAAGACAATGATGCTGCGAAAAAGTTATAGCTGTTGGGCGCTAATTGTTGAGGCCACGCCCCTTTTGTTGTGTGTGTTTATCTGTTTGTTTATTTCTGCGTTGGCCTCTGTAATGTTTTGCTTGAGCACTGACAGCATCTATTGTTTTCCATGCTGATGACCTTGTCGTCTCTTTTTTCCGTCTCCACAGTTATGACATGGTTCACTACGGTCACTCCAACCAGCTGCGGCAGGCCAAAGCCATGGGAGATTACCTCATAGTCGGAGTGCACACAGATGGTAAGACATATGGATATTTCTGTTACAGAAAGTTACTAGAAGTCAGGCAATAGGTTATCACAAGCTGCAAATGTCAAACTACACAACGTGACACATTCCTACTCCTAGTGTAGACAGGAAGTCAGAGGAAACGATAACAGATAAGATAAGATGAACCTTATATTAATCCCCGGAGGGAAATTCAGGCCAGGCAAGTTTCAACTAAGAGGAAATTCAAAGTGGTTTTCATAAGACAGAAAGGTATTAAGGAAAGATATAAATCAAACACAAGGTAATTCAAACAAACAAAACAAAACTAGAATAAGACAAATCAAACTGTAGAATAAAAGTTAGAGTGCAGAGCAACATATGAATAAATAGTCCAAAGTTTAACATAGTAAAATTTCAGCATTAAACAGAGAGGTTTAAAGCCCTCATGTAAAAGAACTGAGAGTTGTGGTACGGTAGATCTCTTTCTGGGAGTTTGTTCGGGTGTAGTTACTCTGGGGCCAGTAAGCAGACCTGTCCCAGATGATCTGAAAAGTCTGGACAATCCTTAATGGAGCAGCGGATCTAGTAATATGTTATCAAATGCAGCACTGAGATCTAATAATACCAAGAAGTTTTCCACTGTTTGTTTTTAAGTGGATGTCATTCAATACCTTAAAAAATCACAGTGCTGTGATAACTGTTTAGGGTCAGAAAGTTGTTAAGGACCAGACACACCAACCCGGCATCAAAGAACTGAAGAAATGAAGGCAGAGTCGCCTCACGTCGTCTTTGTCTTGGCCAAAAAGTTGGGGGAAAAAAGCTTGTCTTTGTTAATTTGCTTGTTTTCTTCACTTCTGTTTCTCTTCTGGAAACTGATTCGCTTAAGCTGAACATCTAATCAAAGTGACTTCTTTCACCCACGGGCTCCTCTGATCATTCAACATGCTGAAACTGCCCAACGCGGGCAGATAAAGCTGATAATGCAGGAAAAAAAAACCTAGGCCAACAGAAACTCACTGACGACCCTAAACTGTCCCAACGGCTGACCGTCAGCTTGGTGTGTCAGGACCTTAAGCTGTGGAAAAACAGCCTTTCCAGTGCTTTTTCTTAAATATATGGTTTGGTATGGGCCTGTAATTGTTCATTAGTGACTGATTACTTTTTTTAATTGTTTTTTTTTTTGGGGGGGGGGGATTGAAAATGGTCTATTCACAGAAGATCTGATGCCATGCAGCTTTTCAAACATGCTTTAAAAAGCCTGTAGGTAGAATATCAAGGCAGCAGAGGAGGATATCAGTTGTTGCACAATTTCTACTGAGGTTTCAATTCAATTTCAGTTCAATTTATTTTTATATAGCATCAAATCATAACAGAAATTATGTCAAGATTTTTTTATGTAGAGAAGGTCTACACCATACTCCCAACAAGAGATCCCCTATGAGCATTGCATTGGGTGGCCAAGGTTTCATAGCTGATAGGATAAAACTGAGTCAAGCTCATTTAAGTGGTTTTAAGTTAAGGACATTACATGTACTAGGAGCTGACAGCTTGTGTCATTCTGAATTTTGTCATTTCATGACTTAGTGGATAAAAGTTCAGGGCTACTGACACAGAAGACTTTGACAGCCTCAGTGTTGTGGGAAGCAGAAGGTAGTTCAGAGTAGATAATTGCAACCCAGTTACCCTCCAGTGATTTAGATGTTATAAGAAATGTGTTGTAGCTGGAGACAAGTTGGAAAAATGGCAAAAAATAGCAGCTATGCAGAGAGAAGAGTGTCTGCATTGCAGCAAAGCTAGGGTTAATACAGATGTAATTGATGTGGCAATGATAATTAACAATAATAACTCCCACCCTCTCTCAAAGCTGAGATTTCCAAGCACAAGGGTCCTCCGGTCTTCACTCAGGAAGAGCGCTACAAGATGGTACGGGCCATCAAGTGGGTGGATGAGATAGTAGAAGGAGCGCCTTACGTCACCACTCTGGAGACTCTGGACGAGTACAACTGTGACTTCTGCGTGCACGGAGGTGAGTCAGATGAGTGCTGCTCTGTTTCCTGTCCTCAACACACAGTGTTGTGGATCCTTTCTGTGGAAGAGTCTTACTCACATGATGTGAACAAGCCTCCACATGTGATGATGGACTAACGTCATTGTTTATGTTCACCAGATGACATCACGCTAACGGTAGATGGTAAGGACACTTATGAAGAAGTAAAGCGTGAAGGCCGCTACCGGGAATGTAGACGGACTCAGGGCGTCTCCACCACTGACCTGGTGGGACGAATGCTTCTCATGACCAAAGCTCATCACAGTAACATGGTGAGTTAGGCTGCGTTCATACTTACCACAGTAGATTTATAGTTAATGTTCAGCGTGAGAGTTCACCATCCAGGCGGATGTGTCGTATGTGATTAGAGGCCTGTATTATGAAGTTCTGCATACACAGGGTATCTTATCTGGCTCGACTAACCCTAACAACCATGATCCTGCTATCCGGTCCTACGATGGTGGTTATCAAATCGGTAAATCAATCCATTTCTCAATCTGGCAATCTGTTTACAGCCTATGACCTATCACAATCATGGACAAGTCTAGTGTCTGTATAATATTAGACAATACGAAGTAGTTAAACACAGAATCCAGACTAAAAGTAACACAGCTGAAGCTGCCAAATGCAGGAAGGACAGCTGGCAAAAGAAAAATTGCTGATGTGTGAATGTGTAAATAAATTAACAGACTTATAATATCACTGCACTATCTAGAGCATGTTAGACTGACTGTTATTACTTTTTCTATTCTGTTAAATTAATATGATGTTTATAGAGCAATATAGAAAATCCTTTTGGGAATGACATGTATTTTTCTTTCATGTGAAACAGATTTGAGAACAAAAAAAAAAGAAATATAAAATAAAACAAGGGGGCTGAGGCTTACTTTCATGTGCCTGCTATCCTTTGTCTGTTTAAACTGTGTTGTTTGTAGTCTGGATTATGATTTAAAAGTCTTCTAATGTTATTTTACGATCTGCACACTGAGTTTTGAAGGTTCAGTTGGTGCTTGTGTACACGTTGATCTGTTATCTTGAATATCATCTGCTCTGGAACAGGTTAGGCGAGATAGCCCGGTAAGAAGTGATCCACTGTCATAGGACTGAAAACCCTGAAGGTTTAAACCTAAAGTTACCTCGCTAACCCCAAATCCTGCTTTGTAATTCAGGCCTCGGGATGTGTTGTGCTTTAAATACACACCCCACAGTCATTGTATTTACATTGTTTCATTTAGTTTTAAGTATAGAGCAACGGCGGCCTATGCATGTACTTCTAGTTCTAGTCTTGACGCGTTGTTTCATTTATAGAAGTGGTGCGTGTCAATTACAGTGACGTGTGCGTAGGCTTTATAGCTACACTGTAAACCCTTTACACACAGGTATAAATTGCCTTTAGTGTCTGTATGTTTTGTTTGTTTGTTTGTTTTGGTGATGATCTCATCTTTTCCTCTGTAATAATTTCTGCAGGATAACCCAGATTACCAACAACATACAGACAACTTTGGAAAAGTGAGTAGCATGGGTTGTATTTTAGTCAAACCTCATCATGGAAATTTATCCTTATTATAACCAATATCTCTGAGCTCAGGATGAGCGATACCTGACTTTTTAATTTGGTATGATACCTACATACATATTGTTCCATTTTGTCCGATACCAGTCATTTCTTAAATTGGTATGTGATTTTTTTTTTTTTTTTATTATTTAAAAAAATATGTATTTAAAGCAATTTACTGCAGTCCGGTAATTGTTTACTTTCAGTTTATTCATTTGCAATTCCTGTCTACCACAAATGTCTATTACCTTTTTTGCATTTTATTTGTTTATTTTTTGCCCTATGTTTTTATACACTATATACTTTATATCTTTTATTCTCATTTTGATTTCATTTGCACAATTTTCCTTTTTACAGCCTGCATATTTAATGAGCATTGTTGGAAGAAGTCTGAGATCCAACAGATTTTCATTTCTGACTGCTTCACTGTAATTTTTGTGCACATAATTGTAAATAACTTGAAACTCATGTAACAACCAAATTTAAAATATTTCATTTCAATAATTGTGAAGATGTTTAGGAATTTAGAATAGACAGCAAAAAACTAATAATGGTGGACATACTGTCAAAATGCTTTGTCAGACAGAGGGTGGTGCAGCAGACTTGATGTATGGGCATCTTCTTGTTTTTGTTCTTCCTCCTTGTAACTTTCAGGGTGTTTTTTTTAATGTTTTAAGAGGTGTTTTGTGTAGCACCACACGGTGCTATGTTTCCTTTCTGCCATTCTCCGACACTCAGCTCTCTCAGTGGATCTCCTGCAGTAGACGTACAGTACTCACATGTTTAATGTGGGCACTACATTCTAATCTCACATAGGTTTCCGCAGTGACACGGGCCAGCTCAGGGCTGCTTTGGCACAAACATATTGAAAACGTATGATACCAAATGAGCAGCATGTGAAGTATTAATACCGCAGTATAGATCCGCTCATCCTCACTGTTAGCAGTGGAACATTTTTCCCAGAGTGAGACACCCACTAGCATTCATTACATTTTCCTGCTTGTCTTTTGTTGTGTTCAAGGGTCCTAAAGGTAACAGTCCATGGACAGGAGTGTCACAGTTCCTCCAGACATCTCAGAAGATCATCCAGTTTGCCTCAGGAAAGGAGCCTCAGCACGGAGACACCATCATCTACGTGGCCGGGGCGTTCGACCTCTTCCGTATCCTCATCATGCTGAAATAAGCAGAACTGAGTAATGAACGGCAGTAGAAATCATTTCTGTGGTGCGTGTTGTTGTTGTTGTTGTTGCCGCCTTGACCGCAAAATTCCTTGCAGACATTGGCCACGTTGACTTCTTAGAGATGGTCTATAAGCAGGCGGAGAGGCCCTACGTCATCGTGGGTCTGCATTTTGACCAGGTACACCTAATACAGACATGCACTTACACGCAGATCTTCACAAAGTGAACTCCAATACAAACATTTGGAACAAGATAATGCGAGTCGCCCTGTCATTTTGATTCAATTGAGTTGGCTAAGTTAGTAAAAGATCCCTTCACTCTCTTCAGGAAGTGAATCGGTACAAGGGGAAGAACTATCCAATCATGAACATCCATGAGAGGACGCTGAGTGTCCTCGCCTGTCGGGTGAGTTCACACACACACACACACACACACACACACACACACACACACAGACACAGACACAGACACAGACAGAGCACAGTGGGATGTATTTGGAGGCTGAATACACACAGCGCTGCAGGCTGAACTTGGCTCTGTTCCCTCCATTCCTGCTGGTCAGCCATCAGTCTAGAACAATGAGTCTCTGTGCCCCCTTCTGCACTGTTTACGTTGAATTTGAACCGACTTATGATGAGAACATTGCACAAAACAAACATCTTTCACAATCCTAAATGTTAAATTGCTGTGCACCGCCATCAGTTTTACTCAATTTGCCTGAACTGAAGCAGTAAAAACACCTTCACCCTCAAGCTGTGTTGTGTCTAAAATGTGCTCCTTTGTTAAAGTTTAACATAAAATTAACTCCTAACTATGAATCTGTCTCTCCATAGTATGTGTCAGAGGTGGTGATTGGTGCTCCCTACGCAGTGGGCAAAGACCTGCTGGATCATTTTAAGGTGAGTTGCCTTCGTTTGACTCTATCATCTGATCATGTTTTTCTTTATTATTATTTAAGTGATTTAACCAGGATGTCCCCTTCAGTTTTAAAAGTGAGAGTGTAGTTAGTACATTTGCACACAAGTACATTGCTTAAGTTTTAAAACTAACTGGAATTTGAAACTAGTTTCAGGTTTCAAAGTTATGACAGAATTACATTAAATACAGACTGAAGACTATTAACAGCCTGGGACAGTGACATTGTAAATTACAAAGAAGCCCAATACTGAACCATGTGGCATCCTTATTAGACACATGAAATATCAGAATACAAATACAAAGTGCCTACAAAATGCCTGAGATAAATGAATGAAAAAGGTGCTGCTCCATGTTTATCTAATTTGCTCATTTTATAATCAGCACACTACTTGTACATTGCTGCCTCCTAAAGTCCCACTTCAAGGACTAGATCAGTGGTACCAGTTGTTTTTTCCTTAAGGGACACCTTTTCTCACATTGAGTAAACTGACGACCCGGAAAAAGTGATATATTTTATAATTTTTTCATTCATTCATTTTAGTCAGTGCATAACAATAACAGCTGAACAACTGATTAAATGTACAATTAACCCAAATAGTGAACACAATAACTGCAGGAAGTTTGTTTAAAACAAGCAATTTAGATGAATTGAGCTGATTATTTCCTGTAAATGTTACATCAGAGATGAGTTTTCCTGTTATTTTTAGGGACTTTTACGACAATTCCCTGTATTGTGTATTTTTTTTTTTTTCATTTTTAACATTCATACTTAATAGGCTTCCTCAAAGTCTGTGTCTTCGTCTTCCTGTTGCTTGGCCATTGTTTTATTAGCTCTTTGCTTGTTTTCTAATGCCAAGCCAAGCAGACAGGGAAGTATCCATCAATATATCTCATGTTCAGGTCTTCACTGTGCCCTAATCCTGTTTATATCTTTAATAATAATCCAAACTTTAAAAATAACAAGTCGATTTAGTTTTCACAGAAATGAATTAAAAGCTGAGATACAGACCAACTGTATTTTTATTTTTTTTTTTGTTCAAAGTTGTCTTACATCCCTTGAAATCAAGAAGACCTCACCACCTCCCATGAAGCTTTGGCGACCCCTAGTGTGGGTCAGGACACCCTGGTTGAGAACCAGTGGTTTAGATGAGTAATGTGTGACTATGACATAAAAGATGAGTTTATATGCAAAGTACTGAGGAGCTGCATGGTTAGTGTGAGAAAGCCAGAGCAGCCCGCTCCATCCAGCCAGCACAGGGCTCTTCAGCGTTACCTCTCTCTACACATGATGGCGGTTTAACCAGGTGTGTTTATATAACCCTGCAGGTGGACCTGGTGTGTCATGGCAAGACGGAGGTGTTTCCAGATAAGGATATGTCAGACCCCTACGCTGTGAGTACAGGGTCCTTCTGTCTCTGATCAAAGTGCAGGAACCCCCTTCGATTGTACTGCATTTAAATGTTAGATGTGTTTACATTTGATGGTATTTTAATGTCAAAAATTTGCCATTGTGGCCCCCCAGTCTGATTCACACCAAGGCACATGGCTTTGCTGATATCACTGGTTAATTAAAATAATAGAATAATTGGTTAATTCTTCAAAACATTAAATAATAAAATCGAATAAACAAGCTACACTGTAAATGTGGCTGTGTCTTTTGTATGTTTTCAATGGTTTGGTGACGGCAGGCATGTGTCCTCAGAACGGCCTGGTGTTCTGGTGCGATCTGGTGTGTTTTTGGTCACTGCTCTGTCCACTCTGGTCCCTCTGTGAAGCCTCCACCTGGTTCATTATCTTCTTATACTGGGACATCTTGTCATACATATATTGTTTACCTATGCTGACTGCTTTGTGAGTGTATCTCTGTTGCCTACCAAGACACACAAAGCAATAAGCTGAAGAGAAATAATGGTAATAATAACACAAATAATAATAATAATAATAAAAGACAGATACCACAGAGTAAATTCAGGTTAAATAACATTAGCTTGACAGATGCTCTTGTTTGTCTGAATTACAGTAAGTGCATTCAAATTTGATAGTGAGCTACATGTCATGTGACCTGAGACCTTATCAGAAGAATCTACATTATTGGTTCAAATCTGACAGAATTATTCAAAATGATGCATTGTTGCTCCATTCAACTTTTACAGACTGTATATAATAAGTAGACATAATCACAATAAATAAAGCATTGATCTATCTATCTATTAAGTTTGTGGACTGCCGTTTTGAATCTTTGTCTTTGCGTTGGATGTTTTAAAAAAAAAGGGGGAAAAAAAAAAAAAAAATTTTAATTTATAATGGTAAAATCAACTTAAAAGAACTGAAAACACTGTGAAAGGCTTAAAGATTTAAGATGAGAAAAACCCCAAAAAACAACTTTATGGTTTATTTTACTCTAAGGGGGATAAAAAATTAAAAAGGAAAATCATGGTAATGAAGAAGACTTGAAGGAGGGAATGAGACCAAAAAAGAAGTTTAAAAATTTTGGGGGAAAAAAAAAAAGGGGAGGAGGGGTATTTGGGGGGGGGGGAGAGTGGTGGGGGGGGGGGGGGAGGAGGGGGGGGGGGGGGGAGCCAAAAGGAAAAAAAGGGGGGGGGGGGGGGGGGTCTCTGGGGGCGCGGGGGGGCCCGGGGAGGGAAACCAAAACCCGGGGGGGGGTGGCAGGGCCCCCCCATCACACCTCTCTAAAAAAAAAAAAAAAAAATATTGGGAAAAAAAAAAAAAAGGGAAAAAAAAAAAAATTCCGAAAGAAAAAAAAAAAAATTTCTTTTTAATAAAAATATATAAAAAAACAAAATTTTTTTACAAGAGAGCCCCGGGGAAAAAAAAAAAAAAGAAGCAACAAAAAGAAAAAAATAAAAAAAAATGTAAGGGGGGAATAAAGTTTTATATTTGTTACATAAAATATCTAAATAAATAAAATTGTTTATTTCCTTTGTAAAATAAAGGGGGGAACAAATAAAAAATAAGATATCATCATTTGTTTTCTGCCCTCAGGAGCCTAAGAAGAGGGGGATATTCAGGACCATCGACAGTGGAAACAATCTCACCACTGATGACATTGTCCAGAGGATCATTGAAAACAGGTCAGCGTCCCCCGATTCTTAACTAGCACTTCCTTTATCTTCATCTGCATTTCATTTCTTGCTGTGTAGATCATTTTGACGCTTTCCATTTTTTGTGTTTTTAGCACACGTTTATTCATGTCACCTTTCGTGTTGTCAGGCTGCAGTTTGAAGCCAGGAACCAGAAGAAGGAGGCCAAGGAGCTTGCAGTGATCGAGGCGATGAAGAAGAAAGAGCAGCAGGGGCAGACTGAGGATGCAGCCCAGGTCGCTCACTAGAGAGACCTCAGACCTGGTTCTGTGTCTGATTCACTCATCCTGATAACCTCAGCTTTAAGATGGTGGACTCAACTGACCCAGATCGACGGTCCGTGTTGTCCCAAACTGGACCTGGTTGGGTGAAACGAGCTGGGTGGGACCAGACGGTCCCCACTAGTCCACTGGATACAGAATCCTGCTTTAAATATTTGGTGAGGCAGCGTGGGTTAGCTTCTGTCAGCCTTCATCTATACAGACTCCTCCAGCCTAATACAATCAGATCCACCTTGACAAGAAGAATCCAAACACATATTTAACCTGCTATATCCCTTTTTAACCTCTTGTCTGCCACAGAGAACCTTTTAACAACGTCTTTTGTCATGTCTTGTTTTTGTCCATGAAATCACCCGCTATATGTTCCCGTATAGGTGAAGAAGTGGTTTGATACGTAAGAAATAAGCCATAACTTGAAATGTTAACAATGTCAGTTACATTTTTAGATTTTAAACCATATTAGTTTTTAATGATCAGTCTTAAAAGTGGCATGAGTAATGTTGAATGTGGTCTATTTTTTGATATACCGATGAAACATAGATTTATTATAATTATAGTAGTCACTTTGTTTTTATCTATCCTGAAAAAAATCATTATTAGTATGTTAAATGAATTGTGGATTTTAACTGCCTGATTTTGCACCGAGAGTGTGTGTGTGTGTGTGTGATTGTGTGTGTGAGAGTTGATTGAGGTTAGTGAGTGTTTGCGCTGTAAATGACAGTAATGTCGTGCCTCATTCCTAAAGCTATAACTAATTTAAGGGCTCTGAATTGTTTAAGTCTAAACTAAAAAAGTCTAAACTGTGTCTCTACAACTGTCTGTAAAGTTGTGCTTCTCTCCTCAGTCTACTGTCAAGTAGTGTTTCCTCTTTTCTCCTTTTTTACAAGAAAATCCAAGAACTTCAGAGTGTGGGACCGAGTATCACTGTCAAGTTGCTTCTGCAAACGTTTGTAGATTGCTGAAGGTTACAGACTGTTGCTTTTCTGGTTATATGGGGCAGATTATTGTGATGAATTGTTAATGGTGCAAGACTGTGTTTTTAAGTGTATCTGTGGGTTGGTAGCAGGCCTGGAAATAAATATGTTTCTAAATATTAGTGGGAATTTTCACAACCTTTCAGTCACTATATGGTAAATTTCCCTTTTAATAAATCAACTGATATGTGGCAAAGTGTCGTCTGATGTCTGTTTTACAGCAGGAGCGTCATGTGGCCGGCCTGTTGAGATCTTTGTTGGATCAGCACATAATAGTCACGGTTCACCGGGTGTTTGAAATGAGGCCACAGTCGCTCAGAAACTGCTAAATCCAACCGGCCCCGTCCTGTTCACACTGCAAACCGTCACCTCATTACAAACACAAAGATCCTTTAATCCTCAGGCCCGAGCGCCCCGGAGGAGCCTCTGTAGGAAGGATCCTATCACCCAGCGGAGGGACACAACAGGCAGCAGTAGTGTACAGATACTGAAACATCAGCATCGCTCTCTCCGCTTTCATCTGGGTGAAGCAGCTGTTTTTACACTGCTCTGCTTTATGGTGAATGAAATAGTGAAGATGAACATTCATTTTACACAGGGGCCTCTCTACGGAGGACAGAACCTGCCAAAATCAAAAATAAATAAATGACTCAATAGATAACTGAAAAAGTATATCAAAAATATTTAAAAAAAAAAAAACATATTTAGCCATTAATTAATTTATAAAATGTACCATGAATTATTTATATTTTAATTTGCTTTATTTATCTTTGTATTAATTCCCTTATTTATTTACTGTTTAATTTTCTTGTTCATTTATTTATGTATTTTTTATTTATTTGTGTATGTATTTTATTTTTTAAACTCATGTATTTATTTTATGATAAAAGCAAAAACGAACCAATCCGGGTGTTTTTTTTTTTTTTAAAAAAGAATACAAATACAACTAATTGATTTAAAGGGAACATTAAACAGGTGAATAAATAAGGGAATTAATACAAAGATAAATGAAGAAAATATCAACGTATGTCACATTTTATAAATTAACTAATGGCTACATTTTATTTTAATATTATTTTGCTACATTTACTGACATATTTATTTATCGAGTGATTATTTATTTATCATAATGTCTTATAATTTGTTTGCGTAATCAAACTCAGCATGCTCAGGTGAAATTGCGCTGTCAGCAGTTTTGTCGTGGGTGCGTCACTTCCCAGGGAAGTCCAAAACTTTTCCATCTGCGCCGCAGGCTGCAGTGGGAGGAGGCACCTCTTGGAGTATCTGGGGTCTCTGCCAAGGCGGCAGGGCACATTTTGAACCGCAGCGGAGCGCCGACACATAACAGATTTCCACGGCTGAAGACAGTCGCTGAAAAGTTACCACCCACTGACAAGGAAAAGGCTTGGAGGCGATGCGTAAAATCTCATTTGTCCGGACGGTTTGAGTCACAACTCGTGCGAGAGTTTGAAGGATGTCGCTGAGATGGCCTGAACTTTTTGTCTGTCTTCACACAGTAAACCTGCAGTCTGCAGAGTAGCGGGACAGCCCGTAGAGACCAGCTCGGGTTGATCCCCAGTCCTGGACTGCTTTTGTTTTTCCTCCCAGGCCGGCGGAGGGGAGGAGATGAGTGCTCGGGATGGGACTGTGCCTCGGTACCGAAGTTACAGAGGAGGAGAAGAAGGCGAGGATACACAGCGCAGAGATAGACAGAGACCTGTACGAGTACGCCAAGCGGGAGATGAATGTGGTTAAAATCCTCCTACTAGGTGAGACTGGACACCCTCACCTGGTGGACATGTGTGTCTCTGGGACTGTTCTGTACCTGAGTGTCTGCACATGTACCAAATATATGAGGAGCACCTGAATCCCACACTGGATATTTACCAGTGGCGTGATAAAAATCCTCATTTATCTATCTGTTTTGACCTGTTGGCCAATATATCGATATCGATGTTGTGGTATGACACTAGATATCTGTTAGATTTTTGATATTGTAATATTGTGATACAGCGTAAGTGCTGTTTTTAACTGGTTTTAGGATGAATTACAGTGAAGTGATGTAATTTTCTGAACTTACCAACTTGTTCTAGTTGTTTTATTATTTGCCTTTTACACATAGTCATCATGTCCATGTTGCTGATGTCAACTTATCAAGCTAAATATTTCGTGAAAGCTCCAATGGTCAACCCTACAATATCGTCGCAATATCGATATCCAGGTATTTGGTCAAAAATATTTGATTTTTCTCCATATTGTGCAGCTCTAGTTGTGACAGACTCACAGATTCACTGTTTAAGTCAAACCATTACAGATTCACTGGTCAAACCGGACCACATGTGAATAGTTTATGACACTTTATCTGTCCTACTTTTTAAAAACATTTTTAAACGACCCAGTTTAACCCTTAACCATCTCCTCTAGGTGCAGCAGAGAGCGGTAAAAGCACTTTGGTCAAACAGATGAAGATTATCCACAGTCATGGATTTACCAAGCAAGAGCTCATCAGCTTCAAGGTTGGAGACACACACAGTCATGTTTCCACTTTTGAGGACATTGACTTACATTAATTTCATGGAGACTTACCCTAACCTGTAGTGTGACTGTTACTTGCCTAATCCTAACCCTTACCTTAACCTGAACCTAAACCTTACCCTAACACTAACCCTAAACCAAGCCCTCACCCTGAAATATAATGTTTTATGTTATGGGGACGTGCATTTTGTCCACAAAAGGAAGGCAGGTCCCCACAACATAGTATAATAATACACACACGCACACACACACACACACACACACACACACACACATTCACACTGCCTGCTGTTTTTATCAGATAGTCTGTTAGCATACAGTGGGCTTGGTGTTGTGATTCCAGATGATGGGAGCTGGACAACAATCACATTTGTCTCATAGTAGTGTAAAACTGATAAATTAGAGGTTATATTGGTAACATTTTTATGTAGACAGTTATTAAAAATAAGAAAACACCCTAACAGTACATTACAGGATTACATACATGACTTTTTAGAAATGTGTTAAATAAAAGTATGGCTTTTCCTGGAAAAAAAAAAGAGTGAATTAATCATTTAAAAAATTTTGGCGGGTCCAAAATAAGTGTTTTGTTTATGTCTGTGGAAGATATCTGACGTTTGGGTCCCGCTTCAAACAGACTTGTGAGCCAATAGTAAAATGTTTGTGTCATGAGGTATCTCTGTGTTGTCAGTTAGTGTGGAAAAAATGCATAAATACCTGAGACTGACAGTAAGCGCCTGGCAACAACTTGTTGTCAAGTGAATGCAATGGAACGAGGGAGGGAGAATGCGACATCTAGTGGCTGAATGTTATCAGTGTTACCAATAGCACCTTTACACTGATCAATGCGTCATTTGTTTAGTTTCATATAATCATAGTTTAGTTTCTAGTAACCTGACTCCAACAGGGGAGGTCAGATTGTGCTGCAGACGGGGCGATGTGATTGTAGGTGGACTGAATTTGTAGCTAAAAGATGGCGGGGCAGTGATGGAGATGGACAGGAGATGAGATGGAGATCGGGGCGATGCTTCGTTCTTGTTTGGGGACTGAGATTTCTCAGGAAAAGCAGGGTCAGATATAAGTTGGTATGCAGTGGTTTGGCTCACATCTGCTCTTCCTTCTGTGTGTGTGAGCAACTGGAAGCCAAATTCCTCCGTTGTACAAGGGATTGGGACGGGGTGGGGAGGATGGAAATGGTTCAAACACACACACACACACACACACACACACACTGCTTCAGCTTGTTTTTATTGAAGGCTTATCTTCCTCCACATCCTCCTTTAACCCCGTACCACATTTTTACTCTCCTCTTTTCCCCTGCCCTTCCCCTTTTTTCCACTATTTTGCCTCTTTTTCCCTGCTTGCCTCCTCCTTCCTGTCATGCATGTAGACATAATGAGCATGTGATGACAGAAAAGCTCTTCATCGTGCTACCTGCTCTGTAATAACCACCCCGTCACTGGAACAGACTGCCAGGGAAAACTTCGTAGATGAAGATCGAGTTTGAACATACAGAAACAACAACAGACTAAAAACTGAAATCAGGCTCTCGAGTGAATCTACACTGAATCAAAAATGCAGTTTAACGTTATTTACAAAAGAGTTTGACAGGTTGTTGGTGTTTGCGTGTGTGATCTTCTTATGTCCAAAACACTGTCAAAACTTTAGCAGTTGCTCATTGGTCAGGATGATGCAACTGGCACGCACACGTATGACATCTGAAGGTCCCAGTTGTTTGTTGAGGCAGCTGGGACGTTTGAATGCATTCCTAGATATTAAAGACTCCTCCAGCTCCCTCTCTGTGCTCTCCTCTCCCTCTCATGTCTCATAATAACAGTCAGCTTGTCTGCAGTTCAGTCCTGTCAAAACAAGCATCATTTTTACTGTACTGTGCTGGAGAAAGAAAGATGACCCCCCGAGCAGGTTCTTATTTATTTATTTATTTATTTGTTGTTTATAAGTTTGGGGAGGGCTGGATATCAAACCTCAACACTTTGCCCAATGAAATGTGTACTTAAACTGTCAAATGTCTGGTCTAACCTACATTCGCCGGCCACATAATTAGGTACACCTTGCTAGTAAAACGTTGGACCCCCTTTTGACTTCAGAACTGCCTTAATTCTTGGTGGCATATTTTCAACAAGGTGTTTCAAACATTCCTCAGAGATTTTGGTCCATATTGACATGATAGCATCACACAGTTGCTGCAGATTTGTCAGCTGCACATCTATGATACAAATCTCTCGTTCCACCACATCCCAAAGATGCTCTATTGGATTGAGATCTGGTGACTGTGGAGGCCACTGGAGTACAATGAACTCATTGTCACGTTCAAGAAACCAGTTTGAGATGATCTGAGCTTTGTGACATGATGCATTATCCTGCTGGAAGTAGCCATCAGAAGATGGTACGCTGTGGTCATAAAGGGATGGACATGGTCAGCAACAATACTCAGGTAGGCTGCAGCATTTAAACGATGTTCAGTTGGTACTAAGGGGCCCAAAGTGTGCCAAGAAAATATCCCCCACACCATTACACCACACCACCAGCAGCCTGAACCGTTGATACAGGGCAGGATGGATCCATTCTTTCATGTTTACACCAGATTCTGACCCTGACATCTGAATGTAGCAACTGAATTCGAGACTCGTTAGACCAGGCAACGTTTTTCCAATCTGCTATCGTCCAATTGTGGTGAGTCTGTGTGAATTGTAGTCTCAGTTTCCTGTTCTTAGCTAACAGGAGTGGCACCCGGTGTGGTCTTCTGCTGCTGTAGCCCATCTTCTTCAAGGTTCGACATTCAGAGATGGTAATCTTCATTCCTTGGTTGTAACCAGTGGTTATTTGAGTTACTGTTCTATCATCTCCAACCAGTCTGCCCATTCTCCTCTGACCTCTCACATCAACAAGACATTTTTGTCCACACAACTGCCGCTCATTGGATATTTCCTTTTTTTTCAGACCGTTCTCTGTAAATCGTAGAGATGGTTTTGTATGAAAATGTCAGTAGATCAGAAATACTCAGACCAGCCAATCTGGCACCAACAACCATGCTACGTTCAGAGTCACTTAAATCCCCTTTCTTCCTCATTCTGATGCTCGGTTTGAACTTCAGCAAATTGACTCAACCACGTCTACATTCCTAATGCATTGAGTTGCGGCCATGTGATTGGCTGATTAGCTATTTGTGTTAATAAGCTATTGAACAGGTGTACCTAATTATGTGACTGCTGAGTGTATAATCACTGTGTGTTCCATCAGGTAATCCATAATACACACTTTGACAGTTTTAGACTGTATTATATTCAGGCAATGTTTTTGTATGACTACTCGTCTTCAGACAGCATTTAACATTTGAGAACTTTGGCTTTTTTGTTTGTTTTGAAAAGTATCCTAAAATTTACGGGAAAAAAAGTTGTTTTTATATTGGTACCGAAACTCAGATCTTATGTTGCCACTAACATCAAGACCAAGAGTCTACAGCCATGCTAGTGGCTCTGAGGCTGTACTAAAGGATGTTCACAATCACAGTGCTAAGATGCTGATGTTTAGCAGATCTAATAATGGTGCCTTCAGATGGGGTCGTGTTTACCATGTTTACGAGTTGGGCCCACATGAACGCCCCCCTCATGTCGTATTGTGATCTCGTAAGTGGAAAGTTTCTGAAAGCTCAGAGTTCACAACTTGTGATGTGTTTGTTGACGTTGTGAGAAATGGTTCATTTATTGGTGCATAATAACTTAATATTGTCCAATATATTGTAATTTTAGTCATATTGTTTTCTTGGTAATTTTATATGTCTGAGGAAAATGTTGATATTTTCAACAACCTCATCTTTCTCCTTTGTCATTATGCCTTTGCATTTCTTGTATTACGTTACCCACTTGGTAGCTTGCTGAATTGTTAGCCTCTGTGGCTTCTAGACTCCATCTCGTAAACAGGAGTTCACAAGTTCCATTTGAAGTCACCATTTTTACCATGTTCACCATCTTAGTTCAGCTTGCATGCTAATATTTGCTAATTAGCACTAACTACAAAGTAAAGTTGGTAGGGAATGTAATTGTGCAGGTATTTGGTCATAAAGCAGAGTATTGGACAAAGTTGTTACCTGATAGTGGCGATAGAGGTGATCTCCAAAGTGATTACAGTTCATCCTGAGAGGGATTTGCATGTATTCCCCAAATTTCATAACAATCCATTCAATAGTTGTTGAGACATTTCAATTAAGTAACAAAAATGTCAACCCTCTCATTACACCAGGGAGTGACACAAATTATAGACTGGTGCAGGAATGAGTCCTAAAACCCAGAAATGAGTCAGCATTTTAGCAGTGCTGGTTCCCTCATCTGGAAGTCACTGGGGGTTTTGAATGTAGTTTTTAGTTAGATACCTGAAATAAGGTCTGTGGTTAACACAAGCTTAACAGATTTCAATAGATAGATATAATAGATAGATAGATTTCATCGATAGATGTGAATTTTGTCTTTAAAAAGAGACGGCTAAACGTCATCGTGCCGAGTCGTCCACCTTTACAGCCTCTTTGTGTACACTTGCGTTCATGCAGCTGTGGTGTAGTTCGTCTGTAGCCTAACGTTAGCTTTTTACTTCTGGTGAATCAAAAAAAAAAAAAGTCATGTTCACTTTTTTTTATCTTGCTGAACAAAGTGTGTAAGTATCATAAACGTGTGTTTGCCACAGAGTTTACGTTCTGCAATAATCAAAAACCCAATGGGATGGTGCACCAGGTTAATGCTAACTTCCTGTTTGACCTACAAAAACACGTCACCCCTGAAGCACTCTATTCGCTGCATCCCTTTAATATAGTTGTATATAGAAAAATATTATAATCAAGTAATAAAAAAATGCAGAACCTCATTGCATTTACTCAACTATGCAATCAGGGATATTTAACATGTGTAAGCATACACACACGTATCAACACGTGTTTATGCCAGTAGTCACGTCTCTTTTGTTGGCCATGCTGTCACTGTTGGGTTTGCCTTTCTTCTCCCAGGTGACGCCCTTGTTTTGGAAAATGAAACTAACCCACAAACCTGCCCTTCCCTTCCCTGACCATCCCAACCTCCCGCAGCAAACACAGACACACCCTCCCCTCACACACACACGCTCACACACACACACACACACACACACACACACACACACATGAGCTCATCGTTGTTGATCAGGCCTGTGTGCATGTTGTTCCACATGTGTGTGTTTTGTTTTATCTCTATGTCCGTCTCCACCAGTTCTCTCATTTTTCCCCTGAAGGCAAAGCGAGAAAACCTTTCCATTTCTCTGTCTGGACTTTTTTTGTCGTGCCAGACAAGTTTGTATTGCATTAGGACCAGGACAGGAGAGGACAATAATGGGAGGAAGAAGGCTCCTCTTTGTCTCATCCCTCCTTTATTTGCAGCCCGAGGCCGTGGTGTTGTGTTTACTCTGGATGGGCTGAGATTTTCCCTTCATTCTCCTCTAATCACACAACTTTGTGTCAACAAAAGTGTGTGTGTGTGTGTGTGTGTGTGTGTGTGTGTGTGTGTGTGTGTGTGTGTAATGGGTCAAATATCTGATCTGAATTTGGGATATCTGTGTTGATTCAGGTGTTTGTATCAAGGATAAGTTTCTTGAAAAATGCAATGAATCCAGGAGCTTTCTCACCTGGAACGACTGTGAGGTTCTGGTTTGTGAAACCAGTAGAGCTTAAAACCTACAAACACACACACACATTCTTAGTAATGCATTGTTAGCAGAACCGTTTGTGGTTAATGATTGAATATCAGGCCACTGCCAGTTCAGCCGCATTCTTTGCTGTTGTGGTTTGTTTTTTGTAGCAGTAGCTCCGACGTCAGTTTTCTGTGTTCGGGGAGCCGATCCAAACAGCGAGCTGGACAAGAGCAATAGTTCAGTGTATGTGGATGGATTTAGAGATTACACTGTTGTAATGGCAGTTGTAATATCTCCACTGATGCACAGTGTACCATTAAGTTCCCACAGTGCTTGAAAGTGTGGTAGCCAGCAGGAAACAAAGGTTATAAAGGTGTGAGGGATTTCTCTCTGTTGGACTTGCTGGTAAACTGATGACACACACATATGCATGCACACACACACGTACACACACTGTGGTGTCTTTTTACCTTATACGTTTGCTGAGAGCTTATGTGGAGCTGATGGTGGATTCAGATTACCATACAGCGACACACCTGTGGCCCCGGGCTCTGTGTGTGTGTGCGTGCGTGCGTGTGTGCATGCGTGTGTGTGTGTGTGTGTGTGAAAATGAAAGAGTGGCACAGTGTTTTCTATTGGGGGTAATAATGTAGCCATCTACAAGCTGATTGGTCAGTTTCCTGCTGTTTGTCATTTTTATAAACATCTACATAGATTTGTTTTATACATACAGAGTGTCTGACATCAGTCATTGATACCAATTTTCATAGTAGCCAAATGGTGGTACTACAACTTCCGTGTCACATGATGTCATTGGACCCAAAAAGACTTTTTCCCATAGACTTACATTGGGAAAGAGATGTCTGCAACTCAGCGGATAATTTCTTTTTTTAGTTGAACCACCTTCCCAGTACGAACACTTGAATGGCCCATATTTAAATCATTAGGTCCCAAACGTAGTCAAACACACTAAAAGCTGAATGCTGAACGGGCCCAACCCCCAACGCTGTATCCAGTTCTCTTAATACCTCCGTGGTCTGACGTTGAAGGAGGTTTAGTCATGACCCCCCCCCCCCCCCTCCTTCCTCTGTGCCTCCCACCTTGACTGCCAACACAAAACAAAAGAAAGCCTTGAGTCAGACAGGGAGGAACTTGGAAACAATTGATAAGAAGGACAAAGGTGGAAGGAGGGAAGGAAGGAAGGAAGAATGAACCAACTGAAGGGAGAGATGAGGGTACAACAACTGGATTAGCGACATGAGAGGGGCAGTAAGATGAAGATAAGATAAGATGAACCTTTATTAATCCCCGGAGGGAAATTCAGGAATAATGTAATGTAATTTGTTGTAAGTCCAGGGGTTGGACAGATTAGCAACACCTGTGTGATAGAAATCAGTTAAATAAAAGCAATAAGTGCTCTTTGTGTTGCTTGTAAAGCTCCAAATTTGTGTAATACTTGGTTTCCATTATATTGACTTTGCTCCAGAGATGACATATTTTTATGGGCCACAGGAAGTTAGCATCGCGCTGGGTTCCTTCAACAAAAAGTCAATGGGATTTTTACATCACCACCACCTGAGTTTCACTAATGAACTCCTTATACCTTATACAGAAACTGAAGCATAAAAACGACAAAAATAGGCTGATTGGTGGATTTTGTTTCAATTAAAGCTAGAGCTGGTAGTGTCGTCAAAAACATTTTTTGATATACTTCCTGAAATTGTCATTACACCCCAACAGCAAAGCCTCTAATAAAAAAAAGCCTGAATGTAATGACTGAACGGTCTACCTTCCTACCTGTGCACCCATTGCACACCACTGGAGTCTTTCACGAGCTGCTAGCTTGACAGCCGCGAGTACCTACAATAGCTCTGTTCATTGGGAGTGGCTTTGGAGGGAGGCCTGAAGGGACAGACTGTCACTGTTCTTGACTCGGTGACTTTCTTGCTAGATTTTAGCAACTTTTGAGGTAGTTAGCAGCTAATGCTGCTAGCTGCTGTCATTGGAAAAAAGTTGGCAACACCGGGCATGGTTTTTCGTTTGGATAATTTTGAAAATGTAGTGTACACTTATTGACCCTACCTTTAAGTTTTCATTAGAAGAACTATCTTTGACTTTATTTATGTATTGTTGTACCTTTTAGCTACACTAGTAGCGTAGCCATAGGGAAGGTAGGGATGTTGTGAGTTGGTTTGTCTGTGGACCAAAGTGTCTGTGTACCTTTTCATCTAGCGCCATCACCGGGTCAAAATTATTATTGTCTAATACTTTGGTTCGTAACGAAAAACTTGCAAATTTAAAGGCATTCCCGTCAGCCTCAGCTGTACTTCATGTTTAGTGCTACTTAGCAAATGTTAGCATGCTAACATGCTAACCTTAGAAGGTGCACATGGTGCACATTACGCCTGAGTCAACATCACCATGTTAGCATTTTCATTGTGAGTATGTTAGCATGCATGTACTGTTGCACCTAGAGCTGCTATCACGGGTATAGACTCTTCTGGTGCCTGCAAATGGAAATCGTGTTCATGACATGGGAAGTTGTGAACGCAACATGTGTTGCGTTCAAGTGATGAAGTCATGAAGAACACCACTGCTAAGCAACAACAATATTAATGTTGCTCTCCGAGTCTAGAAGCCACAAAGGCTAACAATTTAGCAAGCTTGCAAGTAGGTAACATAACGCAGGGAATGCTAAGGCATAATGACGGAGGAGAAAGATGAGGTTGTTGAGAATATCAGCAATCTATTATATAATTACTAAGAAAAACAATGTACCACTAAAATGACTATATACCACTTGTGACAAACACGTCACAAGTCATGAACTTGAAGTTTTCAGAAACTTTCCATGTATGGACTCTTCTTGTGAAGAAGGTAAACACGACCACATTTGAAGGCCCCATTACCTCTACTCATGCAGGGCACTTTCCATACTTGAAAGTCTCTCTTTAGTCTCCTCCATTGTTCACTAAGTGACCTAACTATCAGAACAGAGTCCACTTTACATACACTTCTTGTAGTTTAGGATTTGTTGGGTCACAGATTTACTTTTCAAACCTCAAGACTACCAACTGCCTGATTTGTAGTGATGTTCGTGGCGGTAAAACAGAAACTGCAATAAAACCCAGTAATTACTATTCGTAAGACTAGAAGAATAATTTGCTTTTGTGATGTAACAAGTCAAGTGTCATGTGAAATTGCATATCTGAGCAGATGACAGTGATGAGGGACACATATGCACAAAGCAGCTTATTTCTGACACAAATCAATGCAGCGCTGTCAGCCAAGGTTCTTCTGAAAGAGACTAATTTGTCCCTGATGCCGTGGTGTCAGCAGCCCTCGGACTGCCTCTCCTCGTAAGATGAAGACCTGTCACCTCGCTGAATTATCTCACCTTGCACATTTTACTTGGAGAGCAACACATCTCAATCTGGACGCTGAAACACACACAGAGAGAAGAGCCACCAGACCGTGATAGAATCATGATGGAATGTGAAGCTTATCTTTAGCTGGCAGGAGAGTGACGCAGAGTGTAACACACACACACACACACACACACACACGCACACACACACACACACACACACACACACATACGTCCCACCTTAATTTAGTCACCGAAGTCTCAAAGTTTCCAAGCACTAAAACTGAGTTATGAGTTTAATTTATGTGAGTTATACAGTGTTTTCACTCTCTTATGCTCTCTTGACTTGAGTGGTAATCCATGGGGTGTGACAGATGCACGCGCACACACACACACACACACACACACACACACACACACACACACACACACACAGTCTCTCTCTCTCTTGTAATCAGAGCATGCTTTATAGACATCGCCGGGCTGGCCACGCATGCTTTTAGTGCGTGTACGTGCATGTGTACCCTATGCAAGCTCATGGCCGCTGCTCTGCATTGCTGTACGGAGGTTACAGCTCACGCTACGACCAATAGCGCCGTTGTAGAAGCACATGGTATCAATCTTCTCATTTCACTCAGTAAAAAAAGTGAAAAAGCATATTTCTAAAAATGTGGAACTACTCCTGTATGTTAATCTGGTACTCTTTTGAAAGGTCCTCTTTGTTATTGCTGAATTTTTGTTTTGGTCCCATTGCCATGGCTATTAAATGATTTTAACCTCTGAGCGTGATGTTTGGCAGCCTGCAGTGCTGGATAACCTCCTGACCTCCATGAAGTTTGTCCTCCATGGCATGGGCGTCCTCCGGATTAACCTGGCAAACAGCAGGAACAAGGTAGGCTGCCCGCGTGTCTCTATGTCAGACTGTCTGTATGAATGTATGGTATTTTTGGTTCAATTTTATCCTGAGTTTTTCCTGCACTGCGCCCAGATCTCCACTAGAGAGCAGCATCTCAGCACTGCTGCCACAGCTGCTGCATCTGGATCCACACTCACACACACACACACACTCTCGCTCTCTCTCTCTCTCTCTCTCTCTCTCTCTCTCTCTCTCTCTCTCTCTCTCTCTCTCTCTCTCTCTCTCTCTCTCTCTCTCACACACACACACACACACACACACACACACAGCAACAGTTTGTTTGCATGAGAGAGAGCAAATGTTAGACTGGGTGGGTGGTTTGATTGTGAGATTCAATTTGATTTGAACTTTATTGTCTAAGTTATCAGAACTTATACACTAACCACCCACTCAGCACATCACCAGATGATGACCAAAGTATTTCCTCTATTAAATGTCATCAGGGTGTGTGTGTGTGTGTGTGTGTGTGTGTGTGTGTGTGTGTGTGTGTGTGTGTGTGTGTGCATATCCATTCAGTCGTGCATCTCTTCTGATTACCAGGTTTAGAGAGCAGTAACAGACTCCTAAATGTTTCTGTCGTTTAGACTCATATCCTTTTTTCCGTCTGGCCGGCGCTCCTCCCTGACCAGCCGTCCATCCATCCGTGTATCATACATATACAGTATGTCTCTGTCTCCTCTTGCAGGTCCACGCCCATTCTGTCCTGTCGTGTGGGCGGTGTTTTGACGAAGACCAGGTGCTGTTTCCTTTCCTAAGCCACGCCCTATCCTGTCTGTTGGCCGACCAGGGGGTGAGAGCGGCGGCGGCCCGGGGATACGAGTACGAGCTCAATGACTCGGCACTATAGTGAGTACTCACGCTGTGCTGAGGAGATGCAGGGGTCTAATTAGCTGGACTTGGTGGCCAATGCTCAGCCGTGTGCTCCCCATCACTGGGAATCAGAGTCTGGGAAGTAGACGGGAAAGAGGGAGGGAGAGAAACTCAAGTAAAGTGTAATTACATGTACCTCCACGGCTATTAAATATACTCATATATTGTCTTTAAAATACATGCATGAGTTTGTTTTTTTAATTGGTTTTGAATGTGAGCATATAAGCGCAAAGCAATGCAACACAAATACATAATATGATTACAGAGCATGTTTCAAAATATGTATATTTATGAAAAAGTAAAACGTGTAGGTACAATTATGAATGCAAAGAAGTGAGGATGAAGATGTAAATAAGAAACGAGTGTAGAGAGGATGGAGTGTGCGATGCAGAAGTAAAACAGAGCTGGGCCCCACCAGGAGGCCGTCTGTTCTCATCCTCCACCCCAGCGAGAGGCCTCGGCTCTGGGGTTATCTACACCGACAGGCTCCCTTGTTCCCACTGAGAGCCACCGTACATCACCATCACCCTCCTCAGGCACACACACACACACACACACACACACACACACACACACACACACACAGTCATAGTTCTATACTTCAGAGGACCCTTATTGACATAATGCATTTTCCAGACCCTTACCTTAACCTTAAAGTGAAATTCCACTTTAATCCAACTCGGGTCTTATTTCTGTTGTATTAGTTAGTTAATTCTTATCAGTAATAATAAGAGTACCCAGTTTTCCTGTGAAATACGGGGTTATTACAAACATTTCAGGTGTGTTCACTTTTGTTTTTTCTACAAAATAAAGTGATTTAGATAATCTGGCTAAATTGTAGGCTTGTTTGCAACCTCTCTATCGTCTGACTACTCATGCTTCTCGGTCCATCAAACTTTTTTTGTTGTGATATTGTCATTTTCACAAATCTCTGTACTTTGAGTACAATTCTGTCATAAATAGATAAAAATAATGGGCTAAAGTAGAAAAACATAACTGACGTTATAGTAAACTGGAATTTTCCTTTAAACTAAATGTAACCTTGAAGGTGCTTCATATGATATCCAGAGCATTAATATAGCAGTTAACAACACTGTGATATGTAAAGATGTAGTAATGTCTACCTGAGCAGAGAATAAAGTCACTCTTCCTCTGTGTGTGTTGTTATCTGAGCTTCTCTGTGCTTTGTTGACATAGGTGGGCCGGCCACACATGCAGTTTAGGGCATGTTCGTGCAGTGGTTCTCAACCTTTCATCACTGATACCCATTTGATTTCAAGATTTCACTTCAGGGACCTCTATCTGAAAATATTTTGGTTGTTAGATATGATTAAGACCAGAATTACATCGTTGCCAACTACAGATGAGGAGGTAAACATGGTGGAACTGAAACCTGTGATCAGAATAGCCATTCTTAGGACTGGGCTCATTTCTTCAGGGAACTAAATAATGAAAATTAACTATTCCCCATTTTTCTGGGGACCCCGTGAAGTTCCCTCAAGGACCTCTGAGAACCGCTGTGTTAATGCGAGTGAGCGTGCCCCACTGGCTAGCTCACGGCCATCACTCCACTGCTCTCATTCGGTGGTTACAGCTGATAACGCCGTCCCGAACAGCAGTGCAGTTGTGGAAGCTTAGCACCCACACTCTGGTTCCCCCCCAGGTTAACACTGTTAGTTACTTGCATGCGCCCACTCAGCCATCGCCAATGTTGTGAACCGTGTGGAGGCAATGGAAATGCTCCCAATCATGCATTTGAAGATGCAAGGTTCTGATATTTTTAGCTAATTTGAGACAACTGAAACAAACCTTCAGCAGTTTGGAGTCGTGTTTCTGTCCACCTGTAAGTCCGATGTCCTCTCTTTTAGCACTTTTTTTGGTCTCCACCATCTCCTGAGGGAAATATGTGGCTCTTTAACTGCTAAATACCACACCATGTTCACCAGCCAGCCATTAATTGTGTCTGCTGTTGGTGGTGCTGAGCAGGTGTACAGTGGGTTGTGTGAGCTTTTTTTCACTTAAGATTTGAGGATTGGTCAAATTGTGTTTCCCCTTTCTCTAATGCTCAGAACGGTCCTCACAGAGACAGAAGTAACAAACAGACACTCGCACTGCGCAGCGTCCGGCAGGCAGTGTGTTTTGTAAGCAGCAGGATGTGTGTCACTGTCCAAGAAACTGATTCAGGCTGACTAGTTGAGAATGTCACAGTCAGTTCAGGTAGGTGGAGACGTCACTGTGTGTGTGTGTGTGTGTGTGTGTGTGTGTGTGTGTGTGTGTGTGTGTGTGTGTGTGTGTGTGTGTGTGTGTGTGTGTGTGTGTGTGTGTGTGTGTTTGGAAAAAGATCACATCTCGCTGAGCGCACACACATTATACAGTTGATTACACTAGCAGTGTTAATAGCTAATCTGTGTTTGAAAGCTTAGCCTCAGTGTGTTATTATGGTAAACCACAGTGTGAATATTCATCCTGATGAGCTGCTGCGCCCCCTGGGGCTCCAGCCTTATCACTGCACACTCTACCCGCCACCTGGCAGCTGATGGCCAACACACACTCACACGATGTACACACCCGCAACTGATACCTAATTTTCTTTTGATCTCAAGTTTGTCAGCAGGTTATTAAATATTCCTTCCTCTGTTTCTTTTCCCCCTCCTTTCCCCTCGTCTTTAACCTTTCTCTCCTCCTCCTCCTCATCCTTGTTTGGTAGCTTCTTTGAGAACCTGACCCGCATCACGTCTCCAGATTACGTGCCCACGGAGACAGACGTTCTGCGAGTGCGACTGAGGACGACAGGCGTGATAGAGACCCAGTTCAAAGTCAACCGTCTCATTTTCAGGTAGACGCCTTTCACTTTTTATTAAGACGTAATAATGCAGAATCGGGGCGCTTGTAACCAATGACTCAGCCAGAGCTGCTGCCGTCAGATCTGCACTTGACTTCTCCAGCCTATCGTACCAACTCACTTCACTCCTTTAGCTGTGACACCCTTATCTCCGTCTACAGCCAGGTGATAGGCCCGAGATGTGAGATGGAGATTCATTCAATACGTCAATATGTCACCTATCATGTGGCTTTTCATCCACTGACCGCTCTCACACACACACTGGAAAGCATCAGTGGCTTGGTCTTATCTGTGGAGAAGCAGAGGGCAGGTGTCTGAGCCCCCGAGGCTGATGTCAGATGACCATATTCATCTCTGATCAATGAGCCGGTGTCACATTATGCCAACTTCTTTATCATCCTCCAGTGGCTGAACTAATTTCCTGAAGCCGCCGATAGTCATGACAAGGCGATAGATATTAATAAACTTGATTTCTCTGCAGCTGGACTAATGCAGCATCAAAGAAAACCCCCACACCAAAACACCAATGCTATACGCTAATGCTGCTGATGCTGTGCTAGGCTTGTTTTACCAACAGCATCTGAGAGGGAAAATGCAAATACTGAAAGTTGAAATGGCAGTTAAAAAGGAAAAGCCAAGTGAAGTTGAAGCTTCAGTTTAAATATAGGGTCAGTAATCTTGAGAAATCTGCAAGAGTACGCCAGATACTGTATTTTTCCCACTATAAGGCGCACTTTAAATCGCCCAACTCTTTAACTCAGACACTGATGATGAAGGATTTGATGGATTTGTGGAAGAGGAATGAACCGAAAAGTGAGTGGATTGTTTTGTATTTCATGTGTTACAACTGAAAAATGTTGAGAGTTATTGAAGTTATTGAGTTATTTAATGAATTGAATAAAGTTTGACTTATCTGACCGTTTTGTTTCGCTTAATGCGCCTTATAATCCGGTGCGCCTTATAGTGCGAAAAATACGGTATAAAAATGATCCACCCAAAAAAACCTATCCCAGTGTTGTCAACTCTTTTCCAATGAAAGTAGTTAGCAGCACCAGGTCCAAAAGACTCTAAACGCTGACAGTCCGTCCCTTCAGACCTCCCTCTAAAGTCACTACCCCAAAATTATCATGATGAGCATAAACATATTATAATGAATGTGAGTGGCGAACATGGCTGTTGTTAGTACTCACAGCTGCCAAGCTAGCAGCTTGTGGAAGACTTTGGTGATGTGCAATAGGTGCATGGGCGGATTGCTCACAATGCAGGTAGACAGGTAGGTAGGCTTATTACTGTCCTGCGACAGCCAGATACCAGATATTTTTCTTTTTTTTTTTTTGTCAGAGCATTTTGATTTATTGTGAAGATAATTTCAACTAATATAACAAAAAATGTCTCTAAATCTTTACCAGCCCTGCCTTTAAGAGTAAACCCTAGACTGATTATAAAGAGGGACAAATTGTTTCTACATCCTCTCACTGTTCTGGATACAGGAGCTGCCATCTTGATCTTTTGACATCATTTGACCAGGCAGTGAAGCCGCAACATCGAGGTCACCTGCCCGAGTCGAGCACGGCCACAGCTTGTCAGCCTCGCCCCCTTTTTGTAACATCAAATAACTTCTGAAAACCAAACGTATCAGAACTACATGAAATGACAGAAACTATCTTTGGGAAAAATGTATTTGACATGTACTTTGACTTTTTAGTTTGGCCCATGTCCTATCCACTAGCATGGAGGAGGTAGGCTTTATCGTCTATACTGCAGCCAGCCACCAGGGGGCGATCAAAATATCTTGGCTTCACTTTTGGGGAGCTGTCATGTCGTCCATCTTTATACACAGTCTATAGAGTAAACTCAGTGAAGTGAATGTGCTGAAAGGATTTGATGATTCAATCTAAGTTCCAGCAATGAAAGGAGATGAAATGTCAGCTGAAGTATATGTGAGAAATAGTTGAAGTGCTTAAACTGAAAAATGATGTGTTAGTGTGAGCACTGAAAGTAGTTGGAGTAAATGGTGTAATATGAACAATGGAGGTTGTTTTTATTCAAAGGTGGAGGCCTGGCATATTGTACAAAATTAATGAAATTACACCTACTGTAAATCAGGTAATATCTGATCAGGGAATAAAACAGACAAAGGATCTGTCCAAGCGTTCACTGACAACTTTGGTAATGACAGTTTTCACTTCCTGCTGGTCGGCTGTTTTAAACATCACTGGCTAGTGGCAGATTTTTACATTTATGTTTAGAAATGTGACATGCAGTTGCTAGTTCTGCAGGTATTTGAGCTAGCATGCTAACATGCTCACAATGATGTCAACATGCTGATGTTTAGCAGGTTTACTATGTTTACTGTCTTAGTTCATCACCTTAGTTTAATGTATTAGCATGCTAATATTTGCTAATTGGCACTAAGAACAGCTGAGACTGATGGGACTGGCATTAGTTCTGCAGGAATAGAGTGCTCCAAGGATGACGTATTTTTGTAGGCCAACCAGGAAGTTACCATCTTCCTGGGTTCCCTTGACAAAAAGCCAATAGGGTTTTCCCATTAAGTTTTGGATTACTGCAGGAAATAAGCTCTGCGGCAAACAAACCTTTATGTACTTAGACATTTTGTTCTGTAAATTAACTTCCACAGATGAACACCACTTGTATGATTTTTGAATGAAATTTTTCAAGATGAAATACAACATCATATGAGCGTGAGTAGACACAACAAGTCAGCCTGATAACATTTAGTAGCCTCATGTAGCCACCGCCTTTTTCAAAAGTCAGTATTTATTGACATGTTTTATGTCAAAGAATAAAACATTAATATCTCTTCAGCTTTTTTCAGGCATGCAACTAAAAACCCATTTAAAAAAAAAAAAACGACTGACTTGTCAAGAGAACCAGAAGTGCTAAAATGCTAACTCACTTCCGGGTTTTATGACTCATTCCTGCATCAATCTTTTTGGTCATAAATCAAAGTATTGGACAAATTGACACTGAACATTTGTGATCTGTAGAAGTGGAAATCAAAAGGTTGTTTTTTTATAGGCGGGTGTTGGCTCATAGCGGCAGCATGAAGGATTGTAGGTGGATGATTCTCCACAGTTTGCTTTTATTGGAAGAGCACTGGTCCATGGAGGGTTAACAATGATGCTGTCAACAATCACTTCAGGAAAATGTGATTACTTTCTTCTTCTTTCTAAGTAATGTCTACCTGAGGAGCACCTCCTCTCTACCACAATAACAACCTGTCCTTCGTCCATGAGCGACATGACATCTTATATGTTATTAAAATGATAAAACACATTACCTCAGTGTTTCATAAGGTCTCTGTTTAGCATATAAACATTGTAGAGCGAGTCAGTTTGTCAGCAAATGACTCAGTCTGGGGCATTTGTGTCATATCTAAATGCTTCTTGTACGTCTCTGGGTGTCGCTGTCTTTGCCTGGATTTGACAGTTGAAGTATTTTCACATCAGGAAAAGTTTCACCAGTTAAAAAACACTTTGATGATAACCATATCTGTTCTCCTGTGCAGATAAACTTTTTCCTCGCAGTCTTACTGTTTGCGTCACCGCTGAGTTGCTCAGAAGCTTGTTGTTTTTACTTTTTATTTTTAATTTGTTAGTATGTTTTCCCTGTGTAACACTGGGATGGTGACGTGACCACAAGGTGACGGTGTCAGACCTGAGAGGTGATGCTGCAGGACGGAGCCCAGCCTCCCCGCCCTCCCACGCCTCGTTTCTTATCGGTATGACTTCTTGAAGAGATAAATCATTGGGTTAATTGACACACAGCGCCGTGTGTGTGTTTGTGTGGGTGTGGGTGTGGGTTTGTGCCTTCGACTCGAGCCCTTGGGGTTGATGAAGAGCTTAGCATAAGTCAATGTAATTATTTCAAACTTAGAAACAAAAAGGATATTAAAGGGATTTGGAGTAGATGGTTTGCATTTGTCAGGAAGAGCGAGCGTGAGTTTTTCCATTCAGGAATAGACAGTATTTCAATTTACTAAATAATAAATTAACAAGTGATTTCCTTAGTTATAAGTAGAGAGTGGTTTTATCCTTTTGGTGATCAGCGCTCATTCAGCAGAGGTTTTGGAAAGCAGCAGCCTGCAGACTTGATATGGAAATGGACATTTCTGCTCCAGCTCATTTTGTAAATATTGAGGCTGCACTTTAGTAGCTAACACAATGTGAAACTGCCTCCCTCAGTTCAGTGACGGTCTCTCTCATGTCAGTTGGTACTTGAGGTTTCCCGTCCGAGCCAGCATCTGCGCCCTGCACTCCTATTGTTATTGTTTAAGAATTGTTTTGAACTGTCTTCAAACGATTCTTCTCGCTCTTTCAGTGTTGCTGCAGGATGTTTGCTCTGCTGAATCTGCCAGCGGTAAAATGTAACTAAGTACATTTACTCAAGTACAATTTTGAGGTATTTGCACTTAACTTGAGTCTTTTCTTTTCATGCTTCTTTCTACTTCTATTCTACGTACTTGTACTTTGGGTTTCTACTAGGACAAGTTAATGAGCTTTAACTCCAACCCCTCTCTGACTGGCTTTGTTTGAGGGCATGTGTTACCTGGTGACATCACAATGTTACAGAAGAAAAGGCGCATCTTCAAGCGTTGAAGAGTTTCAGGCAGCTCTGAAGTAGTGTTTTTGGTTTGTTGGGCTTCGAAGCTTCGGTGAGAAATATTCAAAGGTATTCAAAGCTTTGGGACAGTCTGCTGACATACTACTGTACACACATGCACCTCTGCACAAACAGCGATTTCTATCTGAGAATAGTAATAATAATAATAATAATTGATATTGAATATGAATAATGTTGTGAGATGATTCCTTATTTAATGGAATATAAGATAAGATGAACCTTTATTAATCCCCGGAGGGAAATTCGGGTGTCATAGCAGCATCAACAACAGTACAGATGAATACAGTATAGTAAAAAGTAAAAGAGAAGGTGCAATGAAGAAAATTGACAATAAAATAAACAAGTAACAGTAATAAGTAAAGTGCAACAGGTGGTGGGTATTGTATATGCATAGCATATACAGTATATATGTAATTATATAATTATATGTAATTATATACATTTGGTCCGGTAATAAATACGGATGATCAGAGAGTCACATGGGGGTCAGACCTTGGTTATGGAGCCTGATGGCCACCAAAAGAAAGGACTGACCCAGACGGTTTGTAGTGTGCCGAGGGGGGATCAGTCTCTGGCTGAATGTACTCCTCATCTGGACCAGTTGGTCATAGAGGGGGTGGGAGGGGTTCTTCAGAATAGACTCCAGCTTCCTCCTGGTCCTCCCCTCTGCCACCACCTCCAGACTGTCCAGCTCGCATCCAACCACAGACCCAGCCCTCCTCACCAGTTTGTTAAGTTTGGTGGTATCCCTGGTGGTGATGCCGCCCCCCCAACATACCACGGCAAAGAATATTATATAGGGGTGTGGCGGGAATATTTTGAGATTTATACTTTCTTATACATGCTAATTTTGAAGGAAAAAAAATTTAACCGATAACTGACCCTTGTTAACCGATAATTAACCGTTAACCGACGAGATTAGTGCGTCCGCTCGAGACCAGAGCCAACTTCCTGTATCTATAACTCTAAGGTGGATCTATAACTTAAGGTGGACCAGTTTTTCTGTTTTGCTCATTATTGGTTAAATGGTTAATTATTAACATCCCTAATTACAGACTTATATATAAAAAAACAACAATTCACATACTGATTTGGAGGTCCATTACCATGCTATAATTTAAGCTTTCAGTTTTCAGCCCTAGGGGAGAGTAACTCCCTTTGGCGTGGACTTTGGGCTTTGTAATTTTGCAACATGCACAAAAAACTATATAACACACTAAATTAAAGAGGAAAAGCACAAAAGCATAGTGGCCTAAAAAAAATCCAGTACTGGTCAGGCTGTTATGTGAAATCCTTCAGTATGACTGAAAGCATGAACACCAACAAACTTGGACTTGTATAGTGTCGTATAGTGTAATCAGTCGCATGTCCCTGTCGTCTTCTCTGCGTGTCACATTAACTTGAAACCGAAAGTATTGTGAAGAATCTGTCATGTAGAAGTAAACCCAGAATTAAAAACATTTACAATGTACACGGCTTTGACAGTGTTAAACACCAAACTTCCTTCTGTGGATCTTCATACTCTGAATAATGAATGTGACCAAATGTTCATGCATTGCATAGTTCACATTAAATACCATCTACGGGCAAACATAATGATCCCACACAGTACGATTGTGTGATATCAGCTGCTTCACCCACACCTCCCTCACCTGTGTTTGGATCTCACGTAAGAGTGGTATCAATCTTCTCCTCTAACTTTTGGAAAGAAAGTACTCATGTATATTATACAAAATGTCTTGACTATTCTCCTGTAGGATGACTTACAATAGATGTAACACAGGAAGTTGTTGATATTTTTGAGCCTTTAAAATGACTCTCCCTCTCGTTTTTACCCTTCTGTACCTCTTCTTCTTTTCATTTTTGCCGCTACATGTGCTTTGTGCATGTATAGGTTCACTGCGGGGGACAGTTAAATAGACCAGCTGTACAATCAATGACTGGTCTGACTTGTCATTCTCTGTTGGAAACTGCAATTTAAAGCATGTTCTCAGGTTTTCAGGCTCATGTTGCCACCTAAAAATTATTTCATGTCAGTTTTGATCATACGAATTGGTTGAACCAATGCAGTTCTGCACACAGAAAACCCTCACACCCTGAAAAATCGGCCCATTAACACACCGGGTCACGTTATCTCATTAGTCAAACACTTAATCAACAGTGCAAAGGATGACATCAAGCCATCAGCTTTCCAGTGTGTCCGTGTGTGTGTGTGTGGAAGAGCGTACAGTCTCACAGCTTTACACCCAGACACAGCCGGGTTTGCATACAGACGTCCTGTTTGACCTTTGACTCCTCGGTGTAATAACGATCTGGGTCTTTTCCTGCATCATTAACATCAACTGCTCTGATAATTGCAATTACAAGACTGCAGATGAGGGTGAACGTTATGGGCCAAGAAGAGCGAGGAGGGGTGTGGCGGGAGGAGAGGACGATGTAAACTGAAGACAGAGTGTGATAGATAAAGAAAAATGCTTGGAACACAAGGTTGGGACACATTTGGTCTCTACAGGGTACAATCAGCCTGATCAGTTTTCATTTAGAAAACAATAATATATAGTATACAGTACGTATGTATGCGCACCACCATAGACCGACTGTAGTCCTAAACTTTTAGTCATAATGTGTTCCCAAACCAAAGTAATGCTAATTGAAATGTAAACACCCATTTAGTAATTGTATTTTAAATTATGAATGACCTATAAATAGCATAAGACTTCAAATTACAGCATACAATGTACTGTACATGGTATATAAATATCGAATTGAAATGAATTGATCAGCCCAATTGTCACAGATATCCTTTGTGGATCTCTCCAGTCACATCACAGCATCACAACAACTCATTTGACAAACTCAAGGTCCACTTACTGGCTTATTCCAGCTCTGAAGCACAACTTTTCTGGAGATTGTACCTGAAGATGTTGTCTAAAGGAAGATGTGCCAGGTGGACTTGCTGTGACAAATGGACTAAAATGTTGACTCATGTGAATACTAAACCAAACTAAGCATGCACCGCTAAAGTTTGCATTATGAGCGTGTTAGCTTTCATGTAAGCGTTCAGCTAAAAGCCCTGCTGTCCGTAAGTACATGGAGTGTGGCTGTAGACCCTTGTTGAGTTTTGTGGAAACTAAAGTCCTCAGTCAGGTGCCTGCCGCACTCTGTCTTCCTCTACCTGTAAGAAATAACTTGTATGATTCATTTGCCATTTGTCAGTCGTTCAGTTTTGAAAATTTCTGTCCTTTGTGACTCATTTGAAGGCAGGCAGCTGGAAGCAGGACTTGACTAAATATGGTGTGAAAGTCATGAGGGATTGTGCTGGTCAGTGTGTATCTGTATGTGCACTTTGAAAGCATGCAGCACACTTGTCAGTGTGCGTGTTATTAGGGTGACATTGTTCACGTGTGCTAGCGAGGAGGTTTGTACACGTACATGTCCTGTGTCACGCTTCATTTTCAATGGAACGTTTCCGTCAGAAATCTTATCTCGTCTTTACTTTGCACCGCCTTCGCTGTTTGTTTCCCTCTTTGCCCATCTGTGTTTCCACACGTTCATTTCCCCTCAATAAAGAGCTGCATTAACTCGATGGATGCTCAAATGGAAGGTGGGAGATGGCACATCTGGCTCTGAAAATGGGCGAAGGGGGACAAACGGATCTGTCTCTGTGTTTCTCTGCTCTTAATCCCGTTGTGTTTTTCTCTCTCGTCCTTTTGGAGAACATTGACCTTTATGTTTCTTTTGCTGCCGTGTTGTGATCGTCTTGGTGGAAATTGAAAAAGGAGGGAGCCCGGTCTGCAGACGCACGACACGTTTATCTTGGTGTGTGCGCATGAGTGTAGAACGCATATTTTAGGAATATCTGACCTTAACCAAAACCAATACAATCTGTCATTGATTACAGTTACCCCTCAGTACTACAGTAGGCTGCACCATCAGTATGGAAGGTCATGAACACAGAAAGCACAGCCGCACACTTTTCTGCTGGAAATTGAATCCTGATAAAGGACATGTCAGTCACAATGAGATTTCATGTCACATACTTGGGTACACACACACACACACACACGTATATATAATTTAAATACTATACAGTGCTGCTTCATTATCTGATGAATGACAAATAGTAGGGCTGTCAATCGATTAAAATCTTTAATCACTATTAATCACACATTTTTTTATCTGTTAAAAATGTACCTTAAAGGGAGATTTGTCAAGTACTTAATACTCTTATCAACATGGAAGTGGGCAAATATGCTGCTTTATACAAATGTATGTATATCATATACAGTATTTATTAATGGAAATCAAATACTGAGACCCTGGATTGTATTTTGCATAAACAATATGCTCAAATCATAACATGACAAACTGCAGCACCCAACAGGCAACAACAGCTGTCAGTGTGTCAAAGTGCTGACTTGACTATGACTTGATCCAAACTGCATGTGATTATCATAACATGTCTGTAAAGGGGAGACTGGTGGATACCCATAAGACCCATTTACATTGACATATCTTGAGGTCAGAGGTCAATGGACCCTTATTTACCGGTATCCTCCTATGGAACAAGCTAGTGTGACATGGTATTAATGGTGTTAAAACGAATTTGCCGGCCCTAGTTGTTTCCATACATATTTAACTAGTACTAATTTTAATCCCAGTTTTTCCTCACCAAAATGTTATTTAGCCTCCTTCACGACAAGCTAGTATGACATGGTTGGAACCAATGGATATATTCACACTAACTAAACTGAGCCTGCTATAACCTCAGAAAGATCAATTGTGGCGTAAAAATTAATTTGCGTTAACCTGTTATTATCGCCTTAACACATGGTTGGTACCAATGGATTCATTCTAGTTTTAGATGATACCAGTATCGTCACTCTAACTTTAAAACCGAGCCTGCTACAACCTAAGAATCACAAGCTGTGTTAACGTATTAAAGAAATTAGTGCCATTAAAACAAATGGGCGTTATGATCGCGTTAACTTTAACAGCCCTAATATATAGATAGATAAACAGACTCTCTCACTGTAATGTAAAATGCAGCACAGGAGATGGTGTCTGTTTTTATGATGATTAATTTTACATCGTACATTTGTAATAATAAGAATATAATGTTCGTACCTCCAAAATAAGACAGAAAAGACACTCTGCTGTTTTGTTATCGAAGAAGCAAAGGGGGTCAGAAATTGGCGTATTTAAGAGCATATGGAGAAAACGACCTGTATGTGGTGAGTGAGAGTCACTCAGACATGTGTGTCCTCTCACTCTCGTGAATGTCCCTGGTTGGAGTGCGTCACCCCGCTAAATCAATACCTCCTGGACCCAGAATCACAGTGTGGTTGTCTCTTATTCCTCTGCACATGCACAGCTTTTCTTGTCACTTGCCTTTGGCCCTCTACATCTGTAATAGCTGTTCATGCAATGCGATTAATGCGATGCGTCACGTTTTCTAAATGTGAAAATTACAGTCATTTGACACAAAAATCATGATGATTTCTTTTAAGCAAGGATTGGTGAATGAGTTGGAGGGGTAAAGACTCATTCTTATTTCTTTGTTTTGGTCATTTTTCTCTGCACTTTGACTCGCCCCTCTTCAGCTTAGTTCCTTACTTACTGCCTTAGTCCACATTTCTTTTGTCTCTTGGTCAAACTTTCTTGTTCTCTCGTGTGTACAGGATGTACGACGTTGGAGGCCAGAGGACTGAGCGAAGGAAGTGGATTGGTTGTTTTGAGGATGTCAGGGCGGTGCTGTTTGTGGTGTCGCTCAGCGGTTACGACATGACCCTGGTGGAGGACCCCTCCATGGTACAGGCTGCACTCAGTCACCCCCTCACAAATGTTCCCTCCAGAAAAAGCAACTGGAGGCCACTTGTTAAATCTCATCTAATCAGATTACGTTCCGTCCTCGTTTTAAAACTGACTGTCTGCTCCTCTGCAGCTGTATGATTGTGTTTATTGTTGTCTCCCTGCAGAATCGTCTTCAGGAGAGCATGAAGCTCTTCTCCTCCATCTGCAACAACGTTTTCTTCCGCAGCACATCCATGGTGAGAAATTCATCAGTCACCCACTTCCTCCACCTCAGGAGGAAAGGTGCAGTAAAACTAATGTAATCTAAAAGAAGCTCCAAGATATAGAACACTGCATCCTGACAATATGCAGGAAAATGGTCTCCTAAGTCACGATAAGTGACTCTATAAAAGATCATTTATTCATAGATGTGCTGTTTCATGGGAGTCTTTGTTTTGATATTTTTTTACTTTCACTGGTACCTCACTTGGCTGATATTTTATCAATCTGCACAAAAATGTCTGTACACATTTTTGTGGCAATCCCTCTAGTAGTTGAGATGTTTTCAGTGCTGACAGGTGGGAAAAAAAAAGAGATGTTTTAGTCTGGACCAAAGTGGGGGACTGACCAACATTGCCATCCCAGCTGCTGATCCCAGGCCCATCCTGTCCACATGTCAAAGCATCCTTAAACAAGACACTGAACCCCAAATGTGTGTTTACAGCCAATTAGGGAACGTTAGCAGCATGCTAACACATTTTACCTGTGCAGCCTCACAGAGGTCTAGCATGGCGAGTCTTAATCTAGTTGCCTCCTAATCGACTGTGTTGGCCCCTCAAACCTTAAAGACATTTTTATCTGTCTGTTTCATCTTTGAATCTATTTGTGGGAATACAGACTACTTGTTTTCTCAGAGGAAACTTCTGCTGTGGTTGAATTATCCACCACTCATCCTGCGCTTCAGACTGGCATGTAGCTATAGCTGTATTTAAAAGTCACAAGACAAAAAGGGTCCAGCTGAAGAGGGTGGGAACCACAGTCCACTTAATTCTGGTAGACGGAAAACATGGATGAGTGGAGGTGACACAAGCAAACTCTCTTTGTTGTTCCCTATTTGTTCTCTATGACACCATGAGACAAGAATAACACTAATGCGTTTGATAAATGCTGTTTCCACACACACACATACAGGGCCCAGTCCCAGCCCTTTGTCTCTCAGTCCTCTGTCACTCGTAATTAGACAGCGAGTTGTAATTAGGGTGGGCTTTGGCGAGGCGACATTTTCCCCTCTCTGTGTTTTTCCATTCTCGTTTCTGGTAGATGATCACGTTAAAACAAGCGTGTAACGAGCTTGCTCAATTTATTCCACTTTACTCGCATTTCAAGCCCACTTAAAATACAAGTCAATGCATGTTAACTCTGCAGCCTTTTCTGCAACTTTTCCCGAAGCCTGTCAGCATGAACACCACTTTTTAACACTTCAGACGAGCCCGAATGGAAAGAAACCTCTGATCGCTGACCAAACAAAGGTTTCATTTTCAGTATATTGAGATCATGAAGAAGAGTAATTTAGGTTTAGTGTTTCGTCACAGACAGAAAATCTCAAAAGTCTAAATAGGAAAGTTGCAGTGTTACACCAAAGTATCTGTTTTAGCAAAGAAAATTTACAATAAAGATCTTTTATTTAAAGCTTCATTCGAGCCAAATGGGCAATTAAATGTTTGACGTGTTTATGTGCAGGGTTGTGTGTGGGCCTGC
Organism: Pterois miles; assembly: GCA_947000775.1. NCBI lineage: Eukaryota > Metazoa > Chordata > Actinopteri > Perciformes > Scorpaenidae > Pterois > Pterois miles. The sequence goes on from CAMQGK010000230.1 coordinate 3,329,716, forward strand.
ACGTTAACATGGCTAACAGGCTCATTAAACAAAAGTGTTTAATGGTACCTTTTTAACGTGGGAGGGAAATTTGTAACCTCCACCTCAATTAACACTTCACTGTGGCTGGTCAGTGATAATTACACACCCAAGTGCTTCGCATCCTGTTCATTGAAAATTGGCTCTACCTCATCCTTCCCTCATTATTATCTTTCTGTGTGTGTGTGGTTGTTTTTGCGATCAAACGGGCCGGAAAAGACAAAACTTGGTCGTAGTTGTAATTGGTTGACTACAAAGCCAAAAGTGCGGCGAAATGTGGCAAGTTGATTTTAGAGGCAGTAAACAGCAGAATCCCAGAGATTTGTGACGGTAGTAGCTGTGACTAACTGAGTGATTGATTGCACACTGCTGAGTAGAGGGAGGCCATTGATTGGCCATCATCACCCCAACACGGCTATTGATTTTCACATTTTAGGTTAATATCTGTAAAGTGACAATAAATGTGACTGTAAAAGCTGATTTATTGGCTTCATCGTTCAGTTAGTTATTGCAGCGCTAAAGACGGGAGTCACCAAATCAAATTAACATTTTCTTTTTCTTAATATCTTCCAGATTGATTTTCCTTTCCCACTGGAGACGAAGCCTTAGAGTTGTGATGAGCATCTCGCGCTCTGAGCTGATTTGTTTGATTTGTGTGTGTGTGTGTGTGTGTGTGTGTGTGTGTGTGTGTGTGTGTGTGTTTTATTGCAGATTTTATTCATGAACAAGATAGACCTTTTTCAAGACAAGATTTTACACTCTGGGCGACATCTGCGTTTATACCTGCCACAGTTTAAAGGTAGGACTGAGTGCCCACATTGACGTAGAAGACACTAAATATGCTGCAGTTTACACTTAACTGTTGCACACATTATAACATTTTATGTGCTATATTAAGTATTTTTTGAGGATGAGAATCAAATCAAATGATGTATAAACTTTTAAGAAATTGTGTAAAAAAATGTGGACCATTTATTAATCATTGACAAAGTATTAATTAAATATCTAGATAATATTTACAGATGCTTTACAAAGTATTTAGGTAGGTATTATCAGTATAATAATCAGTTGTAACTTTATTATATTATACTATATTATATATTATAATAACATCCATATAATGTTTGTAGATGTTTTACAAACAATTTGAATTTCAAGTTTTACAAATAATATCTTAATCATTAACAAAATACTTGCCACAAAAAAAGGTTCCCTTCTTCAAACATCTATCCAGAGGAACTCACCAGTAAAGGGTAAAGATTTTACTAAAAAACATAGCCCCTAAATCATCACGTGATTAACAATAAAAAATGAAATAGATTAATCTTCAAACTCACTTTTCCTGTCTCTGTTGAGACAATACGTCTGTAACAACAGACCAGCTTTCCTTATACATAAAGAATAATTTGCGCTGAGCATCATGAATTTTACACTGTTTGGAAAAAATTCAAAAACAGTTTAATCATACAAAACAAAAAAACAATATTTATAACTTCTAGGAGTACAGCTAAGCTAAAATATCTTGGTGGTTATTGAATTTGAAGAATAGATTACTATTTCAACCATAAAAACCCAAATAAATCAAAAGTAAAGAACAATGTGCACACCTTATTTTTTCTTTTCATTTTTGTATCAGCTCCGCTCAGCATTTCGCCTCCCACATCTCAGTGGGCTCAACAGGGGCTGTGTCCTGTCTGCACTCATGCAAATGTCAATATAAATGCTAAAACTCCTGGGATGGGATTCAGCCAGCAGAGCAAGCGTCCGTTTCACACTGACCTCAGATATGATGACCAGACTAAAACAGTGGCTCCCGACCTTTTACGTTTGATGTCCCCACAGCCCCATCAGATGAGCTCATGTGCAGGTTCACCAACACCATGTCATGTTTCAAATGTAGTCATTTTAGGGCTGTCAAATGATTAAAATATTTAATCGCTATTGATCACAAATTAATCTCACATTTTTTATTTGATCAAAATGTACCATAAAGGGAGATTTGTCAAGTATTTAATACTCTTATCAACATGGGAGTGGGCAAATATGGTTGCTCTATGCAAATATATGTATAGATTTATTATTCGAAATCAATTAACAACACAAAACAATGACAAATATTGTCCAGAAATCCTCACAGCTTCTGCATTTAGCAAAAAAAATATGCTTAAATCATAACATGGCAAACTGCAGCCCAACAGGTAACAACAGCTGTCAGTGTGTCAGTGTGCTGACTTAACTATGACTTGCCCCAAACTGCATGTGATTATCATAAAGTGGGCATGTCTGTAAAGGGGAGACTCGTGAACCCATTTACATTCACATATCTAAGAGGTCAAGGGACCCCTTTGAAAATAGCGATGCTGTTTTTTTTTCCTCGCCAACATTTGGCATAACTGGAGCGTTATTTAACCCACTTCCCAACAAGCTAGCATGACATGGTTGATAGTAATAGATTTCTTAGGATTTCTAGTTTCATATGATACCAGTATCTTCAGGTTAACTAAGCTACAACCTCAGACATTTTGATTACATTAATGTGTTAAAGAAATTTGGGGCGTTAAAAGAAACATTTGACAGTCCTAATACATTCGGATTCCTTTTTTAACAGGATGTCATATAATGCTATTAAAACTTCAGTAAGCAGAACATTTTTGGCATCATTGGGCAAAAATTTCAATAACCTTTCAAAATATTGTAAATCAAGTTTTCTGACAGAAAGCTAGACTTCATGGCTCTGTTTTCACGTTTTACATTAGCCCATGACGGAAGACTATTTAAATCCTGAAAACAGAGCCATGAGGAGGTGCTGAAGTCTAGTTTTCTCTCAGAACACTTAAATTACAATATGCTGAAAGGTTATTATGGATTTTTTTGCCCAATAATACTAATAACAGTCTGCCTGCTGCAGGTTTAATTAAAGGATCTGAATACTTCCACCACTGCTTAGTAACTAGTTTTCATTAACTCTGTTACTGAGTTTATTGTGACAATAAATGTGCTACAGATCAGCCTCACAGGAATTTATTAGCATATTTGTGGTGTTTATTTTCCTCCTAAACACAAATACATGTATCATAATTTCAATTTTTTTCAAGTTAGCTGAGCTACTTCACAGTCTTGGTGTACAATCCCCCCTGGCTGGGATTCACAGGTCTAATAGAAGCTTATTTTTCAGTTTTCTGTGGAAAGGAGCCAGATATTTCACTATAAACTCTGATTCCTCCCACCGTCTCTCCTCCAGGTGCAGACTGCGACGTGGATTCGTCCGCTCGCTTCATCGCCGCCACCTTCGTCTCCCTCAACGCCACCCCCAGAAAACTCATCTACCACCATTTCACCACGGCGACCGACACCTCCAACATCCAGGTCGTCTTCCAGGTGGTTATGGACACGATTATCAAAGAGAACCTGGAGGCTGTGTCGCTCCTGTGACTGCCAGTGGAGGTCATCTGGTGCTGTTGACCTTTCGGGATGTCTTCTTTTAAAAGACACAAATGTCGTCTGCTCCAAACGTCTGTTTTCTCTCCTCAGGTGCAGCCTGGGAGCTCTGACGCTCTACGCCGCGGTTGCATTGCATCCTCTGCAACGCTTGATTTCATGTAGAAAAAACATTGAAGGAGAGGGACCACCTGGCTGATCCTTTGTCCCAGGGTCAAGCTGTAAAACATTGACTTTTGAAACCTTGTATTGAGTAATGGGCATTTATAATTTTGTACTGTATTATAAAATCAGAGTATGAAGGGTGAAGTTACTTTTTTGAGGACTTACACATACACATGCCATTTATTTGTCCATCTCTTCGTTTTGTGTGTGTGTGTGTGTGTGTGTGTGTGTGTGTGTGTGTGTGTGTGTGTGTGTGTGTGTGTGTGTGGATTTACTGTTTGTCCGTTACTTCGTCCGTGCAGGGTTCACTCGTGCATACCATCATGTGTTTTCCGCTCATCCATCACTGTGACTCTGCACATCCTGTGCGTCACACCCTCCTAATGAGGCGGTGATTGCCATAAGAGCACCCCAGTTTGTTTACTCATCCTCTCACTCTCCATTCTGCATAATCTGTGCCTTCACTCGTTCCCCTGACTCTGACCAGTCAGCGATGATGCTGGTATTTAATGTCGGAAATGGGACGAGTAGATGTAAAGAAAGCTCCCTGAAGCCTCCAACTCGTGTATCATTTCCTTCCGTTCACCTCTCATGATTATTGTTCCATTATCTGACACACACACTCATAAACCCTCATTTGTCAAGCAGGATGTTGCTTCCCATATGTGATTTATGTGGCATTAACTCTGCGGGGGGGCTGACTGTTTTGAAGGCTCCCCTGAGCGGCTGACTGTGCTATCACACAGCTCCTCTGTGACTTCAGTTATAAACAAGATATGGTAATGACTGATATGCTTCGATATGCACACTGAAGGTGAAACAAAAGAAAAAAAACACCCCCAAGTGCCTTATGAAGTGGTTTTGCTGTTGTGTAATTTGAATCTGTGTATTTTCCACTTTCAGAATAATTTCATATTTCATACCATTTCTCTACTCTGAAAGTCTTATAGACCATGTTCTCAGATTTTATGGTCTGTACTGAAACTTCAATGCTAAATAAATGTTATAGACTGTCAACCTTATTTTCACATCCCATTTTCTGTGGAAAAAAACATATAAATTGATGAAGGTAGTAAATCAAGACACTTATTTACCCCTTTTTCATCCCCCACTAGGTGAATATTTGAGGACAAATTTGAGACACACGGCAGGTTACCAGTGTTTGTTCATTTTAATAGATAAAATAAATAAAAGTACTTTCCAGGAAATCTGCTCTGCAGTAAACTTTCTGGATATTTAATACATTTTGGCAATGGAGGGTACATGTCTGGAGTTAAACACAGAAGATTGGAAGTCATCTGGAAAGAAAAGCTTGTTTCTTTTGTACTCACAACTAAAGCAAAGCTGGACAATTTTCTTTAGTTTTTTGTTTTTTAAATAAGAGAACATTCAGAGTCTGCAGTGGTTCGTCGTCGACAGTGATCAGGTTTCCCGCTGCGCTATTACCACCTTCACACATTCATTCATCACGTTTTCATTTCCAGAGAGGCGCTTCAGGGGCTCGGTGGAGGACGAGGACTGACTCCGCCGGTCCGACCGGGACTCACGCGGACAGGCAGTCCAGCGAATCGAGGGTGAGGAAGACGTCCGCCTTGCACTGGAAAGTACCCGTCCCATCCCGCAGCAGCTCGCAGCTCTTCAGGTCTGGAGAAATGTCCTTCACGCAGATGGCCTGCAGGAGGTGAATATAAGTGATGGGAATTTAAAGTTTTAAATGAGCTGTATGTCATGTTTCTTCTTAAACTAAATTTATAGGCTTGCATTTCATTTACCTTTAAAAAAAATACTTGATACTATTTCGCATGTCGGGGAAGTTTTCGTTCAGGGCTTTCTGTGAGAAAAGGATTTATTTCAACCAAAACCACGATCTTTTTCTTAACCAAATAGGTTTGTTGCCTAAATCTAAGGACATTTATGGCAGATATTCGGGTGTGGTCCGTAGTTATCGATAAATTCAGATTCAGAACATATCTTTTGTTAACTCAGTGACCGTTTTGTCACCATGTTTAATGCAGTCTGGTTTGCGCCTTTACGCACGAGTTGTTAAACTTCCAGGATAAGATTTTGATATCAACAGTTTGTTTCGTCGTCTTTATGAAAGCATTAATAACTGTTTTATCCTGACTAACGTTTGTTTACTTGAAATATTTCTAACTGTAGATCGCTATAAATGTGGCTGTTATGGTGCTGAAAGGAAAGCAGTTTTTACGCGCGTTTGTTCTTCATTGTATCATCAGAGTTGAAAAAAAAACAGCAATAAAGTTTGCAGTATCTAAACGGTACTCACCATGCTTTTGAGGATGGAGATCTGCCTGTTAGTCTCTGGAATCACGTTGTTACCTGCCGTCTCCCCGCTGTCCATCAGCGTCTCCTCGGACTCGGACCTCCGGACATAAGGCGACCTCCTGATACCGGACAGCAAACCGGAGGCGCGACCCACCGAGTAGTAACTGGGCCCGGTCGACTGCTTGTACCAGGCTTCGACGGGATGCCAGGAGATGAGCAGAGACACCCCAACGCACACCACGGCAAACCTGACTGACCTCTCCATGTCTGGATCCGTCTTGGCACTTCTTTTACGCAAAAGAAAAACTGCACTTTTTCTCGTCTATTGTTGGTCAGAGGTCGACTTTATGTTTTGCTGGGTGTTTGGAAAACTTTCTGCTGCTTATATAGGCGGACTGGGCGACGTTATCGTGACCCAGGACGTTCGTCAAATCAGAATTGAGGTGGGCGGATGCTGATCCATCTTAATGCGAGAGAAGAGAAAAAAAGAGAAATCCGGATTGATCAGTTTCTGGTGGAGCCAGGGGAGGGTGTGAGTGGTATAGAGTATGAGGGGGTTGGAGATGTATATGGACATCATCCCTACTCTGACGCTTGTAGAAGTGACGTAAGTGGCCAAAACTGAATGATGTCCACAGCATATAAATTCATGAGGATGGACTTTGTATGTCTCACTAGTCACTAATGTCTCACTAAACTAATTGCTGGATTTAAAATTTCTGAAAAGCATCAATACATTCTTAAACTTAAAAAGACAAATTGGTTCATTTCTAAAATCACTTGTTGATTTCAGCCACCATGCAGTGAAAAGTCAGTTGATATATTTTTTGGGGATTTGGATTCAATCTCTCTGGAAAAATCACACACAGAGTGCAGCAGCACTCAGCATTTACCCACTGCATTCAACAAGAGGTGCACAACAAAGCGTAATTTGTGCATGTGGCTTCAAAAGACCTCAACATGAGTGAAAATGGACAAATTAGGATTAAGAAAACAACAAAAATAAGCAGATCAATAAACACAAGTGAATAATCGACTGAACCAAATTGTACTGCGTTCCAACAGCTTTCTACAGGGACAGATTGACAATCAGTCGTTCTTCAAAGTGGAGCTCTGAGGAATCAATACAAACCTTTTCTCCCATTGATTCACCGACCTCACCGGTCATGTGTCATGAACTCCACGGACTGCATATCAGCAGATCACCAGGAGAACAGTGATGGGAACTAAAAACAAAGATTACTGCATCCTCATTTGTTCAATTGAAAGTAAAAAAAAAAAAAAAAAAAAAAAAAACGGTTAAAAAGCATGTAACCATGTTGCCTTTCTATCAAACAGGGTTATGGGGGAGCCTGGATGATGGGAAAATGTACCTTAAATGTACAGAGACAGATAAGGAGGACCACCGACTTGAATAATGAAATGATCTGTTTAAATAAAGAAGAATGAAACCACGCTAAAACAATGTAGGGAATTAAGGGAGTTCAAGTTTCGTTTGTTCGCTGGCATTAAAAGCAGTACTGACATACAAAAAATAAAACAAATGTCATTTATTTTATAAGAAAAAAAGGTTCATGTGTGCAGACATCATGTCAATCAAGATGAGTAAAAGTACCATTAGAGTCCATTGTAGAGGGGTCTGCAGTGTGGCTCTAATTTGTCCTCCAGGACATAATCAGGTCCACAGACCCAGGGGTCCCCCGTCTCCCACTGCCACTTCTGCAGACTCTGCTTCAGGCTCTCCAGCACGCCACCGTATGACGGGTCTGATACCAGGTTCCTGGTTTCCAGTGGATCTGTCCTGTGTTGGTGAAGCATTTGTTCACATTAGAGAGAGACCACGATTGTGTTGTTTTAGCAGATTACATATTTCTTTCTGGGAAATCTAGAAAATTATTAGGAAACTAATGACAGTAAAATAAAGCTTTCAGTAATAAATTATATTTCAAAACATTCTCCATACCACACAGAAATGAACTTATGATGAAGAAATACTAAATGATATATTTATCTATTATGTAGGCCTAAAATTCAACTTTAAAGATACTGAGTCCAAAAACTCTACAATCAGCCTAAAATGTACCCACCATGTGATGGATGATAGTGGTTGAAAATCAGGTTAAATTCAAAAGACAATTAGACTTTGAAATTTAAACACAATAGAAGCAATCAGTTGTAATCATTGATTATATTTTTTGTTAGTATTTCTGCCCAAAAACACAAAGAAGTGAAGTGTGTGCCAGCATCCCTGACTGCTCTTCACAAATATCTTGACTCATTTTGGTGCTCAGCTCTTCACCACAGAGAACATGGCCGTGCTTCAAATCATTTGGTTTGTCCGACCAAATGTCTAAGACTCAGAGATATTTCATTTATAGTGACATAAAACAGGGAAATCTGAGCTTCTCTGTGCTTTGTTGACATAGCCGGGCCAGCCGAGTGTGCCTTTTGGTACATGTTTGTGCATGTGAGTGTGCCTCATTGTAAGCTCAGATCCGCCGCTCAACACTTTGGTGCGGCGGTAACAGCTGATAACGCCGTCCCGACCGACAGCGTGGTTGCGGAGGCGTAGCTACTCCCCCACCCCACAGGTAAACACTGCTCTGTCTGCACTGTTGCTGTTTTCATCAAGCCCCCAGGAGTTTTCGTAGTGGCCAAACGGCGATACTACAACTTCTGTGTCCACCACGTGATGCTACTGGGCCTAAAAACAGTTTTTCCCATAGACCTACACTGGGATAGAGATGTCTGTAACTTGGCACATATATATATTTTTTTGAGGTAAATCATCTCCCCAGTAAGAACGCTTGAAAAGCCCTTATTTAAATATTTAGGTCCTAAATGTTGTAAAACAGCCAAATCCAGAGCTATTCTCCTTCCTATGTTCATGAGAAAAAGACCCAGACCGAGGGCTGGCGGTGGGGTTAAAGGAAGCACTACTGTGCCTACTCGATAGATTCAGAGGTTCGCCAGAAGATCCAGGTTATTTTTTACTCCAAAGCTAAGCTTTTAGTATCCAGTTCTATTTGTACATCCATGGCTGAGAGCTGCCGACTCGGCCATCGCCATGTTGAGAGCTGTGGGGAGGCAATATAAAAGCTTCCAGTCTCAGATCTAACACCTTTAATTATGACTTACAAAATTTGTCAACTATTCCAATGTTTGGAGATGAATTTTCTCTGGATCAAATAATTGTTTCAACTCTAAAAATGAGTTTTCAATTCCCGCTATAGCAACTCAGAGCACAGTCCATTCAGAGTCTGAGGTACAAACATAAAGGGGAATGTGGAGAGGAATCCTGGCAGGACTCAACCCTGGTTTAAACAAACATATTTCTAAGTTTTTACTGAGGCTGAATGTGTCCCCATACTTCACTGCAGCAAGGTGAGTAGTTAAACCACTGGAATAAAAGCAAGACATCCAGAGGGTGTGAAGTTAAGTCAGAATACAGTATATTAGTTTGTTATGATAGGAATTCATATTTCAGGCATTTATAGTCTTATAGTAGATGTTTAAGTAAGGGATAATGACAGCAAGCCGGTCATTGTGAAATAAACCCTGTCGCAAAGCAGAAGGCTCCTTCATGGCCATTAAAGGGTTTATTCCACAATAGTTGTACATTGTCCTGCTTATTACACGGCTTCTTGCTTAAGAAACTGATAATTTGACACAAAAACGGTCCGCCAGAGTCCGACATCAGAACTGTGGCCATAGCACTGCAACGGTCTGTTACACATAGCAACTGTTTGCTATATAAATGGCTCTGTTGCTCTTGAGTGCTGCCTTCTTCCTCACTGTTTTTGAGAAACTTAAACATTGTATATTTAGTAAATTTGTTTTATTACATTTTCTGTCCTTTATAGAGTCAGTTTCTGACCAATTCCTTATGACTAAAACCCCTAAATGGTGAACGTTGGCAGGTGAAGCTCATTTAGATTACAGAAACTTGTGTCATCCACCAGTTTATTAAGGTCAAGTATTGTGACCCCTCTTCTTGGCTCTTTTTTATCTGTGAATTATCATAGTGAACGTGTTTCTTCTCCTCAGCTGAAAACATGATGGAACAACTTGAGCTGTAACCAACCTGGAGTCAAACAGCTCCCAGCGCTCTCTGTAGTAATACTGCTCCAGGCTCTTGAACCAGTGCGTGGGCTCCCTCATCCTCGTGCGGTTCAGCAGGTCCTGGAAGGTGGGTGACACGTACAGGTCCTGGTCGACCGGGAAGGGCATGCGGTAGTGTAGGTTGTGGAGTAGGTGGTACGCACCCTGGTGGATGGAGCGGGTCGGGTAGTACATGGTTACCTGAAACCGAAATGACAGTTAAGCGTTCAAGGCCTCTTGTTTGACTCCTGTTTGTGACAGTGGTGGTCACATCCTGTCTGAAAGCTGCGGTGCTCACAGACCTCGTGCAGGGACTGGCTGGCGTAGATGGTGTGCCAGCTGCCGGGCTCGGTGACCAAGGCAGGCAGTAAGGAGCGACCCGTGAGGTGGACCGGGGTGGCGGGGTCCCCTGGGAGTTTGTAGGACGGATAGGGAACAGAGAACCAGTCCAGAATGGTGGGAGTGATGTCTGCCAAAAAAGAGGAAGAAACAGAGAAAACATCTGTGTTTCTATTATTTTCTAATGTAAACATCTTAATATTATCATGCCACTGTCAAATGAAAACCATGTATCTCCACATTTGGAGAATGAATTTAAGGATCAAGCCTTTCTGAATGGGTTGTATAAAATTCTCCCACATTTTAAGCTAAATAAACTATTTAAAAACCCACTGAAAACAGGGCTGTTGTTATCAGTTCATAAAAAGTTGATATAAAATAATAAAATCCTTTATTAGTCCCACAGTGGTAAAGACTGTAGGATTACGGTAAAAAAGGGGGGACAATGCAAACAGTATCAGTAAAAAAACAAAACAAGATATAACTAGAGCGGTTGGGTTCAAATTATTGCACATATCAATATGAAACATTGACACTTCACAGTGGGTTAACATGGTTTCCACAGGACAGTGACAAGTATTTATGTTAACTTGCTTATTGTTTATTACAGCTACTAGTTATATGCCTGAATACTTTCCATAGCTACAGTTTATTTAATGTGTTATTATCATCTGCCGACATGTATATCACAACTCTTACTATTATTGATGATATTTTTGATATTTACATTTAATGATCACCCTCTCAGTGGATCATATTCAGTATATTATTTTATCAGAGATCTGCTGCTGATGCATCATTGTTAAGTCTCCCTCTTGTGGCTGATCGAGCACATCAGATGAACACACCAGTCAGTGGTTCCCAACTTGGCAACACTGAGGTAAATCTGAGTTGTCACAAGAAGATTAAGGAAAGAAATTGTGTTTTTTGTTTTCCTGAAATACCTTTATAGCCAATACTAATCTTAGAAAAAAAGGCAGATTTCAAACTAGTGTCAAAAATGTAGTTTTCTGAGTATTTGCGTACTTCATCTAGACAACACAGAGATGTCAGCAGAATTCAAAATGCTGTCAAAAATGCAGTTTTTGAGATAAATTTCTGAAATTTACACCCTTCAGTACATCTACCGTGACCTCAAAATATTGTCATTTATTTCCATGAACATTGGCACTGTATTTAGCGAGAATCTGCAGTAGCTGTGTACAGTTCTGTTTGCAGTAAAACATTATGATGCATTATGGGCTGAATTTTTTTCATCATTAGAAGATCTGTCTGGATGGTTTGTGGAGGACAGTCTGAAGATGCAGCGTAGCAAGTCTGGAGTCAACTGAGCAAAAATGTGATACAGTAGGTTTAATCAGATTTATAGTTTTTGAGAAAGTGATGGACTTCATAATTCCTGACAGTTTGAAGCATGTTAACATTTCTGCCAACTTGAGCCAATATTTTGGTGAAAGGTGCAAAGTTGTAGCACGTACGGCTGATTAGTTAGAGTGTTCAAAGTTTTAGCTGCCTGAACCCTAAAAACACTCTTTGAACTGCTCACATCTCATTACTCACGAAGGCCCTAACCTGATAGATATTCTTTGATTTTAGGGAGTCGTAAACCAAACAACAGTGTACTGTGCTCACAGCGAGTGGCTGCTAGACTTTGTGGTCTATATTTTATTCCCAACCTCTTTGACATCCATGTCTTACCCAGCAGGCTGACGTAGGACTGGCTGGTGTCTCCCCATCGCTCCCTGTGCTCTGGAGAAGACACCAGCATGGGCTCCGCTGTCCCCGAGCGATACAGGTTGGTCCTGCCGTTGGGGAAAGGGATGCCATTATCTGAGCTGTAGATGACCAGAGTGTCATTCTCATAACCAGCGTCCCTGAGCTCCTGAAGAACCAAACCGATACCTGCGGAGGAAATTCACTTTTACAAGAATAGCTTCTCTCTACCCTCTTTTTTGTGTCTTTTTATTCGGAGGTGTTGTTACATACCTTGGTCCAGCCGGCTAACCGTGGTGTACTGCGCAGCCAAGTCGGCTCGTGCCGCAGGGGTGTCCGGGACAAAAGGAGGAACCTGAAGTACACGAGGTGAGGACAGACCAGATTAGGAGCTCTGTGATTTGATTCATGAATCAAACTTTTGAGTCTGTGTGTCTTTTACATGTATTTCATTACAATGATTAGAAAGACAAAATCTAGGATTTGTGATTTAGTTTGTTTTATATCAGAATAACAGTAGCAGTAGAAGTGTGACCGTGATGTGAAAATAAAAATGTTCATGTTTGTACCTGACGGTTACAGAAGCCCTTAAAGGGAAGTAAGGGGGGACATCAGGCCCAAAAAAGTAACCTAGAAAAATCTGCCTGATATTTTTCCACCTGTTTCACAAAATTATCCTGGCAAAACATGTTTCACCTGGATCTGGATCACAAGAAAAAAAAATAATTTTCACTTGCCTTTCAGGGCTTCCATAGCTGGTGCATCATGAGCAACCACAACAAAATATGCTATCAAATTTGCTTCTGTAGAAAATGTAATGTTAGGATACCAGAATATGTAATAACACTTTTGAAATAGGTGTTAGACCAATTATAACCCTATTGTTTTACAGCTAGTGATCCATGTTTTGGGATTTCTTTCTGCATTTGAAAACATAAAATCTGTACATCACTGACCTTCACTTGCTCTGGTGTGTAATATTCTGGTGTCCAGTCAGGTATTCTACCCATCCCCATTTCACCATTTCCAAACTTCTCACAGAAAGCTCCATACTGGGGCTGCGAGTGTCCACATCGGTGGGTGTCATGAAAGGCAACATACAGAAAAAATGGCCTCTCTTCGTCTTTCATATTGTCTTTATTTTCTTCTTTCTTTCGCCTTTGTTCAAAGGTTTCTTCACTGTGGGTCTGGAAAAACTTGCGGACCAGCAGTTTGATGCGTGTGATGTTCCTCCCCACCTGGAGAACAGAGCTGTTCTCCTCTGTGTAGGCAAAATCAAAAGGGTATACAGACCCAGGGCCGACATGCTTCTTCCCAATTATACCTGTGTTTAGAGTGAGAGAGTAAAAAAACAGAGGGGAAGAAATGGTGATAAGACCCAAGAGTGTGTGTGTGTGTGTGTATGTGAGTGTGTGAGTGTGTGAGAGACAAACTGGTCTCTTTGTCATTAACCTGTGTGTACGTTGGCTTGGCTGAGCAGCAGTGGCAGACTTTGTACTCCGTCAAATGAGTTGAAGTGGTGAACACCCTGATGAAGCCCGTACATGCCGTTCTGGTGCTGAAAACACATCAAACAGACCTAAATACTGTGCACAAATTAGAGGCATGCATTTGTGTTGTTTGTGTGTGTGTGTGTTTTTTTTTTTTACCTGTGGCAGGCCGGTGAGGATGGTGGAGCGGCTGGGGGAGCAGCTGCTGACCGAGGTGAAGGCATTGCTGAACACCAGGCTGCGCTGGGCCAGAGAGCGCAGGTGGGGGGTGTGGACCACAGAGTTGTTATACACCTCCGTCTCAAAACCTGCATCATCAGCTGGAAGAAGGAAGAGACTTTTGCGTATGGACAACATTTGGGCACCTGGCTGCAGCGATTTCCACACATTCAGACATAAGATTAGTGATTTTGTTCACTGATGTTAAACAATAAGACCTGACTCTCTGTCAGTGTTTCAGTGTATCCTAAAGGTGTTGGATGGGGTTGAACGCGGAGGTCTGTGCACTAGGCAAGTTCTTCCAAAGCAAACCGAGAGAACCGGTTCTTTACGGACCTGGCTTTGTGCACAGTGCCATTTTCATGCTGAAACAGGAAAGCACCTTTCCCCAAAATACTGCTACAATGTTGAAGGCACACTGTTGTCATTTTACACTGAGGCATTAAAGGTGCTGTTGACAACATTCAGTCACTAGTCACTAACCACTGTCTCATTCTTCCTCCCCCATCCCATTACATGTACTTCAAAAGTCATACTTTTATTTGGCACCTTTCTAAAGGCGATGTAGATATAGACATATATAAAAACACAAGCACGTAGATAGGCGTGTCCACATACTGTTGACCACATAGTGTGTACAGAGAGGTATTTCTCTTATTTTGTCCACCCCATCTATATCATCGAGGGTAGGCTAGATAACAAGCACCTTTTTATAATGCAATAGGATTTATTTATTTATTTATTAGTACTGTTGCATTAGCATGTATTGGTTTTAGCTCGGTGTAGCTGATAAAGTAGCAACTGAATGGATATTTCAGCATCCCAATTCTTCAAAACGTCTTTTAAACGTACCACTGGATATAAATATTAGAGTTCACTCACCAATTATGAGAAGGACATTTCTCCTCTTTGACTCCCCGATGCGACATGTTGCCAAAATGAGTAAAAACCACTCGAGCAGCATGATGAAGATTAGCTCTCTTCACTGTTAACCCATAAATCTCTGCTTGCAAGTCTCACACTCTCAGCTTGTTTGGCTTTGAAACGTCAAAAATTGTGTGACAATGATTGCATTCAATAAATAAAATTAAGCCAGTCGTCAAAAGTGATGCGTCGCCTGAAGTAACGTACATAAACTGACGAGTAGAGCTCGCTGTGTGGCAGAGACGATCACGTCTTCCTGAAACAACTTAAGCCCCGCCCACCGGTGGTCACATGACCGAGGTCACGTGAGGATGGAAACAGGAACTTTTGTGTCGCGCTTCATCAGCGAAATGGTGACACGCATTTTAGGAAGTGGTTTTACTCTTTACTGAGAGGAACAAGCGACAGAAAAGGACCTGAAAATCACAGCTGAGCCTGGGAATAATAACGGAGAAGACCTCCGCTTTAGTAAGTGTCTCTATTGTCTTCTGTTGTCTTGTTTTTCTTTTTTATTCTGTTGTTTATTTTCTTGTTTTATGCTTTTCTGTTGTGTAGCCGAGTGTTTCCTGTGCTGTTTTACAGTGTTGTTTTTCTGCCCTATAGTGTTGTTTTCTGCTTTACATGCTCTAATATATTCTGCTGTTTTCTTTTTAATTTTAGCGCATTGCTTTTCTGCTCCATTTTTTTATTGTG
The DNA here is from genome assembly GCA_947000775.1 of Pterois miles. NCBI lineage: Eukaryota > Metazoa > Chordata > Actinopteri > Perciformes > Scorpaenidae > Pterois > Pterois miles. The sequence continues at coordinate 3,345,102 of CAMQGK010000230.1, forward strand.
TAGGTGTAGTGTTTTCTAATATGTTCTATTATTGTTTTCTATTCTATAGTGCTGTTTTCTATTTTATATGCTCTAATATATTCTGTTGGCTTTTTTAATTCAATTTTAGTGCATTGTTTTTCTGCTGTATTCTGTTTTATTGAGTAGCCATCATATTTTCTACTATGTTGTATTTCTATCTTATAAGCTCTAATATATTCTATTTTCTATTCAATTTTACTGCATTGCTTTTCTGCTCTATTCTATTTCATTGTGTAGTGTTTTCTACTATGTTCTATTGTTGTTTTTATTCTGCTTTTCTATTTTATAATCTTTATTTTATTTTATTGTTTTTCTATTCAGTTTTATTACGTTTCTTTTTTGCTGTTCTATTCTATTGTGTAGTCTAGTGTTATCTACTCTGTTTTATAGTGTTGTTTTTTTCTCCTATATAATTATCTTAATTCATTTCATGTTCCAGTCACACAGCTACTTAGTTTAAATCATTCATGTCCGTCCACTTCGTCATGCAGTGTCTTATTGTTCAATCTAGAAGAATATGAGAAGAATTATGTTTTACTAATTCATTTCATTTTTATTTAAAAACAAAACATTGTAACTTGCACACTTTGCTAATATATATACAGGACATTTTTTATTCTATTTGTAGTAGTCTGGTATATTTGTAATGTATTCTGTGTCTATAGATATATTTCTCCAGTGTTTATGTAGGTTTCATTTAGAAGAAGAAGAAGAAGAAGATCTACTTTTATTAGTCCCACAGGGGGGAAATTTAATTTCCCCTTTTTTAAATTAAAAATGGAACATCAACACAAACAAACACAAAAGAAAAAAGGGGAAGGGAGGGGGGGGGGGGTCCCAGAAGCGCGGGAGGGGGGGGGTGGGGCTTGGGGGCCCCGGCGGGCGAAAAGGAAAACGCCCCCCCCCCCCCCCCCCCTTTTTCGGATTCGCCCCCCCCCGCCCCCCACCCCCCCCCACCCTACTGTTTCTGTGCATTGCCTGGATAATCTGCTGCTATAACACAATAATTTCCCAACTTGGGATCAATAAAATCTATCTATCTATGGGAGATGAATAAAACATCTAACTGTAAGATGAAGCTACTGGTATCTCGCATAACACTGAGGAATACTGTATGTGTGGGATTATTTTTTTTTGTCTGGGAGTTTTGTGGTTTGATGGCTGATTGTGAAGGAAAAGTTGTGGCTGTTGTAAAACGATCACTGTTCAGAGACAGGTATGCAGAGCACTTACCTGTCATCTGACCATCATATGATTATAAAGAGCTCAAAGCTTGTTAAGGTCAAGGGTCACAGAAAGACAAGTGGAATACTTTCCTCAGGCATCCTGGCAGCCTGCAAATGAGTTGACAGCTTTGTCTTTCTTTTGTTTTCCCCTATTACGTACAGATCACAGCATGCATCTGCAGATATGGCATCCACTTTCTTTGATGCGCAGTGTGTTTGTCCAGAAAAATACACAGACAAAGTGACACATGCACACAGAGCACACCGTTGTTGTGTTTCCCTGAATTTTGTGCCTGTGAGGAAAGAGGAGAGAAACCGAAGCCAGAGGAACCAAGCAGCACTTCCCAAAAGCTGATGAATGACATTTAAAGCAGAGGAGGAAACTTTATCACATTTTGTAAGTGGCTTTCTGTAGTCGACCTGCTTGTGCACACATTTCACTATGTAAAATACCTTTGGGTACCTTGCTGCTGTCTCCTCATCCTTTCTGTTGTCATCCTCCTCTTCAGGTTCTCCTTCCTCACCTCCAATCCTTGTGCGATGAACCGGCCTCTGCTGGGCCGAGTGTCAGCCCGGGGCTGCTGCTCCTACAGCACCCTGAAGGCCTGGCTGCCAATCTTCTCCTGGCTGCCCAGGTACAAGCTGAAGTGGCTTCAGATGGACCTGCTCGCAGGCCTCACCGTCGGGCTGACAACTGTACCACAGGCGCTGGCTTATGCTGAAGTAGCCGGCCTTCCTGTGCAGGTGAATCCTAGCTGGGTTGTCTGTGGATGTTATTCTTCCATTTAGATTCAAGTCTCTCCAGTCATCAAGTTGGTAAAATTATCTTGTTCCAATTAGGGCTGTGAAAGTTAATGCGATAATAATATGTTAATGGACCTTGCAAAATTTAGGTTGTAATGGGCTCAGTTTTAAGCTAGATTAAATATACTGGCATCATATTAAACTAGAAATCCTAAAGAATCCATTGGGACCAACCATGTCAGACTAGCTTGTCGCAAAGGAGGTTAAATAACGCTCCATATTTCCACTAAATTTTGGCAGGCAAAAACTGGCATATTCAAAGGGGTCCCTTGACATCTGACCTCAAGCTATGTGAATGAAAATGGGTCTTCTGGGTACCCACCAGCTCCCCCCCCCCCAGACATGCCCACTTTATGATAATCACATGCTGTTTGGGGCAAGTCACAGTCAAGTCAGCACACTGACAGCTGTTGTTGCCTGTTGGGCTGCAGTTTACCATGTTATGATTTGAGCATATTTTTTATGCTAAATTCAGTACCTGGGAGGGTTTCTGGACAATATTTGTCATTGTTTTGTGTTGTTAATTGTTTTCCAATAATAAATATATCCATATATTTGCCTACTCCCATGTTGATAAGAGTACTAAATTCTTGACAAATCTCCCTTTAAGGTACATTTTGAACAGATAAAAAATGTGTGATTCATTTGCGATTAATCGCGATTGACTATGTATTGTGAAAGATTATGAAATCGACTGATAGCCCTTGTTTCCATGTTCTTTATTTTGATCCACATTGCCTTCAGCAAAATGGTTTCCAGTAAAATTTCCAGAGAGAATTACATGAATGAAAAAAGTGAACAAGTGTCCATCCCCTCCATATGTTTTGTCACTTTTTGACTGAAGAGGCATCCTGTATCATTTTGCTCAGTTTTCACAGATGCTTTTCTTTCTGTATTTATTTATTTAGCCATCCTTACAACTGAAACAATCAGTTGACTGATAGGATGTTAATTGACAGCTCTTTGGCGAGTCAATGAATTGTCATTTTTCAGGCAAACAGGCCACACATTTTCTCGAATGTGAGGATTTTCTACCTTTCTTCTGTCTTATATCAGTACAAATTTAATATCTGTAGGTTCTGGACTGTTGGTTGGACAAAACATGATGATGTCAACTTTTCATGTAATTTTTCACTATTTTCTGACATTTTATCGACCAAATGGGTAATTGATTAATTGAGAAAATAATCAAGGTTAAAGTTCCCTTCCAGATGTGTTCTACGATATTTAAAAATACTCTTAAAAATCAGCTGAATCTAAAAGCATTTCTCTCCACAGTATGGCCTCTACTCTGCCTTCATGGGGGGGTTCGTCTACACCCTCCTGGGGACCTCTAAGGATGTGACACTGGGTCCCACGGCCATCATGTCCCTCCTGTGTTTCTCAGTGGTGGGGGGGCAGCCACACCGGGCCGTGCTGCTCAGCCTCCTCTGTGGACTCATCCAGGCAGTAATGGCATTGCTGAGATTAGGTGATTAAGGGGGAGCGCTGCTGAGGTCATGTGAAAACCTTATGACACCAGCTTTGAGGGTTTCTTAATTTAGTTGACACTCATGAGCTGGGTGGATGAATTTATAAAATGCAGTTTAAGCAAAATTACTCACAGTGTGACACATTATTTTCACCTGAATGCAATGATTATTTAGCGTTATATCTTCCAGTCTGTAAAATTAGTGTGATCTCTGTATCAAAACTTGATATAACAGCATTATACTATTGGAAAGGAGTAGTTTAAGGCAGTGGTTTCCAACCTGGGGTCAGGGCCCCCCTTAGGGGGACGCCAAAAATCACAGGGGGTGTGCCAGGATTTGTTTATAAGTCTGTATATAAAACTATTTAAAAAGATGCATTTTTTACAGCTTAGTAACAAAATCTAATAAGATATTCTGCTTTAATCCATATTTGTTGGCGTTTAGCCTTTCAAAAACGACATTTTCACTTCGGTCAAAAACCTGTTTGCTGCCCCATGTCGAGCACACAAAGGGAGGCTGGTAGCCTGGGAGGTGGTCCAGCAGCAACCCAACAATGCCATAAATTATATTTAACCACAATAACAAAAAGAAAAAAATATTTTTATTTTTCTGTTTTTTTTTTCGAAGATTTGTACTGTTTTTTTTTTTTTTTTTTTTTAGGGTGCTGTTGAAGGGGGTTCGGCTTTTCTTAGATACAAGTAGGGGGACTTCGAGGAGAATAGGATGGGAACCACTGTGCTGACGGACAGAGTTTTAGGGACTGCGAGGAAATAGGAGATTAGTGTTTAGTTTGTGAGTGCAGGAGAGCTACTTCCTACCACCACGTCTACGACTTCCTGAGCTTAACCACAAGTCTGCGGATCCCTCAACCATGCTTTTTTTTTTTTTTTTTTTTTTTTTTGCTGAAAGTCATTGTGGTAGCTCTGTAAATCATTCATTGCTTTGCTTGCCTTCTGCAGGATTCCTGCTGGACTTCATCTCTTTCCCTGTAATAAAGGGCTTCACTTGTGCTGCTGCTGTAACCATTGGCTTTGGCCAGGTGAAGGTGAGAGCTGCATACATGCACACAGTTGTCACACACAGCAAAAGAAACAACAACATATACGGCTGCGAAACCACCAGTTACCAGCTCCTGAGCTCATTATCATAAATGTCCAACATATATATGAGGTCATTTAGAAACTGTCTGTTAGATAGGTTGTCCAACAGAAAGCACTGACAGTCCCAAGTCTTCGAAGTAAGAGATCCTTTTAAAAAAAGTGTTGTTGTTTATATGTGTTAATGTGAAGAAGTAGGTGATACATTTACAGATTTTTCATAAATATTGATAGTATCGGTATCAGTCTGGCTCCACACCAGTGATCAGTTTACAGAACAACAAGGTCTCATTCATGTGATGATGACAGTGCATGTCTAACTTCCTGATTTAGGAGTAACATTTTAATATGAAGTCTATGTTGAACAGAGAGACCACTGAACCATTTCTAGTATTTAAAGTAGGGCTGTCGATTGATTAATATATTTAATCATGATTAAAGGCATGATTGTCCATTGTTAATTATGAATAACCCGAATTTCCCTCCGGGGATTAATAAAGGTTCATCTTATCTTATCTTATAATTTCAGTATTTAATACTTTTATCAACTTGGGGTCTTTTCTTTGCTTCATGCAAATGTATGTAATTTACATATTTATCATGGGAAATCAATTAATAACACAAAACAATGACAAATATTGTCCAGAAAACCGTCACAGGTACTACATATTGGATAAAAAATATGCTCAGATCATAACACAGCAAACTGCAGCCAAACAGACAACAACAGCTGTCAGTGTGCTGACTTGACTATGACTTGATCCAAACTGACTGGGATCATCATAAAGTGGTTATGTCTGTAAAGGGGGGACTGACCATAGAACCCATTTTCATTTACATATCTTGAGATCAGAGGTCAAGGACCCTTTTCAAAAAATGTAGTTTGTTATGGTTAGGTTTTCTAGTTTCATACGATGAGAGTCTTCACTCTAGCTTTAAAACTGAGCCTGCTACAATCTAAAAATCGTAATGTGTGCGTTAATGTGTTAAAGAAATTAGTAGCATTAAGTAAGAGTTAATGTACAGAGTCGGTCATTGTTGTGAAAGAAACCCCGACAGGTTGATGCTGGGTCTTTTATATCAATGACCCGCTAGCTTTATATTATCCCGCTTATTACATGGCTACTTACTTAAGAAATTAAGAAGGTGACACAACAACGGTCCGCCAGAGTCCGACATCAGAACTGCACCCATAGCAACGGTCTGCTATAAAGAAATTGCAGACCGTAGAATGCCGTGATTGACCAATCAGAATCGAGAATTCAGCACAGTCATTAATAAATTGCGTTAACATGCTCTTATTGCATTAATTTTTGTAGCCCAGATTTAAAGTGAGAGTGCATTTTTAAAGAAAGAGGAAATAACACTGTCTCGCTCTTAACACTTTTATAGTGGCTGGTTTTCTGTATAGTAGATGTTACTCAGGATCAGTCAGTCAAGTTAAATAGGTTCACTTTTACTGGAGCAGATCATCTTTCCTAATCTCTACTGCTGCTTCTACTGTTTTAATCTGAGGAAGAAATATTCACTCCCTTGCACTTAATTGAAGGAACATAATTAAAAGAGCATTCTGGTTAATTTCGGTGTGCATACTCATTTTGTAGTTACTGTTTCTGTCTAAAAAGCAAAAAGAGAGAGAGAGAGGGACCACATCTACAACTCTCCTCAGTGTCAGCTGACGTCTCGCTCTTTCTGTTTCTAGAACATTCTGGGACTCGAGGGCGTTCCCCACGAGTTCATCCTGGAGGTTTACTACACCTTCTACAAGATCCCCGAAGCCAGGATAGGTGATGTGGTGCTGGGTCTGCTTTGTCTCGCTCTGCTGGTCACGCTGTTGTTCATGAAGACGAGTCTGGGCCCGGACAGTGACAGTGCTCCCGTCTGCTCCACAGTCGCCAGGAAACTAGTGTGGACTGTTGCTACCAGTCAGTAACTGTGTGGTTGTGGCTGTGTGTCTATGTACACAAGCGTGTATGGGTCTGCTGTGTTTTACAAAGGATTAAGAAACATGAATCATCGTAGTGAAACAGAAAATGTTCCCATATACTCAAAACATTCCCCTGGGGAGTTTTAGTACTCTAGTTTTTGGATTTGAGAGACAGTTGTTCATATTTAGAAAAAAAAAATTTAACTGTCTTAGACCAGAGGAATAACTATTTGGGTGTAGTTCCCCTTTAAAGCTTGTTTAGCTCTCTTATTATTTCATTTGTTATGAATGAATGGTGTTCCAGGATGCAGATGTCTTTAATTAATGAATCAGTTTGTTCATGTCTTCTCTGTGCTGGTCAGTGCGTAATGCTCTGGTGGTCGTGGCTGCATCCCTCGTAGCATTTTCCTGGAGTGCTTGCGGCCATCCCGTGTTTACAATCACTGGGGAAACTTCCCAAGGGCTCCCGTCGTTCAGGCCCCCACCCACTTCGGACACCACAGCCAACGGCACCGTCGTGTCCTTTGGAGAGATTGTAGAGGTAAGGAGCAGAGAGACGAGACCGGCTACAGGGTGAGGACAGTGAATCTGACTGAGTTGCAACTTTCACATCCTAAAATCTTTCCAGCTCACAAGAAGAGCAGCTGACTAGGCAGTCATCCTCTCTGTGTGTTTTGTTCAGGACTTTGGAGGAGGGCTCGCTGTGATTCCCCTCATGGGTCTGTTGGAGAGCATCGCAATTGCGAAAGCTTTTGGTAAGTGTTTTAGCCATGCTAGCAGCGTAGGGATGACAACGTCGGTCTGTCACCTCCACCACTTTGGTCCAGACTGGAATATCTCAGATGGATTTAAATTAAATTTTGTTCAGACATTCATGATCTTTAGAGGATGAAGCCTAATGACTTGGTTGATCCCCGACCTTTTTTTTCCAGCACCACAATGAGGTTGTTATTTCTAGTTCTGAGTAAAATGTCTCAACAACTATTGAATGGATCACCAAGAAAATTGGTACAGACATTATCCCCTTAGGATGACTTGTAATGACTTTGGTGATCCCTTAATTCAGTGGTTCCCAAACAGGGGTCTGGTCTTGGGGGGCGGGCGCCAAAGATCACGAGGGGTGTGTGGATTTGTCTGCCCTGAGACTGTCAACATTAGATTTGCACAACTAAAATCATAACAACACACTTACTGGATAAATTCATACAAAAGTCTATATACAAAATTATTTAATTAGTAGGCCAAATGGTAAACATCGGTGCGTTGTTATTGTGAACATGTTAGCATTTAGCTAACAAGTACAGCCTCAGAGAGCTGTTGGCGTAGCTGTAGGCTTTCCAGCTTCTTCAAGAAATCACAATGAGTTTATACAAACCCACTTATTATTAAAATTGGAGACTTTATGTAAACATTTTATACATTTTCTTGCGCTTCATTTTAATCAAAGCAGCTAAACAATGAGTGTTTCATCAGACTGAAGTGACTGGTTTTTACTTCCTGTTCCTCCTCAGCCAGTCAGAACAGCTACAGAATTGATGCCAACCAGGAGCTGCTGGCAATTGGCGTCACCAACATCATGGGCTCCTTTGTGTCGGCCTACCCGGTCACTGGCAGCTTTGGGAGGTGAGGCAGAGAGACAGAGGGAGAGAGGCAGCAACACAGAGAGCTTAGATGTCTGATGTTTATGGTGTCATGTTTTCTCCTCACATCCAGGACAGCAGTGAACTCCCAGACTGGTGTTTGCACTCCAGCTGGAGGGATCATCACCAGTGAGTCCTGACACGTTCAGCTTTTACTGTATCTCTTCCGCCTTCTTGTGGTGATCCACACTTCTCGCTTCTCTGTTTCCTGGCTTCCTTTTCCCTCTCTCTCATTTTCCCTCTCTCTCATTTTCCCTCTCTCTCCTCTGTTGAGATGGAGGTCAGAGGAAGTGCCCGATGTGGGCCAGTACTCACTGGTACGCGGTACTGGTGTTACACCGAAAGCTGTGACCATAGAGGAACATATGAGGTCACCATTTCTGATAGCTGTTATCAGGAAATGTGACCCAGCTGTGTAATATGTCAGAGATACACAAACAAAGCTAACAAACTAAAAAGTTAAATATTTATTAATGATGTAAATATTTGTACTTTAAATATATAGTCACAAAACTGTAAAAGAAAAGCAAAAGATAGGTACAGTGGGGTCACATTTCATGGTGACCTCATGCCCATACGCCATATCAGGTTCTCCTGGTGATTCATAACGGTGCAGCACCTGCATATTTGTACCGCACCTCATAAGCAGTATGAACATAAAAACAATGTGGGGAGCATCGAGGATGAGCTGACGCACGGGACGGGAGAGGGAGGGTGAGAACAAGGGTGCTGTAATTTATCAATACAGTGTTTTTGTAAAATAATTATATTCATGAACAAATATAATTAATGAAACACTCAAAAGTCTTCTGAATCTGCTCTTTTAGGGCAAACATTTCCAGAAGAAATAAATGGTCAGACAAAGGCTGTGATATATGTAAATAATAAAATAATAGATTAAGTAGTAATAATTATGGTCCAAAATGACTGGAATAACTGAATTGCATAGTTTTAAGTCAAAAACCTTAAAATTGTCTTGGAGGAGGACCCTCATACCCAGTATCTCCTAACAGTATCTTTTATTCACTGAAGAAATTCACAGTGTCTGTTTGTCCTGCTGCATATGTAGGAGCATCCTGACTGGGACTCTGCTCCTAAAACCTGAATGATACCCCACTACTGACTACAAATAACACAGGAAAGCACTTATGCTATAACACTATTAACACATAGACCTTAACCCTATAATGTTACTGCAGTATTATAGGCCTAATATAGAGAATGTGTAGCCCAAGTATATTAATATAGCAATAAAACCACAGCTGATGATGATGATATACTGTAGAAGACAGTATAAAATGCTCAGACATAATGAATAAAGTGGAATAACTTGCAAGAGATTTATTTTTTATTTCAAGATATTACGTTATTTTGGTCAGGGATTATGGTCTGTGTTGTACCCTTTCTTACATGGATCTCCTTTATCATGTCACCATTTAACTTTATTTTTGCCTATGGAATGTTGATATGTTGACTTGCCATGTACCAACCAATACAAAATCGATAAAAATTTAAATTATGAAAAAATATATATTGTGTAAATCTTAGTCCCCTGGTCCTCGCAAGTGATTTTTTTCAGCAGCTGATGATAATCGTCAATGTGATTTTTCTGTTTAAGTTACAGACTGTCTTTCTACGTCTTTCCACTTGTATTTTGAGGGTAATTCATTTGCCAAAAATGAGACAAAATGCACAATAAACAAAGTTAAATACGAATTTGACTCATAACATTACTATGGTTTCATAATAATTATGATCATGCTGTGAAAATGAGATACTGTGACAGCCCTTAAAATAGAGGCAGCCCAGCATGTTGACGTAAGCAATTCGTGGATTACCCTTTTGCTAAAACATAAAGTACAGAAACATCTTATATTAATATTAAGTTGACCTTATTTTAAACGTCTGTATAAACCCTCGCCATCAGCATACTCTTCCTCTAAGAAACTAAAGCAACAATAAAATGGTGCCTGTATATGCACATCACCCTGACCACATCACCTATCGATCAATGGTTGAGGAGTCCGAGAAGAGCAGAAGGATTTTCTGTCGTCAAAAAAGTTAATTAAGACAACAGTGTTATCTATGTCTGGTTCAATTCAACATCATAAGACACAAAGAAAATGTCTTATCTTAGTATTTATTTTTGAATTTTAAAATAATCTGGAACAATAAAACAAGCAAGTTTTCATATATTTATGTGACTTTCCTTTCTCTCTCTCGCTCTCCTTTCTCTCTGTCTCTCTCTCTCTCTATCTTCTCTCTCTCTATCCCTATCTATCTCTCTCTGTTCAGGTGTGATAGTGTTGCTCTCCCTGGCGTTCCTCATGCCGGCCTTCTACTACATCCCCAAAGCGTCTCTAGCTGCTGTTATCATCTGTGCAGTAGCTCCCATGGTGGATTATGGAGTCGTGGCTAAGATGTGGAGGATACGCAGTAGGTGTTTTCTGAGTTTAACTAAAGTGTGTGTCACATATCTGTTTGTTTAATTGTAGTCTCGTGCTCATGTTCCTCCCACAGAGCTGGATCTGCTGCCTTTTGTTGTGACGTTCCTGATGAGTTTCTGGCAGGTGCAGTACGGCATCGTAGGAGGTGTAGCCGTATCTGGAGTCCTGCTGCTGTACAACACAGCAAGACCCCAGATAAAGGTACCATCATGTTATACTGTGTGTGCGTGAGTGTGACGCTCTAAGGAAGCTAAACATATTAAGCCTTTCAAAACCAGAAAACAAATGCTGCTTTCATTGTTTCCTGTAAAGGTCATTTGCTTGGGTTAGGGGCGTTGTCACTGAAATGGAGTACTATTACCAAAAGTGGTATTTTTCAGGGATTTAAACGCACTTTTAATAATACAATTCAGAATCCCCCTGTTTCATAGCATTTACTTCACAACAAGTGGTTGCCAGTTTGTTGCACAACCTGCATGTTATATGGTGTGGTGGAATGAGATTCAGACATGTGATACCAGTGTTGTTTTACTGTTGGCTCAAGCCTTGTTAGAAATGGGAACCAAATATTGGATATCTTCCTTACAGATAAAACAAAACTTCCTTTTGGACCCATCAAAATTTTTAAATGTTTAATTCACATTTCTAAGTATTGTTTCAGGAAAAGCCATACACTTTCTCAGCGCTTTTCTAAAAGCTCTGTGGATGTATTATTATTTTAAAATGATTCGTCTATGTAAACATGTTATCAACAAGACCTTTAATTCACTTAGCCCAAAACACACAACAGTTTCTCAGTGTAATATAAAATAACAAATACTATGATATGATATTTTTATCCATATCCCCCATCTGTAGTTACACAAGTGGGAGAAAGTCACATGGAGATATTTGCAATGCAGCACAGCAGAGTTCAGACAAATCTGATTTTTTAAAAGAAAATGTAAGTTGATTATCAAGTTTTAGTACCTTTAGCAGGGACATCTTTATAAATGTGACATATGACTCAGCAGTCAGAAATGGCAGAGCCACTCTCTACCAGTTTCTACCATTAACAACTGCCTCAAAAGACCAGAGTGGTGCACATTTTGGCATTAACCCCTCTGTGAAATACTGGAGTTCACTAACTCCACTAGAATAAGTTGAGGATATAGAGAGCTGTTGGAGTGTGAACATATTATAATCATGGTATCTTAATGGTGCAAGAGTAACAGATCATTTCTGGTCCTGTTGTGTGCAGGTGTCTGATCACGGTGTGCTGGTGATCGAGTTGGGCAGTGGACTCAGCTTTCCTGCCACAGAGTATCTCAGCAACATCATACACACTCAGGCTCTCCAGGGTAACATCTTGTTTGGTAGTCTGCCATTGTTAGAGGACACTTGCACTCTCTTGACACTGTGTTTAAGTTATTCCTCCGGTCTTTCTCCCCTTAACGTGTCTCCCCCAGCGTCTCCCCCACGGTCAGTGGTCCTGGATTGCCATCATGTCAGCACCATAGATTACACAGTGATCAGCGAACTCAGGGACCTGCTGAGGCAGTTCAAACTACAAGAAGTGCAGCTGGTCTTTTCTGGATTGCAGGTACGACCTTTAGTTCTCACTGCTTCATTTGGGGCCAGAATTCAGTTTTTATGAGAACACAACAAAACAAAAGACATGTTCGTTACTCTGTTTTTCCTCCTCCCGCCTTTAGCCCTCCGTCCTGGAGCTTCTCCTAGCAGCTGAGCTGCAGGGCTTCAGGTATTCAGACAGCGTGGAGGCGGCGCTGCAGATGGAGTCGGAGAGCCTCCTCGATGAATGACACAAAAACCATCCAGTTACAGACTGGTATAAGATTATTAGACTGTTATGATGGTGAAAAGTGACGTGAACTACCTCCAACAACTGATTGACTGGCTGTTACAGTAGGTGTACGGCTAAACTTGACTTTGGAAATCACTGTAGGATCTTGTACAGAACTACATTACCATCGCACAACATACTGTGTTTTATAGCATTTTATAGGCCTAATATTACTGAAATATATTTATGTGGTTGTATTAACAGAGAACTCGCTCTGTTATGTTTTAGGGCTGAAGGTGAGAGGCGGGCTTGTAGAGACCAAATCTGAATTTACACTATAAGAATAATGTGAGTAATGAACAGAGCAAAGCAAGCACATGTGCCACCTGTCATTATTTATTTATCCATGTAAAAGTAACAGTGATTTGGTTTCTCTTAGTTTTAACTGACTCATCACAATGACTGATTGAAATTACTTTATTAGCCTAAATCACCACATCTACACGAGGATTTTTACTGAATAAAAGTTTCCAGTTTCATATGTATGCATGTGTGTGTGTGCGTCTGTTTGTGTTCTAGTGAAGTCACCTGATTCATCCCAGCGTCAGCTCTTTGCTCGCAGTATTTTCAAGCTGAAAAGCAACCTGAGACAACCTACTGACATGAGGTTGTATTGGTATTATACAGTATTTGTAAGTAATGTAGATCACTTTGCAGAGATCAGTTTTCACTGTGATGTTAAGCATGTTTCTGTTGATCAGTGCCAAAAACACATTGTATTGGATTAAATACACAATGTACTAAAATGTCAAAGCAAAAAGCCAAAAGTTACATTAAGTAAAGGTTATGTAAGTTACCATACCTGTTGATTGCAAAGTCCAGCCCTTCAGTGGGAAGAGCTGGTTTGTGCAAAAGCAGAAAGTGTTTTCTTCATCCATCATCCTGACCTCATATGCCATCGGCTGTGTCCAGCTTTTGTAATTATTAGCCAGGCTGTTCAGAGAGCAGTGAAAATATAAAGACGTGGATTGTCTGGCTTAGTCCATTGAGTTCACCAACAGGACTATCAGTTCTGCTTGGTCATCTTGAGAAACTGTGTTCATGTTAAACACAAAAATTTAATCTTTGACAGCACTATTGAATCTTCCATATCACCAGCTTCACAAAGGGGATTGCTATTAAAGAGTAGCCCTGAGGTCAACCATCTTCCCCACTGCGGCTCACTAGTGCAGTACATTGAACATTTTGAACAGACTGCCTTAAGAGAACGGTTTCTATCCACCTGGTACCGATATGTTTTCACTAAACAGGGCAGAGTATCTATAGCCACGTTCTTCAAGTCGCAGGGAGTCAAACACCTGGAAGACCACGACAGCCTACTTTCTCAATCTGGATCAATATCAGGATCAATAATTCCTACTGGGGCTGCACGGTGGTGCAGTGGTTAGACTTCTGTGATCCCCTGACTTTTCCTCTTGCAGCAGTCAAGCTTTTCACTTTATCCTGTGAAAGCTCAAAATCTGTTACACAAAATTATACAAAATGGATCTTACTAGCTATCATGATACCTCGACTTTTCCTCATGTCTCCCTCAGGAGGAATTGTAATAACTTTGATGATCCTATGACTTTCCTTTAAAAACCATCATCGCATCAAAATATTAATTTAGTACAATACTTATAATACTTATGAATAAATACTTGCCAGATAAATGGCATTCCCATCCCCATCTAAATGGTAACTAGTATACCTTCTAAACACCATGCTAGCATTGTCATTTTGGGTATGTTAGCATATTGATGTTTGCATGTAACTCAATAGAGAGTTGAAGTCCCGCCCTTTCTGGTGGACTCCGCGGGCCCTTATTACAGAAAAAATTACGTATGGTAGTCAAGGGCAAGAAACAAATGTTTTTTTGATCCAGTTTGAATTGTGCTGTGAATCATACATGTTTGTAAATTTAAAAGATAATTTGCAAGTTGATAAATTTGTCGTAGGTTTGTCGTAGTATCACTTCGTTTTGTGTGAATCCGCTCAGTGAACTACATCTCTCATCTCGCACAGTATACTGATGCCCTCAAATGGAGTCATAAAAACATATGTCATATGTGGGGCTAAATGTGAGATTGCGAGCATTTCCATTGGTTCTCAACATGGTGACAGCTGAGCAGTGAAAACAAAGGAAACACTGTTGACAGAGCTAAGAGTGTTAACCTGGGGGGGAACCGGGGGGTCGATGCTCCGCTTCTGCATGGCATTATCAGCTGTAATATCATATGAGAGGGAGACCGACTTCATTCTCCGCTCAGGTACACATTACTCCTCTATATCTTTATGTGGCAAATAGTTGTTTGCTGTTATATTAATGCTCTGAATTTCATATAGAGCACCTTCAAGGCTTCTGCTGGTGTGGTGCATGACATCTATACTAGCCAACGTCGTCGAGACGGTGAGGATCCTGGTCAATAGACTGGATCAGATCTGGATCAGCCTTTGGGATTTGATAGAAGTACACATTGTAAATCCCTGAGTCAAATTTCATGAGCTTTGGGCAACAATTACCAGAGACATTGAGAAGCAATTTTTTGGGTCCCATTTACCCCAATGTTAACGAAAATTTCAAAGTGATCCAGAATCCAGGATTAAATCAGTTCTTCCTTTTCACATTTTCGACACACCCTGAAAATTTCATCAAAATCTGTCCATAAGTTTTTGAGTTATCTTGAACACAGACAAACAGACAGACAGATAAACGCCGGTAAAAACATAACCTCCTTGGCGGAGGTAAAAATCATATGACCGATACAGGAAGTGTGTTGTTTGAATGTGCCGCGCCAAATTGTGTTTATAAGGAAACAAACTGTATCGACATGTTGCGGGTTTGTTGGATGGAAATTAAACTATTTGCTGTGCCTGTTGGATTTTTTGCTTTCCTCATGGATCGTTATGGAAAATTTTCTGGAAGTCTGGAATAATTTTTATCTTTTGATGCCAAATAAGGTAATTTTTTTCCTCCTTTGGGCATTGTTTACTGTTTTTAAATTCAATGTTTCTACTCTTTTCTAGTAAGAGGTTTGATTTGTTTCCAGATAAATTAACTTTTTGTTTTATTGTAGGTGAAGTGTCGGCTCTGCTCAACAGAATTGTCTTACATCAATAAGAGCATCAGTGCTGAGGCATTATAGAGCTCGGCATGGCAATGAAGAGTTGGCAGACACTCCTGCTGTGAGTACCCTGGTGAAATTCTCACAAACTTTGAATTTTCAAAAATACTTTATTACACACAAAAGGCTTTGTGTGACTGTGTGACTATGGTTGAATTAATTAATGAGTACTGTCGATAGATAGATGTATGTATTCATATGTATGTATTCATAAGGTATTACAATATTTGTATGGTTATTTTTAGACCGTCAAGGACTTGGTGGGCCATAAATATGAGGATGACCTCGAATACTACAGCAGATTCCATAGTTGAAGTCCAACGCTACTTGGCTGAAAGCAACACACCCAGAAAACAAGACCCATTACAATATTGGAAAAATAACCAGAAAACGTATCCACACCTTTATCACTTAAACTGGCACTTAACTATTTATGCACACCATCTTCATCTGCTCCCTGTGAACGAGTATTTTCTAAGGCAGGGGAACTGGTGTCCAAGAGGAGAAATAGACTATTTCATATGATTGAACACTTTGGTTAACAAAATCCCATACAAAAGAAACATTTTAATTCTCAATTTTATTACAGACAAATTTGCTATATTACATTATATTACATGCCAACTCATTTTAGCATTTACACAAATAAGCAAATTTTGAACCCTTCTAATAAACAACTTTATACAAGGATAAGATCCTATTTTAAGTAAAAAACTAGCAATTGAATAAAGATTAAATATTATTTCACAGGCTAATGTTGGGTTAACAGCATGCAAGTTTTTCCATCTTTTCATTTTGTTTACCTGCAATGATTTTAGATCTACAGCAGAGGTCACTATTGAGTAACCAACACAGTGTCAATACAATGTCAACACAGTTTGTGTAATGTGTCAATACACTCCTTGAGGCATCATCAACCCATCCCTAAACAAAACCAATGGACGCATCGATTTTGTGAATACTGACAAGATCATATGGTAAGTACTGAGCAAAGCTTGTGGAGAAATGTTAAGATTTTTTTTCCTCTCATCTGTTGTTCAAATGGGTTAAAGAAAACAAAATTGTGACCACTATGGCAGGTCATATAAAAAAAAAAAACAGAGTATCTGATTATGACAAAGCTCAAAACACCTATGTTGAGTTATTGGCTTTTCTTTTTGATTATCTGACATCTTTTCTGCAAAAGTGTTTGAGCTCAAACATTGTGAAAAGTACATAAACCTAATATGCTTTCTCAGCAGTGTTTCTGCCTGTGTGACTAAAAGTTGTATTTGAGTAAGGCTTTCTTTTTGATCTGTGAAGTGTTTGTAGTTTCACTTTCAGTATTATGTAGGGACACTATTGCATATGAGTACTTACCAGCATAAAGTGTTATCAAGTAGCTCTCTTATCTTGTACAAAGCACTGAGTAAAACATTTACCAAATTCCCAGCTATTACCAAATAAAACACTAAAGAGGAAGTGACTGAAAATTACAGGAATGGCCCCAATGATTACAGTAAATAACAATAAAAAGTGGCATACCACATAATACAAACACAATAAATCAAACTGAGAATGTGAGAAAGGACATCCACTTTAGTGTGAGGTTGTTTTTGATGTTTGTTCCCTGCAGAGCGACAGAGTAAAAACGTTATGTAGAACCATGAGACGGGGTCCAACCTGCACGTTATACAGTAATAGCTACTTAGTTGAGATGTGCAGTGCCGAGTGTTGTGTTATTATTCATCTGATGTTTCCATCAATAGAATCATCAAATGGTTGATTTCTTTGAAATCTATATTTATAACTGCATGTCTGTAATACTTCCTTGGCCTTTTATTTGACAAAATAATCTTAAACCTGCAGTAAGCAGAATGTTTTTCCATCACTGGGCAAAAAATCCATAATAACTTTTCGGCATATTGTAATTCAAGTGATCTAAGAGAAAACTAGACTTCATCACCTCCCCATGGCTGTGTTTAGGCTTTAAATAATCTAACCCATGACGGGAGACTTTGGCCAATCACAGGTCATTTCAGAGAGAGAGAGCGTTCCTATTGGCTGTTCATTCAACAGAGGCAGCTGTCAATCACTTGCGAACTCTAATCAAACAGTCAAACTACGCAGCGCTGATCAAATATGAATCAATATCCTGTTACTGTAATGACTATTTCTCACCTCAAATGTTTTCAGAAACGTCTTGTAGCTACTATTTAGCTCTAAAATGAGAGTGTTTGCTCCAGATGGTGGGCGGTGTTTGGTATTTCCTCAACTGATCTCGACGTGGCTGTCGAGTCACAAACTTTCTCATTTTACAGCTAAACAGTAACTAAAAGATGCTTCTGAAAACATCTGAGGAGAGAAATAAACAATACAGTAACAGAATATTGATTAATATTTGATCAGCGCTGCCTAGTTTGACCGTCTGATCAGAGTTTGAGTTATGTTTTGACACTGACCCGAGATTGATTGTGGTACCATAAACTATATTGACTCAGGTCTTTGTGTGCTAGTTCTGTTTGAATTTGATCTTATTTTTGTCTAATTTTGATTAATTAGTAACTCGTTTGATGTCATATGAATCTGTCAATCAATGACCCATTTTTGTGTTTCACCAATGATTGCTTCACATGGTCCTTGAACGGACAAACAGACGCTATAAATTGTCACACTCCTACTCACTGGGGGATTTCCAGCTTTTCATCCATTTTCATCAATTTCTGGATTCCAACACAGTCTGTCTAAGGCAAGTAAAGACTGGCAGAGTCGTGGATTCTAAGTGTGGCAGCATCATTTGAAAATATGGTTTTTAAGACATCTCTTTTCTGTTTTTCAGCGAGCTGGGGTCGTGGATGTGGTCCATAATGGGGGTGCCTGGGGCTTTGTTGTTGTTCCCAATTTTACTGATTTGCACAGGAAGCTCTACAGGTAAACTGTCTGATATCTTTTAATTATGACACATTAACTGTGTAATTGGACTTTCTCTTTAGAAAAAGAAAACCAACAACCTTAATTTACAAAAAGTTTTCTGTGGATATACAAAATGTCTGTTCTATTTTTCAAAGATGTCATCTTCGTGACGTCATTTGTGTCTCATATCAGTAATATTATGTTTTATGTTTTTTTCCTGTTAGCTGGTTCACCAGTGAGGCTGGTCAACTCTGGCAACCGCTGCTCTGGCAGAGTGGAGGTCTACCATGATGGACAGTGGGGGACAGTTTGTGACGATGGCTGGGACTTGAAGGACGCCAACGTGGTGTGTAGACAGCTGGGCTGTGGCACGGCTCGTTCAGCACTAACAGAAGCAGCTTTTGGACAGGGCAGTGGACCCATCTGGTTGGACGATGTCAGTTGTATTGGATCTGAACCATCGATAACAGACTGCAGACATCCAGGGTTTGGAGTCCAAAACTGTGGTCACAATGAGGATGCTAGCATCATCTGTGAAGGTAAACATCTGCTAAAAGTACACTCCAATTGTCATCACTCACATTTAAAGGGATGGTTGGTAATGTCCAGAAACTATCAAGAGTACTCTAGATTTTAAAATTTGTCCAACCAAAAAAAAAAAAAAAAAAGCGAGCCCATCCATCCATCCATTTTCTTCCACTTATCCAAGCTGAGGTTGCAGGGGCAGCAGGCTAAGCAGGGAATCCCAGACATCCATCTCCCCAGCAAAAATTTACAGCTCTCTCTGGGGGACCCCAAGGCATCCCAGGCCAGAAGGGATATATAATCACTCCAGCATGTTCCAGGTCTACCCTGGGGAGTCTTACTAGTTGAATGTATCTGGAAAACCTCCAAAGGGAGGCATCTAGGAGGCATCCTGATCAGATGCCCGAACCACTTCAACTGGCCACCTCCAAGGAGTCTCCACCTTATCATGGTGGAGGGTTTTGTGTGGCACAGTGATCATGGGAGCTGTGTGGCAGAGAGCATTAGCTCCTGGTAAGGTGTCCCAAAGAAACGTGGTTTCAGGGGAGGGGCAAGACCAAGAGCAATTCACCCATCTCATTGATTCAGACAATGTGGACTAGAGTACCCTTGCACAGACAAGGGAGACCAGGGCCCCCTCCTGGACCCAGACCTCATCAACATCATGCTCTATTGAAGACGACTTGAAACTAGCGATTGAGACTATAAACTCATGTTTACAATGTTTACTGAGGTAATACATCAAGTGAGAATTAGGCTCATTTTCTAATACACTTCGATATAATCTGACTTCTTTTTGCACAAAGATGAGTCGCCCCCTGCTGGCTGTTAGAAACTATGCAAGTTGAAGCCACTCAAACATTGGCTTCACTTTTCAGAAACCAAGGTAGTCCACTGGGTGACATGCAATTAGTGCACGGGCAGGCAGGTAGACAAACATGTAGGGCATTCAGTCATTTCATTTCTGCCAAGCCTACCTTTGACAAGAAGAATTTCCTCATCAATAAGTTTGAATGTTTATCACACACACAATAGATATTGTTTTAGCACAATAAGTCAAATATACAGTAAAACTTTGTTTTGGGAACATAAATGGAGTTTAGTGGCCAACAATAACATAATCAGTAACATCTATATAGTAAAGAAAATGGGTCTTTTCCTCATGAATGCTGATGGCTGCAGTTGTCTTGTGAGTTCACAGAGACTTTTCTTTCACTTCAACCAGAATTCAGCAGCACAGTCTTACCAACCACACCTGAGCCAACAACTGAGTACTTCACCAGCCCTCAGGTGCAAACTCACATCAGCACCACACCAGCAGCAGACAACAGCACAGTAGTTGAGGGGCAGGTGCGCCTGGCCAATGGAGGAAACAGGTCCTGCTCTGGCAGAGTGGAGATCTTCCATCTTGGACAGTGGGGCACGGTTTGTGATGACGCCTGGGAACTGGTTGATGCTCAGGTGGTGTGCAGACAGCTGGGCTGTGGCAGGGTCCTGTCAGCACCACAAGGTGTACGCTTTGGACAGGGCAGAGGGCCCATCTGGTTGGATGATGTTATGTGCAGAGGCAATGAATCAAAGCTCAGTGAGTGCAGACACAGAGGCTTTGGATCCCACAACTGTGGTCACAGTGAGGATGCTGGTGTCGTCTGTGAAGGTAAATATGAAATATGCAATTTATACTACTCTTTATTGTCTGCCTTTTTCCTTTTTTAACAAAAATCTGTTGTATTTTTCAAAGATGGCATCTTCGTGAATTCATTTGTGTCTCATATCAGTAATATTATGCTTTATGTTTTTTTTTCCCATTAGCTGGTTCACCAGTGAGGCTGGTCAACTCTGGCAACCGCTGCTCTGGCAGAGTGGAGGTCTACCATGATGGACAGTGGGGGACAGTGTGTGACGATGGCTGGGGCCTGACGGACGCCAACGTGGTGTGTAGACAACTGGGCTGTGGCACGGCTCGTTCAGCACTAACAAAAGCAGCTTTTGGACAGGGCAGTGGACCCATCTGGTTGGACGATGTCAGTTGTATTGGATCTGAACCATCGATAACAGACTGCAGACATCCAGGGTTTGGAGTCCATAACTGTGGTCACAGTGAGGATGCTAGCATCATCTGTGAAGGTAAACATCTACAAAAAGTACACTCCAATTGTCATCACTCATATTTAAAGGTAGGGTCGGTAATGTCCAGAAACTATCAAGAGTACACTAGATTTTAAAAATTATCCAACCAAAAAGAAAAACGAGCCCATCCATCCATCCTTTTTCTTCCACTTATCCAAGCCGAGGTTGCAGAGGCAGCAGGCTAAGCAGGGAATTCCAGACATCCATCTCCCCAGCAAAAATTTACAGCTCTCTCTGGGGGACCCCGAGGATTCCCAGGCCAGAAGAGATATATAATCACTCCAGCATGTTCCAGGTCTACCCTGGGGAGTCTTACTGGTTGGATGTGTCCAGAAAACCTCAAAAGGGAGGCATCTAGGAGGCATCTTGATCAGATGCCTGAACCACTTCAACTGGCCACCTCCAATGAGTCGCCACCTTATCATGGTGGAGGAGTTTGTGTGGCACAGTGATAAGATAAGATAAGATAAGATAAGATATTCCTTTATTAGTCCCACAGTGGAGGAATTTACATTTTATTTTATTTTTGATCCTGGGAGCTGTGTTGTAGAGAGCATTAGCTCCTGGTAAAGTGTCCCAAAGCAACGTAGTTTCAGGGGAGGGGCCAGACCAAGAGCAATTCACCCACCTCATTGATTCAAACAACATGGACTAGAGTACCCTTGCCCGGACAAGGGAGACCAGGCCCCCCTCCTGGAGCCAGACCTGGAAGGGGAGTTCATCAGTGAGTGTCTGGTGGCTGGGCTCAGCTCAAAAAGGCATCATGGAGCTGCCACCCTGTGGGCCCAACCCCCACAGGGATAGTCTTTGGGATCGTGTGCAGTGTGAGTCAGGTGGCAGGAAAAGGCAGGGATCTAAGAGTGTGGATCCCAGCATCGCTGACTGGCAACACAGAAAACTGAGCCCAGTGCTGCCAGCTCTTTTCCAGTCAAAGGAGCTAGCAGCACTTGGTCCAAAGATTCTTACATCTAGAGAGAAAGTCACCAGTTTGAAAACACTGACAGTCCGTCCCTTCAGGCCTCCTTCCAATGCCACTCCCTCAAAATTATCATTATGAACGTAAACAATGAACATGACTATTGTGAGAACTCACAGCTGTCAAGCTAGCAGACTGTTGAAGACTCCCGCGATACAACAGACTGTATATAAGACATGGAAATAGTCACTGTGACATCACTCGTTGGTTTGTGGGCTGTCGTTTTGAAGCTTCATATTCTGCATTTTGGCCATCACCATCTTGGTTATTGCAACCAGAAGTGACACAAAAGGGTGTATCTAAGCACAGCCAAACCCAGAATGAGAAATTTTTAGGTGATCAAAATGTTATAATTAAGTCTGTTGAACTGAAAACACGCTGTGAAAGGGTTAAGGATTTAAGACAAAAACACAAACAACTCCCAGACTGAAAAAAAAAGTATTAGCGCCTGCCAATCACAAGATAGCCACGCCCCAAAGTTTACCCTACTCTATGGCCTATTTGACTCTAAATTGGCCACTTCAGCATTGGCTTCACTTTTCAGAAACCGAGGTAGCCCACTGGGTGACATGCAATTAGTGCACGGGCAGGCAGGTAGACAAACATGTAGGGCATTCAGTCATTTCATTTGGGCCAAAATAAATGATTTGACAGGCTTATAACAGTCCTGCAACGGGCGCAGATGCTAGATTTTTTTTCTTTTTTTTTTTTTTGGTCAGAGCATTTGATTTATTGATTGCTGTCAGGATGTTAAGGGAATGTATAATGTGTTTGAACAAATCTACCAAGCCAACCTGTAACTAGAAAAATGTCATCATCAGTAAGTTTCAGTATTTGCCACACACAGGATAGATATTGTTTTTAGCTCAATAAGTCAAATATACAGTAAAACTTTGTGTTGGGAACATAAATGGAGTTTAGTGGCCAAAAATAACATAATCAGTTATATCTATATAGTAAAGAAAATGGGTCTTTTCCTCATGAATGTTGATGGCTGCAGTTGTCTTGTGAGTTCACAGAGACTTTTCTTTCACTTCAACCAGAATTCAGCAGCACAGTCTTACCAACCACACCTGAGCCAACAACTGAGTACTTCACCAGCCCTCAGGTGCAAACTCACATCAGCACCACAGCAGCAGCAGACAACAGCACAGCGGTTGAGGGGCAGGTGCGCCTGGCCAATGGAGGAAACAGCTCCTGCTCTGGCAGAGTGGAGATCTTCCATCTTGGACAGTGGGGCACGGTTTGTGATGACGCCTGGGAACTGGTTGATGCTCAGGTGGTGTGCAGACAGCTGGGCTGTGGCAGGGTCCTGTCAGCACCACAAGGTGTACGCTTTGGACAGGGCAGAGGGCCCATCTGGTTGGATGATGTTATGTGCAGAGGCAATGAATCAAAGCTCAGTGAGTGCAGACACAGAGGCTTTGGATCCCACAACTGTGGTCACAGTGAGGATGCTGGTGTCGTCTGTGAAGGTAAATATGAAATATGCAATTTATACTACTCTTTATTGTCTGCCTTTTTCCTTTTTTAACAAAAATCTGTTGTATTTTTCAAAGATGGCATCTTCGTGAATTCATTTGTGTCTCATATCAGTAATATTATGCTGCATATTTTTTTTTCCTGTTAGCTGGTTCACCAGTGAGGCTGGTCAACTCTGGCAACCGCTGCTCTGGCAGAGTGGAGGTCTACCATGATGGACAGTGGGGGACAGTGTGTGACGATGGCTGGGGCCTGAAGGACGCCGACGTGGTGTGCAGACAACTGGGCTGTGGCACGGCTCGTTCAGCACTAACAAATGCAGCTTTTGGACAGGGCAGTGGACCCATCTGGTTGGACAATGTCAGTTGTTTTGGATCTGAACCATCGATAACAGACTGCAGACATCCAGGGTTTGGAGTCCATAACTGTGGTCACAGTGAGGATGCCAGCATCATCTGTGAAGGTAAACATCTGCAAAAAGTACACTCCAATTGTCATCACTCACATTTAAAGGTATGGTCGGTAATATCAAGAAACTATCAAGAGTACATTAGATTTTAAAAATTATCCAACCAAAAAAAAAAACGAGCCCATCCATCCATCCTTTTTCTTCCACTTATCCAAGCCGAGGTTGCAGGGGCAGCGGGCTAAGCAGGGAATTCCAGACATCCCTCTCCCCAGCAAAAATTTACAGCTCTCTCTGGGGGACCCCGAGGATTCCCAGGCCAAAAGAGATGAATAATCACTCCAGCATGTTCCAGGTCTACCCTGGGAAGTCTTACTGGTTGGATGTGTCCAGAAAACCTCAAAAGGGAGGCATCTAGGAGGCATCTTGATCAGATGCCCGAACCACTTCAACTGGCTACCTCCAATGAGTCTCCACCTTATCATGGTGGAGGAGTTTGTGTGGCACAGTGATAAGACAAGATAAGATAAGATAAGATATTCCTTTATTAGTCCCACAGTGGAGAAATTTACATTTTATTTTATTTTTGATCCTGGGAGCTGTGTTGGAGAGAGCATTAGCTCCTGGTAAAGTGTCCCAAAGCAACGTAGTTTCAGGGGAGGGGCCAGACCAAGAGTAATAAGCCCACCTCATTGATTCAAACAACATGGACTAGAGTACCCTTGCCCTCACAAGGGAGACCAGGGCCCCCTCCTGGAGCCAGACCTGGAAGGGGAGTTCATCAGTGAGTGTCTGGTGCCTGGGCTCAGCTCAAAAAGGCATCATGGAGCTGCCACCCTGTGGGCCCAACCCCCACAGGGATAGTCTTTGGGATCGGGTGCAGTGTGAGTCAGGTGGCAGTAAAAGGCAGGGATCTAAGAGTGTGGATCCCAGCATCGCTGACTGGCAACACAGAAAACTGAGCCCAGTGCTGCCAACTCTTTTCCAGTCAAAGGAGCTAGCAGCACTTGGTCCAAAGATTCTTACATCTAGAGAGAAAGTCACCAGTTTGAAAACACTGACAGTCCGTCCCTTCAGGCCTCCTTCCAATGCCACTCCCTCAAAATTATCATTATGAACGTAAACAATGAACATGACTATTGTGAGAACTCACAGCTGTCAAGCTAGCAGACTGTTGAAGACTCCCGCGATACAACAGACTGTATATAAGACATGGAAATAGTCACTGTGACATCACTCGTTGGTTTGTGGGCTGTCGTTTTGAAGCTTCATATTCTACGTTTTGGCCATCACCATCTTGGTTATTGCAACCAGAAGTGACACAAAAGGGTGTATCTAAGCACAGCCAAACCCAGAATGAGACATTTTTAGGTGGTCAAAATGTTATAATTAAGTCTGTTGAACTGAAAACACACTGTGAAAGGGTTAAGGTTTTAAGACAAAAACACAAACAACTCCCAGACTGAAAAAAAAAAGTATTAGCGACCTGCCAATCACAAGGTAGCCACGCCCAAAAGTTTACCCTACTCTATGGCCTATTTGACTCTAAATTGGACCATAATTTACTAAATGAACGTCATGCTGTATTGACGACGACTTGAAACGAGTGATTGAGACCATAAACCCATGTTTACAATGTTTACTGAGGTAATAAATTAAGTGAGAAATAGGGTCATTTTCTTCTTTTTGCACAAATAGGAGTCGCCCCCTGCTGAATATTAGAAACAATGCAAGTTGAAGCCACTTCAGCATTGGCTTCACTTTTCAGAAACCGAGGTAGTCCACTGGGTGACATGCAATTAGTACACGAACAGGCAGGTAGACAAACAGGTAGGCCATTCAGTCATTTCATTTGGGCCAAAATAAATGATTTGACAGGCTTATAACAGTCCTGCAACGGGCGCAGATGCTAGATTTTTTTTCTTTTTTTTTTTTTTTTGGTCAGAGCATTTGATTTATTGATTGCTGTCAGGATGTTAAGGGAATGTATAATGTGTTTGAACAACTCTACCAAGCCAACCTGTAACTAGAAAAATGTCATCATCAATAAGTTTCAATATTTATCACACACACAATAGATATTGTTTTTAGCTCAATAAGTCAAATATACAGTAAAACTTTGTGTTGGGAACATAAATGGAGTTTAGTGGCCAAAAATAACATAATCAGTTATATCTATATAGTAAAGAAAATGGGTCTTTTCCTCATGAATGTTGATGGCTGCAGTTGTCTTGTGAGTTCACAGAGACTTTTCTTTCACTTCAACCAGAATTCAGCAGCACAGTCTTACCAACCACACCTGAGCCAACAACTGAGTACTTCAACAGCCCTCAGGTGCAAACTCACATCAGCACCACAGCAGAAGCAGAAAACAGCACAGTAGTTGAGGGGCAGGTGCGCCTGGCCAATGGAGGAAACAGCTCCTGCTCTGGCAGAGTAGAGATCTTCCATCTTGGACAGTGGGGCACGGTGTGTGATGACGCCTGGGACCTGGTTGATGCTCAGGTGGTGTGTAGACAGCTGGGCTGTGGCACGGCTCGTTCAGCACTATCAAATTTTGGACAGGGCAGTGGACCCATCTGGTTGGACGATGTCAGTTGTATTGGATCTGAACCATCGATAACAGACTGCAGACATCCAGGGTTTGGAGTCCATAACTGTGGTCACAGTGAGGATGCTAGCATCATCTGTGAAGGTAAACATCTGCAAAAAGTACACTCCAATATTCATCACACATTTAAAGGTATGGTCGGTAATATCAAGAAACTATCAAGAGTACATTAGATTTTAAAAATTATCCAACCAAAAAAAAAAAAAAAAAAAAACAAGCCCATCCAGCCATCCATTTTCTTCCACTTATCCAAGTCGAGATTGCAGAGGCAGCAGGCTAAGCAGAGCATTCCAGACATCCCTCTCCCCAGCAAAAATTTACAGCTCTCTCTCGGGGACCCCAAGGCATCCCAGGCCAGAAGAGATATATAATTTCTCGAGCATGTTCCGGGTCTACCCTGGGGAGGTTTACTGGTTGGATGTGTCCAGAAAACCTCAAAAGGGAGGCATCTAGGAGGCATCCTGATCAGATTCCCGAACCACTTAAACTGTCCACCTCCAAGGAGTCTCCACCTTATCATGGTGGAGGAGTTTGTGTGGCACAGTGATCCTGGGAGCTGTTTTGCAGAGAGCATTAGCTCCTGGTAAGGTGTCCCAAGGCAACGTGGTTTCAGGGGAGGGGCCAGACCAAGAGCAATTCACCCACCTCATTGATTCAGACAATGCGGACTAGAGTACCCTTGACCGGACAAGGGAGACCAGGGCCCCCTCCTGGACCCAGACCTCATCAACATCATGCTCTATTGAAGACGACTTGAAACTAGCGATTGAGACTATAAACTCATGTTAACAATGTTTACTGAGGTAATACATCAAGTGAGAATCAGGCTCATTTTCTTATACACTTCTATATAATCTGACTTCTTTTTGCACAAAGATGAGTCGCCCCCTGCTGGCTGTTAGAAACTATGCAAGTTGAAGCCACTTCAGCATTGGCTTCACTTTTCAGAAACCAAGATCTCCAGAGTGGAGATCTTCCATCTTGGACAGTGGGGCACGGTTTGTGATGACGGCTGGGAACTGGTTGATGCTCAGGTGGTGTGCAGACAGCTGGGCTGTGGCACGGCTCGTTCAGCACTATCAAATGCAGCTTTTAGACAGGGCAGTGGACCCATCTGGTTGGAGGATGTCAGTTGTATTGGATCTGAACCATCGATAACAGACTGCAGACATCCAGGGTTTGGAGTCCATAACTGTGGTCACAGTGAGGATGCTAGCATCATCTGTGAAGGTAAACATCTGCAAAAAGTACACTCCAATTGTCATCACTCATATTTAAAGGTAGGGTCGGTAATGTCTAGAAACTATCAAGAGTACACTAGATTTTTATAATTATCCAACCAAAAAGAAAAACGAGCCCTTCCAGCCATCCATTTTCTTCTACTTATCCAAGTCGAGATTGCAGAGGCAGCAGGCTAAGCAGAGCATTCCAGACATCCCTCTCCCCAGCAAAAATTTACAGCTCTCTCTCGGGGACCCCGAGGCATCCCAGGCCAGAAGAGATATATAATTTCTCGAGCATGTTCCGGGTCTACCCTGGGGAGGTTTACTGGTTGGATGTGTCCAGAAAACCTCAAAAGGGAGGCATCTAGGAGGCATCCTGATCAGATTCCCGAACCACTTAAACTGTCCACCTCCAAGGAGTCTCCACCTTATCATGGTGGAGGAGTTTGTGTGGCACAGTGATCCTGGGAGCTGTTTTGCAGAGAGCATTAGCTCCTGGTAAGGTGTCCCAAGGCAACATGGTTTCAGGGGAGGGGCCAGACCAAGAGCAATTCACCCAGCTCATTGATTCAGACAATGCGGACTAGAGTACCCTTGACCGGACAAGGGAGACCAGGGTCCCCTCCTGGACCCAGACCTCATCAACATCATGCTGTATTGAAGACGACTTGAAACTAGCGATTGAGACTATAAACTCATGTTAACAGTGTTTACTGAGGTAATACATCAAGTGAGAATCAGGCTCATTTTCTAATACACTTCTATATAATCTGACTTCTTTTTGCACAAAGATGAGTCGCCCCCTGCTGGCTGTTAGAAACTATGCAAGTTGAAGCCACTTCAGCATTGGCTTCACTTTTCAGAAACCAAGGTAGTCCACTGGGTGACATGCAATTAGTGCACTGGTCAGGAAGGTAGACAAACAGGTAGGGCTTCCAGTCATTTCATTTGGGCCAAAGTAAATGATTTGACAGGCTGATAACAGTCCTGCAACAGCTGCAGATGCTAGATGTTTTTTTTTTTTTGCATTTTGGTCAAAGCATTTGATTTATTGATTGCTATTGGGATATTAAGGGTATATATAATGTATTTGAGCAGATCTACCAAGCCCACCTTTGACTAGAAGAATTTCCTCATCAGTAAGTTTCAATATTTATCACACACACAATAGATATTGTTTTTAGCACAATAAGTCAAATATACAGTAAAACTTTGTGTTGGGAACATAAATGGAGTTTAGTGGCCAACAATAACATAATCAGTTATATCTATATAGTAAAGAAAATGGGTCTTTTCTTCATGAATGCTGATGGCTGCAGTTGTCTTGTGAGTTCACAGAGACTTTTCTTTCACTTCAACCAGAATTCAGCAGCACAGTCTTACCAACCACACCTGAGCCAACAACTGAGTACTTCACCAGCCCTCAGGTGCAAACTCACATCAGCACCACAGCAGCAGCAGACAACAGCACAGTAGTTGAGGGGCAGGTGCGCCTGGCCAATGGAGGAAACAGCTCCTGCTCTGGCAGAGTAGAGATCTTCCATCTTGGACAGTGGGGCACGGTGTGTGATGACGCCTGGGACCTGGTTGATGCTCAGGTGGTGTGCAGACAGCTGGGCTGTGGCACGGCTCGTTCAGCACTATCAAATGCAGCTTTTGGACAGGGCAGTGGACCCATCTGGTTGGACGATGTCAGTTGTATTGGATCTGAACCATCGATAACAGACTGCAGACATCCAGGGTTTGGAGTCCATAACTGTGGTCACAGTGAGGATGCTAGCATCATCTGTGAAGGTAAACATCTGCAAAAAGTACACTCCAATATTCATCACCACATTTAAAGGTATGGTCGGTAATATCAAGAAACTATCAAGAGTACATTAGATTTTTAAAATTATCCAACAAAAAAAAAAAAAAAAAAACAAGCCCATCCATCCACCCATTTTCTTCCACTTATCCAAGCCGAGATTGCAGAGGCAGCAGGCTAAGCAGAGCATTCCAGACATCCCTCTCCCCAGCAAAAATTTACAGCTCTCTCTCGGGGACCCCGAGGCATCCCAGGCCAGAAGAGATATATAATTTCTCGAGCATGTTCCGGGTCTACCCTGGGGAGGTTTACTGGTTGGATGTGTCCAGAAAACCTCAAAAGGGAGGCATCTAGGAGGCATCCTGATCAGATTCCCGAACCACTTAAACTGTCCACCTCCAAGGAGTCTCCACCTTATCATGGTGGAGGAGTTTGTGTGGCACAGTGATCCTGGGAGCTGTTTTGCAGAGAGCATTAGCTCCTGGTAAGGTGTCCCAAGGCAACGTGGTTTCAGGGGAGGGGCCAGACCAAGAGCTATTCACCCACCTCATTGATTCAGACAATGCGGACTAGAGTACCCTTGACCGGACAAGGGAGACCAGGGCCCCCTCCTGGACGAAGAGGAAGAAGAAGATCAACCTTTATTAGTCCCGCGAGGGGAAATTCAACTTTTACACTCTGTTTGTTAACTTATACACGGTACGTGCAGACCCGAAACACACACATGCACATGCATCAATGGAGAGATGTCAGAGTGATGGGGCTGCTCCTGACAAGGGCCCCGGGAGGTGGGGGGTGGGGGGCGTGGCTCATGGGCACCTCGGCAGTGCCCAAGAGGTAAACTGGCACCTCTCCAGCTACCAGTTCACACTCAGTTCTTGGTCCATCGGGACTTGAACCGGTGACCCTCCGGTTCCCAAGCCAACTCCCTACAGACTGAGCTACTGCCGCCCCCAGGACCCAGACCTCATCAACATCATGCTCTATTGAAGACGACTTGAAACTAGCGATTGAGACTATAAACTCATGTTTACAATGTTTACTGAGGTAATACATCAAGTGAGAATTAGGCTCATTTTCTTATACACTTCAATATAATCTGACTTCTTTTTGCACAAAGATGAGTCGCCCTCTGCTGGCTGTTAGAAACTATGGAAGTTGATGCCACTTCAGCATTGGCTTCACTTTTCAGAAACCAAGGTAGTCCACTGGGTGACATGCAATTAGTGCATGGTCAGGAAGGTCGACAAACAGGTAGGGCTTTCAGTCATTTCATTTGGGCCAAAGTAAATGATTTGACAGGCTGATAACAGTCCTGCAACAGCTGCAGATGCTAGATGTTTTTTTTTTTTGCATTTTGGTCAAAGCATTTGATTTATTGATTGCTGTCGGGATATTAAGGGTATATATAATGTATTTGAGCAGATCTACCAAGCCTACCTTTGACTAGAAGAATTTCCTCATCAATAAGTTTCAATATTTATCACACACACAATAGATATTGTTTTTAGAAAGAAAGAAAAAAGAAAGTTCTTTATTGTCCACAGTGGGGAAATTCAGTTTTCACTCTGTTTTTCACACACAGTACATATAATGCGTAATGGAGAGATGTCAGAGTGAGGGGGCTGCTCCTGACAAGCGCCCAGAGCAGTTGGGGGTTTGGTGCCTTGCTCAGGGGCACCTCGGCAGTGCCCAAGAGGTAAACTGGCACCTCTCCAGCAACCAGTTGGTCTTGGTCCATGGGGGTCTTGAACCCATGACGTCCGCGTCCTAACCCAAGTCCTTACAGACTGAGCTCTGCCGCCCCGGGGTTTGCCGGGGTGTTTCCTCTGTTGTTGCGTGTGGGGGGTGGTGGGGGCTGCTCCGGCGCGGGGGGGGTGTGCCTGCTGGGGATGGGGCCGGGTCTGGCACCCCCGCGGGGCTGGGGTGCCCGGGCCTCCCATCCTCCCGTCCCGCGGCTACTGCCGCCCCCAATAAGTCAAATATACAGTAAAACTTTGTGTTGGGAACATAACTGGAGTTTAGTGGCCAACAATAACATAATCAGTTATATCTATATAGTAAAGAAAATGGGTCTTTTCTTCATGAATGTTGATGGCTGCAGTTGTCTTGTGAGTTCACAGAGACTTTTCTTTCACTTCAACCAGAATTCAACAGCACAGTCTTACCAACCACACCTGAGCCAACAACTGAGTACTTCACCAGCCCTCAGGTGCAAACTCACATCAGCACCACAGCAGCAGCAGACAACAGCACAGTGGTTGAGGGGCAGGTGCGCCTGGCCAATGGAGGAAACAGCTCCTGCTCTGGCAGAGTGGAGATCTTCCATCTTGGACAGTGGGGCACGGTTTGTGATGACGGCTGGGAACTGGTTGATGCTCAGGTGGTGTGCAGACAGCTGGGCTGTGGCACGGCTCGTTCAGCACTATCAAATGCAGCTTTTAGACAGGGCAGTGGACCCATCTGGTTGGAGGATGTCAGTTGTATTGGATCTGAACCATCGATAACAGACTGCAGACATCCAGGGTTTGGAGTCCATAACTGTGGTCACAGTGAGGATGCTAGCATCATCTGTGAAGGTAAACATCTGCAAAAAGTACACTCCAATTGTCATCACTCATATTTAAAGGTAGGGTCGGTAATGTCTAGAAACTATCAAGAGTACACTAGATTTTTATAATTATCCAACCAAAAAAAAAAAAAAAAAACGAGCCCTTCCAGCCATCCATTTTCTTCTACTTATCCAAGTCGAGATTGCAGAGGCAGCAGGCTAAGCAGAGCATTCCAGACATCCCTCTCCCCAGCAAAAATTTACAGCTCTCTCTCGGGGACCCCGAGGCATCCCAGGCCAGAAGAGATATATAATTTCTCGAGCATGTTCCGGGTCTACCCTGGGGAGGTTTACTGGTTGGATGTGTCCAGAAAACCTCAAAAGGGAGGCATCTAGGAGGCATCCTGATCAGATTCCCGAACCACTTAAACTGTCCACCTCCAAGGAGTCTCCACCTTATCATGGTGGAGGAGTTTGTGTGGCACAGTGATCCTGGGAGCTGTTTTGCAGAGAGCATTAGCTCCTGGTAAGGTGTCCCAAGGCAACATGGTTTCAGGGGAGGGGCCAGACCAAGAGCAATTCACCCACCTCATTGATTCAGACAATGCGGACTAGAGTACCCTTGACCGGACAAGGGAGACCAGGGTCCCCCTCCTGAGAAGAGGAAGAAGAAGATCAACCTTTATTAGTCCCGCGAGGGGAAATTAAATTTTTAATTTTTTTTTTTAAATTTAAAACGGGAGGGGGGAACCCAAAAAAAAAAAATAAAAATAAATAAAAGGGGAGAGGTGAGGGGGAGGGGGGGTTTCCTGAAAAGGGCCCGGGGGGAGGGGGGGGTGGGGTGCTTTGCTGGGGGGCCCCGGGGAGGGCCAAAGAGGAAAAAGGGGCCCTCTCCAACCAAAAAATCAAAACTAATTTTTGGGCCAATGGGGATTGAAACGGGGGCCCCCCGGTCCCCAAACCAACCCCCAAAAAAATGAACCAACCCCCCCCCCAGGACCCAGACCTCATCAACATCATGCTGTATTGAAGACGACTTGAAACTAGCGATTGAGACTATAAACTCATGTTAACAGTGTTTACTGAGGTAATACATCAAGTGAGAATCAGGCTCATTTTCTAATACACTTCTATATAATCTGACTTCTTTTTGCACAAAGATGAGTCGCCCCCTGCTGGCTGTTAGAAACTATGGAAGTTGAAGCCACTTCAGCATTGGCTTCACTTTTCAGAAACCAAGGTAGTCCACTGGGTGACATGCAATTAGTGCACGGTCAGGAAGGTAGACAAACAGGTAGGGCTTTCAGTCATTTCATTTGGGCCAAAGTAAATGATTTGACAGGCTGATAACAGTCCTGCAACAGCTGCAGATGCTAGATGTTTTTTTTTTTTTGCATTTTGGTCAAAGCATTTGATTTATTGATTGCTGTTGGGATATTAAGGGTATATATAATGTATTTGAGCAGATCTACCAACCCACCTTTGACTAGAAGAATTTCCTCATCAATAAGTTTATATTTTCCCCACACATGATATTGTTTTTAGACTAGAAAAAAGAAAGATATTCCTTTATTGTCCTCATCAGTGGGGAAAGTAAGTTTTACAATATTTATCACACACACAATAGATATGAGTGTTTTTAGAGTGAGGGGGCTGCTCCTGGGAAGCGCCCAGAGGAGGGGGGGGGTTGGGGGCTTGGGCGGGGGCACCCCGGGGGTGCCCAAGAGGGAAAAAGGGACCCCTCCAGCAACAAGAGGGGTTTGGTCTATGGGGGTCTAGAGCCCAACACGCCCGCGCCCACCCCCACCCCCCCACACACAGCGCCCCCCCCCCACAATAAGTCAAATATACAGTAAAACTTTGTGTTGGGAACATAACTGGAGTTTAGTGGCCAACAATAACATAATCAGTTATATCTATATAGTAAAGAAAATGGGTCTTTTCTTCATGAATGCTGATGGCTGCAGTTGTCTTGTGAGTTCACAGAGACTTTTCTTTCACTTCAACCAGAATTCAACAGCACAGTCTTACCAACCACACCTGAGCCAACAACTGAGTACTTCACCAGCCCTCAGGTGCAAACTCACATCAGCACCACAGCAGCAGCAGACAACAGCACAGCGGTTGAGGGGCAGGTGCGCCTGGCCAATGGAGGAAACAGCTCCTGCTCTGGCAGAGTGGAGATCTTCCATCTTGGACAGTGGGGCACGGTTTGTGATGACGGCTGGGAACTGGTTGATGCTCAGGTGGTGTGCAGACAGCTGGGCTGTGGCACGGCTCGTTCAGCACTATCAAATGCAGCTTTTAGACAGGGCAGTGGACCCATCTGGTTGGAGGATGTCAGTTGTATTGGATCTGAACCATCGATAACAGACTGCAGACATCCAGGGTTTGGAGTCCATAACTGTGGTCACAGTGAGGATGCTAGCATCATCTGTGAAGGTAAACATCTGCAAAAAGTACACTCCAATTGTCATCACTCATATTTAAAGGTAGGGTCGGTAATGTCTAGAAACTATCAAGAGTACACTAGATTTTTATAATTATCCAACCAAAAAGAAAAACGAGCCCTTCCAGCCATCCATTTTCTTCTACTTATCCAAGTCGAGATTGCAGAGGCAGCAGGCTAAGCAGAGCATTCCAGACATCCCTCTCCCCAGCAAAAATTTACAGCTCTCTCTCGGGGACCCCGAGGCATCCCAGGCCAGAAGAGATATATAATTTCTCGAGCATGTTCCGGGTCTCCCCTGGGGAGGTTTACTGGTTGGATGTGTCCAGAAAACCTCAAAAGGGAGGCATCTAGGAGGCATCCTGATCAGATTCCCGAACCACTTAAACTGTCCACCTCCAAGGAGTCTCCACCTTATCATGGTGGAGGAGTTTGTGTGGCACAGTGATCCTGGGAGCTGTTTTGCAGAGAGCATTAGCTCCTGGTAAGGTGTCCCAAGGCAACGTGGTTTCAGGGGAGGGGCCAGACCAAGAGCAATTCACCCACCTCATTGATTCAGACAATGCGGACTAGAGTACCCTTGACCGGACAAGGGAGACCAGGGCCCCCTCCTGGACCCAGACCTCATCAACATCATGCTCTATTGAAGACGACTTGAAACTAGCGATTGAGACTATAAACTCATGTTAACAGTGTTTACTGAGGTAATACATCAAGTGAGAATCAGGCTCATTTTCTAATACACTTCTATATAATCTGACTTCTTTTTGCACAAAGAGGAGTCGACCCCTGCTGGCTGTTAGAAACTATGCAAGTTGAGGCCACTTCAGCATTGGCTTCACTTTTCAGAAACCAAGGTAGTCCACTGGGTGACATGCAATTAGTGCACGGTCAGGAAGGTAGACAAACAGGTAGGGCTTTCAGTCATTTCATTTGGGCCAAAGTAAATGATTTGACAGGCTGATAACAGTCCTGCAACAGCTGCAGATGCTAGATGTTTTTTTTTTTGCATTTTGGTCAAAGCATTTGATTTATTGATTGCTGTTGGGATATTAAGGGTATATATAATGTATTTGAGCAGATCTACCAAGCCCACCTTTGACTAGAAAAATTTCCTCATCAATAAGTTTCAATATTTATCACACACACAATAGATATTGTTTTTAGCACAATAAGTCAAATATACAGTAAAACTTTGTGTTGTGAACATAACTGGAGTTTAGTGGCCAAAAATAACATAATCAGTTATATCTATATAGTAAAGAAAATGGGTCTTTTCCTCATGAATGTTGATGGCTGCAGTTGTCTTGTGAGTTCACAGAGACTTTTCTTTCACTTCAACCAGAATTCAACAGCACAGTCTTACCAACCACACCTGAGCCAACAACTGAGTACTTCACCAGCCCTCAGGTGCAAACTCACATCAGCACCACACCAGCAGCAGACAACAGCACAGTAGTTGAGGGGCAGGTGCGCCTGGCCAATGGAGGAAACAGCTCCTGCTCTGGCAGAGTAGAGATCTTCCATCTTGGACAGTGGGGCACGGTGTGTGATGACGCCTGGGAACTGGTTGATGCTCAGGTGGTGTGTAGACAGCTGGGCTGTGGCACGGCTCGTTCAGCACTATCAAATGCAGCTTTTGGACAGGGCAGTGGACCCATCTGGTTGGACGATGTCAGTTGTATTGGATCTGAACCATCGATAACAGACTGCAGACATCCAGGGTTTGGAGTCCATAACTGTGGTCACAGTGAGGATGCTAGCATCATCTGTGAAGGTAAACATCTGCAAAAAGTACACTCCAATATTCATCACTCACATTTAAAGGTATGGTCGGTAATATCAAGAAACTATCAAGAGTACATTAGATTTTAAAAATTATCCAACCAAAAAAAAAAAAAAAAAAACAAGCCCATCCATCCACCCATTTTCTTCCACTTATCCAAGTCGAGATTGCAGAGGCAGCAGGCTAAGCAGAGCATTCCAGACATCCCTCTCCCCAGCAAAAATTTACAGCTCTCTCTCGGGGACCCCGAGGCATCCCAGGCCAGAGAGATATATAATTTCTCGAGCATGTTCCGGGTCTACCCTGGGGAGGTTTACTGGTTGGATGTGTCCAGAAAACCTCAAAAGGGAGGCATCTAGGAGGCATCCTGATCAGATTCCCGAACCACTTAAACTGTCCACCTCCAAGGAGTCTCCACCTTATCATGGTGGAGGAGTTTGTGTGGCACAGTGATCCTGGGAGCTGTTTTGCAGAGAGCATTAGCTCCTGGTAAGGTGTCCCAAGGCAACGTGGTTTCAGGGGAGGGGCCAGACCAAGAGCTATTCACCCACCTCATTGATTCAGACAATGCGGACTAGAGTACCCTTGACCGGACAAGGGAGACCAGGGCCCCCTCCTGGACCCAGACCTCATCAACATCATGCTCTATTGAAGACGACTTGAAACTAGCGATTGAGACTATAAACTCATGTTAACAATGTTTACTGAGGTAATACATCAAGTGAGAATCAGGCTCATTTTCTTATACACTTCTATATAATCTGACTTCTTTTTGCACAAAGATGAGTCGCCCCCTGCTGGCTGTTAGAAACTATGCAAGTTGAAGCCACTTCAGCATTGGCTTCACTTTTCAGAAACCAAGGTAGTCCACTGGGTGACATGCAATTAGTGCACTGGCAGGCAGGTAGACAAACAGGTAGGCCATTCAGTCATTTCATTTGGGCCAAAGTAAATGATTTGACAGGCTGATAACAGTTCTGCAACAGCTGCAGATACTAGATGTTTTTTTTTTGCATTTTGGTCAAAGCATTTGATTTATTGATTGCTGTCGGGATATTAAGGGTATATATAATGTATTTGAGCAGATCTACCAAGCCTACCTTTGACTAGAAGAATTTCCTCATCAATAAGTTTCAATATTTATCACACACACAATAGATATTGTTTTTAGCTCAATAAGTCAAATATACAGTAAAACTTTGTGTTGGGAACATAAATGGAGTTTAGTGGCCAAAAATAACATAATCAGTTATATCTATATAGTAAAGAAAATGGGTCTTTTCCTCATGAATGTTGATGGCTGCAGTTGTCTTGTGAGTTCACAGAGACTTTTCTTTCACTTCAACCAGAATTCAGCAGCACAGTCTTACCAACCACACCTGAGCCAACAACTGAGTACTTCAACAGCCCTCAGGTGCAAACTCACATCAGCACCACAGCAGCAGCAGAAAACAGCACAGTAGTTGAGGGGCAGGTGCGCCTGGCCAATGGAGGAAACAGCTCCTGCTCTGGCAGAGTAGAGATCTTCCATCTTGGACAGTGGGGCACGGTGTGTGATGACGCCTGGGACCTGGTTGATGCTCAGGTGGTGTGTAGACAGCTGGGCTGTGGCACGGCTCGTTCAGCACTATCAAATTTTGGACAGGGCAGTGGACCCATCTGGTTGGACGATGTCAGTTGTATTGGATCTGAACCATCGATAACAGACTGCAGACATCCAGGGTTTGGAGTCCATAACTGTGGTCACAGTGAGGATGCTAGCATCATCTGTGAAGGTAAACATCTGCAAAAAGTACACTCCAATATTCATCACCACATTTAAAGGTATGGTCGGTAATATCAAGAAACTATCAAGAGTACATTAGATTTTAAAAATTATCCAACCAAAAAAAAAAAAAAAAAAAAAACAAGCCCATCCATCCACCCATTTTCTTCCACTTATCCAAGCCGAGATTGCAGAGGCAGCAGGCTAAGCAGAGCATTCCAGACATCCCTCTCCCCAGCAAAAATTTACAGCTCTCTCTCGGGGACCCCGAGGCATCCCAGGCCAGGAGATATATAATTTCTCGAGCATGTTCCGGGTCTACCCTGGGGAGGTTTACTGGTTGGATGTGTCCAGAAAACCTCAAAAGGGAGGCATCTAGGAGGCATCCTGATCAGATTCCCGAACCACTTAAACTGTCCACCTCCAAGGAGTCTCCACCTTATCATGGTGGAGGAGTTTGTGTGGCACAGTGATCCTGGGAGCTGTTTTGCAGAGAGCATTAGCTCCTGGTAAGGTGTCCCAAGGCAACGTGGTTTCAGGGGAGGGGCCAGACCAAGAGCTATTCACCCACCTCATTGATTCAGACAATGCGGACTAGAGTACCCTTGACCGGACAAGGGAGACCAGGGCCCCCTCCTGGACCCAGACCTCATCAACATCATGCTCTATTGAAGACGACTTGAAACTAGCGATTGAGACTATAAACTCATGTTAACAATGTTTACTGAGGTAATACATCAAGTGAGAATCAGGCTCATTTTCTTATACACTTCTATATAATCTGACTTCTTTTTGCACAAAGATGAGTCGCCCCCTGCTGGCTGTTAGAAACTATGCAAGTTGAAGCCACTTCAGCATTGGCTTCACTTTTCAGAAACCAAGGTAGTCCACTGGGTGACATGCAATTAGTGCACGGGCAGGCAGGTAGACAAACAGGTAGGCCATTCAGTCATTTCATTTGGGCCAAAGTAAATGATTTGACAGGCTGATAACAGTTCTGCAACAGCTGCAGATACTAGATGTTTTTTTTTTTGCATTTTGGTCAAAGCATTTGATTTATTGATTGCTGTCGGGATATTAAGGGTATATATAATGTATTTGAGCAGATCTACCAAGCCTACCTTTGACTAGAAGAATTTCCTCATCAATAAGTTTCAATATTTATCACACACACAATAGATATTGTTTTTAGCTCAATAAGTCAAATATACAGTAAAACTTTGTGTTGGGAACATAAATGGAGTTTAGTGGCCAAAAATAACATAATCAGTTATATCTATATAGTAAAGAAAATGGGTCTTTTCCTCATGAATGTTGATGGCTGCAGTTGTCTTGTGAGTTCACAGAGACTTTTCTTTCAGTTCAACCAGAATTCAGCAGCACAGTCTTACCAACCACACCTGAGCCAACAACTGAGTACTTCAACAGCCCTCAGGTGCAAACTCACATCAGCACCACAGCAGCAGCAGACAACAGCACAGCGGTTGAGGGGCAGGTGCGCCTGGCCAATGGAGGAAACAGCTCCTGCTCTGGCAGAGTAGAGATCTTCCATCTTGGACAGTGGGGCACGGTGTGTGATGACGCCTGGGACCTGGTTGATGCTCAGGTGGTGTGCAGACAGCTGGGCTGTGGCACGGCTCGTTCAGCACTATCAAATTTTGGACAGGGCAGTGGACCCATCTGGTTGGACGATGTCAGTTGTATTGGATCTGAACCATCGATAACAGACTGCAGACATCCAGGGTTTGGAGTCCATAACTGTGGTCACAGTGAGGATGCTAGCATCATCTGTGAAGGTAAACATCTGCAAAAAGTACACTCCAATATTCATCACTCACATTTAAAGGTATGGTCGGTAATATCAAGAAACTATCAAGAGTACATTAGATTTTAAAAATTATCCAACCAAAAAAAGAAAAGAAAACAAGCCCATCCAGCCATCCATTTTCTTCCACTTATCCAAGCCGAGATTGCAGAGGCAGCAGGCTAAGCAGGGAATTCCAGACATCCCTCTCCCCAGCAAATATTTACAGCTCTCTCTGGGGGACCCTGAGGCATCCCAGGCCAGAAGAGATACATAATTTCTCTAGCATATTTGGGGTCTACCCTGGGGAGTCTTACTGGTTGGATGTGTCCAGAAAACCTCAAAAGGGAGGCATCTAGGAGGCATCTTGATCAGATGCCCGAACCACTTAAACTGTCCACCTCCAAGGAGTCGCCACCTTATCATGGTGGAGGAGTTTGTGTGGCACAGTGATCCTGGGAGCTGTGTTGTAGAGAGCATTAGCTCCTGCTAAGGTGTCCCAAGGCAACATGGTTTCAGGGGAGGGGCCAGACCAAGAGCAATAAACCCACCTCATTGATTCAAACACTACGGACTAGAGTACCCTTGCCCGGACAAGTGAGACCAGGGCCCCCTCCTGGACCCAGACCTCATCAACATCATGCTGTATTGAAAACGACTTAAAACTAGCGATTGAGACTATAAACTCATGTTTACACTGTTTACTGAGGTAATACATCAAGTGAGAATTAGGCTCATTTTCTTATACACTTCAATATAATCTGACTTCTTTTTGCACAAAGATGAGTCGCCCCCTGCTGGCTGTTAGAAACTATGCAAGTTGATGCCACTTCAGCATTGGCTTCACTTTTCAGAAACCAAGGTAGTCCACTGGGTGACATGCAATTAGTGCACGGTCAGGAAGGTCGACAAACAGGTAGGGCTTTCAGTCATTTCATTTGGGCCAAAGTAAATGATTTGACAGGCTGATAACAGTCCTGCAACAGCTGCAGATGCTAGATGTTTTTTTTTTGCATTTTGGTCAAAGCATTTGATTTATTGATTGCTGTCGGGATATTAAGGGTATATATAATGTATTTGAGCAGATCTACCAAGCCCACCTTTGACTAGAAGAATTTCCTCATCAATAAGTTTCAATATTTATCACACACACAATAGATATTGTTTTTAGCTCAATAAGTCAAATATACAGTAAAACTTTGTGTTGGGAACATAACTGGAGTTTAGTGGCCAAAAATAACATAATCAGTTATATCTATATAGTAAAGAAAATGGGTCTTTTCCTCATGAATGTTGATGGCTGCAGTTGTCTTGTGAGTTCACAGAGACTTTTCTTTCACTTCAACCAGAATTCAACAGCACAGTCTTACCAACCACACCTGAGCCAACAACTGAGTACTTCACCAGCCCTCAGGTGCAAACTCACATCAGCACCACAGCAGCAGCAGACAACAGCACAGCGGTTGAGGGGCAGGTGCGCCTGGCCAATGGAGGAAACAGCTCCTGCTCTGGCAGAGTGGAGATCTTCCATCTTGGACAGTGGGGCACGGTTTGTGATGACGGCTGGGAACTGTCTGATGCTCAGGTGGTGTGCAGACAGCTGGGCTGTGGCACGGCTCGTTCAGCACTATCAAATTTTGGACAGGGCAGTGGACCCATCTGGTTGGACGATGTCAGTTGTATTGGATCTGAACCATCGATAACAGACTGCAGACATCCAGGGTTTGGAGTCCATAACTGTGGTCACAGTGAGGATGCCAGCATCATCTGTGAAGGTAAACATCTGCAAAAAAGTACACTCCAATTGTCATCACTCATATTTAAAGGTAGGGTCGGTAATGTCTAGAAACTATCAAGAGTACACTAGATTTTTATAATTATCCAACCAAAAAGAAAAACGAGCCCTTCCAGCCATCCATTTTCTTCTACTTATCCAAGTCGAGATTGCAGAGGCAGCAGGCTAAGCAGAGCATTCCAGACATCCCTCTCCCCAGCAAAAATTTACAGCTCTCTCTCGGGGACCCCGAGGCATCCCAGGCCAGAAGAGATATATAATTTCTCGAGCATGTTCCGGGTCTACCCTGGGGAGGTTTACTGGTTGGATGTGTCCAGAAAACCTCAAAAGGGAGGCATCTAGGAGGCATCCTGATCAGATTCCCGAACCACTTAAACTGTCCACCTCCAAGGAGTCTCCACCTTATCATGGTGGAGGAGTTTGTGTGGCACAGTGATCCTGGGAGCTGTTTTGCAGAGAGCATTAGCTCCTGGTAAGGTGTCCCAAGGCAACGTGGTTTCAGGGGAGGGGCCAGACCAAGAGCAATTCACCCACCTCATTGATTCAGACAATGCGGACTAGAGTACCCTTGACCGGAAAGGGAGACCAGGGCCCCCTCCTGGACCCAGACCTCATCAACATATGCTCTATTGAAGCGACTTGAAACTAGCGATTGAGACTATAAACTATGTTAACAATGTTTCTGAGGTAATAATAAGTGAGAATAGGTCATTTTCTTATACACTTCTATATATCTGACTTTTTTGCAAAAGATGAGTCGCCTGCTGGCTGTTAGAAACTATGAAGTTGAAGCCACTTAGCATTGGCTTACTTTTAGAAACAAGGTAGTCCACTGGGTACATGAATTAGTGACGGTAGGAAGGTAGACAAACAGGTAGGCATTAGTATTTATTTGGGCAAAGTAAATGATTTGACAGGCTGATAACAGTTCTGCAACAGCTGCAGATACTAGATGTTTTTTTGCATTTTGGTAAAGATTTGATTTATTGATTGTGTGGGATATTAAGGGTATATATAATGTATTTGAGCAGTCTCCAAGCCCCTTGACTAGAAGAATTTCTATAATAAGTTTAATATTTATAAAAAATAGATATGTTTTTAGCTAATAAGTAAATATAAGTAAAATTTGTGTTGGGAAATAAATGGGTTTAGTGGCAAAAATAACATAATCAGTTATATTATATAGTAAAGAAAATGGGTTTTTCCTATGAATGTTGATGGCTGCAGTTGTCTTGTGAGTTACAGAGACTTTTCTTTCAGTTCAACAGAATTAGAGCAAGTCTTCCAACCACACCTGAGCCAACAACTGAGTACTTCAACAGCCCTAGGTGCAAACTACATCACACAAGAGAGAGACAAAGCAAGCGGTTGAGGGGAGGTGCGCTGGCAATGGAGGAAACAGCTCCTGTTGGAGAGTAGAGATCTTCCATTTGGACAGTGGGGCACGGTGTGTGATGACGCCTGGGACCTGGTTGATGCTAGGTGGTGTGAGACAGCTGGGCTGTGGCACGGCTCGTTCAGCACTATCAA
The DNA here is from genome assembly GCA_947000775.1 of Pterois miles. Classification (NCBI taxonomy): domain Eukaryota; kingdom Metazoa; phylum Chordata; class Actinopteri; order Perciformes; family Scorpaenidae; genus Pterois; species Pterois miles. The sequence continues at coordinate 3,388,415 of CAMQGK010000230.1, forward strand.
ATTTTGGAAGGGCAGTGGACCATCTGGTTGGACGATGTCAGTTGTATTGGATCTGAACCATCGATAAAGACTGCAGACATCCAGGGTTTGGAGTCCATAACTGTGGTCACAGTGAGGATGTGTTCTGTGAGGTACTGAAAGTATATTCACAATTTAAAGGTTGGTCGGTATTAGATAGAGTAATTATTTTAAAAATTTCCAACAAAAAAAGAAAAGAAGCCTCCGTCCTTCTTCCCTTTCAGCGAGTTGAGGGAGAGGCTAAGAGGGATTCCAGTCCAGAATATTTCAGTCTCTTGGGGGGGGTCAGGAGAGGTTATTTTCTAGATATTTGGGGTTCCTGGGGAGCTTATGGTTGGATGTGTCCAGAAAACCCAAAAGGGGGTCTAGGAGGCTCTTGATCAGTGCCCGAACCACTTAAACTGTCCCCTCAAGGAGTCGCCCTTATATGGTGGAGGAGTTTGTGTGGCAAGTGTCTGGGAGCTGTGTTGTAGAGAGATTAGCTCCTGCTAAGGTGTCAAGGAATGGTTTAGGGGAGGGGCAGACCAAGAGCAATAAACCCACCCATTGATTAAACATAGGATAGAGTCCCTGCCCGGAAAGTGAGCCAGGGCCCCCTCTGGCCCAGCCTCTCATTGTGTTTGACGATAATAGGTTGAGACTATAACTATGTTTCACTGTTTGAGGTAATAATAAGTGAGAATTGGTCTTTTCTTATACACTTAATATATTGCTTCTTTTTGCAAAAGGGTCGCCCCGTGGCTGTTAGAAACTATGCAAGTTGATGCCACTTCAGATTGGCTTCACTTTTCAGAAACCAAGGTAGTCCACTGGGTGACATGAATTAGTGACGGTAGGAAGGTCGAAAAAGGTAGGGCTTTCAGTCATTTCATTTGGGCAAAGTAAATGATTTGAAGGCTGATAAAGTCTGAAAGTGCAGATGCTAGATGTTTTTTGATTTTGGTCAAAGATTTGATTTATTGATTGTGTCGGGATATTAAGGGTATATATAATGTATTTGGCAGATCTACCAAGCCCACTTGACTAGAAGAATTTCCTCATCAATAAGTTTCAATATTTATCCACAAAATAGATATTGTTTTTAGTAATAAGTAAATATAAGTAAAACTTTGTGTTGGGAAATAATGGGTTTAGTGGCAAAAATAAATACAGTTATATCTATATAGTAAAGAAAATGGGTCTTTTCCTCATGAATGTTGTGGTGCAGTTGTCTTGTGAGTTCACAGAGACTTTTCTTTCACTTCAACCAGAATTCAACAGCACAGTCTTACCAACCACACCTGAGCCAACAACTGAGTACTTCACCAGCCCTCAGGTGCAAACTCACATCAGCACCACAGCAGCAGCAGACAACAGCAAGGGTTGAGGGGCAGGTGCGCCTGGCCAATGGAGGAAACAGCTCCTGCTCTGGAGAGTGGAGATCTTCCTCTTGGAAGTGGGGCACGGTTTGTGATGACGGCTGGGAACTGTCTGATGCTCAGGTGGTGTGCAGACAGCTGGGCTGTGGCACGGCTCGTTCAGCACTATCAAATTTTGGAAGGGCAGTGGACCCATCTGGTTGGACGATGTCAGTTGTATTGGATCTGAACCATCGATAACAGACTGCAGACATCCAGGGTTTGGAGTCCATAACTGTGGTCACAGTGAGGATGCCAGCATCATCTGTGAAGGTAAACATCTGCAAAAAAGTACACTCCAATTGTCATCACTCATATTTAAAGGTAGGGTCGGTAATGTCTAGAAACTATCAAGAGTACACTAGATTTTTATAATTATCCAACCAAAAAGAAAAACGAGCCCTTCCAGCCATCCATTTTCTTCTACTTATCCAAGTCGAGATTGCAGAGGCAGCAGGCTAAGCAGAGCATTCCAGACATCCCTCTCCCCAGCAAAAATTTACAGCTCTCTCTCGGGGACCCCGAGGCATCCCAGGCCAGAAGAGATATATAATTTCTCGAGCATGTTCCGGGTCTACCCTGGGGAGGTTTACTGGTTGGATGTGTCCAGAAAACCTCAAAAGGGAGGCATCTAGGAGGCATCCTGATCAGATTCCCGAACCACTTAAACTGTCCACCTCCAAGGAGTCTCCACCTTATCATGGTGGAGGAGTTTGTGTGGCACAGTGATCCTGGGAGCTGTGTTGCAGAGAGCATTAGCTCCTGGTAAGGTGTCCCAAGGCAACGTGGTTTCAGGGGAGGGGCCAGACCAAGAGCAATTCACCCACCTCATTGATTCAGACAATGCGGACTAGAGTACCCTTGCCCGGACAAGGGAGACCAGGGCCCCCTCCTGGACCCAGACCTCATCAACATCATGCTCTATTGAAGACGACTTGAAACTAGCGATTGAGACTATAAACTTATGTTAACAATGTTTACTGAGGTAATACATCAAGTGAGAATCAGGCTCATTTTCTAATACACTTCTATATAATCTGACTTCTTTTTGCACAAAGATGAGTCGCCCCCTGCTGGCTGTTAGAAACTATGCAAGTTGAAGCCACTTCAGCATTGGCTTCACTTTTCAGAAACCAAGGTAGCCCACTGGGTGACATGCAATTAGTGCACGGTCAGGAAGGTAGACAAACAGGTAGGGCATTCAGTCATTTCATTTGGGCCAAAGTAAATAATTTGACAGGCTGATAACAGTCCTGCAACAGCTGCAGATACTAGATGTTTTTTTTTTTTGCATTTTGGTCAAAGCATTTGATTTATTGATTGCTGTCGGGATATTAAGGGTATATATAATGTATTTGAGCAGATCTACCAAGCCTACCTTTGACTAGAAGAATTTCCTCATCAATAAGTTTCAATATTTATCACACACACAATAGATATTGTTTTTAGCTCAATAAGTCAAATATACTGTAAAACATTGTGTTGGGAACATAAATGGAGTGTAGTGGCCAACAATAACATAATCAGTTATATCTATATAGTAAAGAAAATGGGTCTTTTCCTCATGAATGTTGATGGCTGCAGTTGTCTTGTGAGTTCACAGAGACTTTTCTTTCACTTCAACCAGAATTCAGCAGCACAGTCTTACCAACCACACCTGAGCCAACAACTGAGTACTTCACCAGCCCTCAGGTGCAAACTCACATCAGCACCACAGCAGCAGCAGACAACAGCACAGCGGTTGAGGGGCAGGTGCGCCTGGCCAATGGAGGAAACAGCTCCTGCTCTGGCAGAGTGGAGATCTTCCATCTTGGACAGTGGGGCACGGTTTGTGATGACGCCTGGGAACTGGTTGATGCTCAGGTGGTGTGCAGACAATTGGGCTGTGGCACGGCTCGTTCAGCACTATCAAATGCAGCTTTTGGACAGGGCAGTGGACCCATCTGGTTGGAGGATGTTAGTTGTATTGGATCTGAACCATTGATAACAGACTGCAGACATCCAGGCTTTGGAGTCCATAACTGTGGTCACAATGAGGATGCCAGTGTCGTTTGTGAATGTAGGTTTCCCTTTGTGTCATGAAATGTTTTGACATGCTGTCATACAGTTAAAAGGACATACTGAGGTGAAAGTTTATGGAGGTTCTCATTTTGGTCTCATCTGGTAGATAGTATTTACCATCTTATCTCCTTAATCTCATACTTTTATGTGCTGACCTTGTATCTTTTCCTTTAGTTCAGCACCGTCCACCCAAGCCTTCTCAGCTTATTTGTGGCCGTGATAAACTCCATGTAGGCTTGGATCTGTCTGGCCTTACATCCTCTGGTTTGAACCCCTTCTCTGGCAACTTGGCAGCCCGCAACTGCACTTGGGTCAGAGTGCGTGATAATGTAGTGTGGTATGAAGTGGAGGCCAGGGCAGGTGCGTGTGGAAACACATTGAGGGTAAGAACTTCCTGTTTTGTGGTGCTGGGGACCTGATCAGGTCCTCTATTTCTCTAACGACTAAGTCATGCTGCTGCTAGAAAGTCATATCAAGCTGACATGGCTATTCAACTGTCTAATAATTTAATCATCCTCTCTGCCTTTCAGACCAACAAAACACATGCCATCTACTCCAATAGCTTATTCATCTACCCAATAGACAACAAATTCTTCATCGTTCCTGTGAGTCTTCCCTTCTCCTGCGTGTACCCCCTGGACACCGAGACCTCCCTGAATGTGGCTATCAGACCATTCCTGGAGTAAGTAGCTTTGTATTGATTGTGACCAGTTAAGTGATTATAATTATGTGATTATAATAACAAACACATATTTTTTATTTATTTATCTTTGCATTTATTTTATATTATTTTGAAGTCAGTAAGTTTGACATGTATTTATTTAAATAATGCAAAAACAAATCAATGAATAAAAATAAATGCATGAATAAATAACAGGGAGTATTAAACACAAGAGTAAATAAATTGGGGATTTAATACAAAGATTAGAAAAAAAAAGAAGCAAATTAAGATAAGATAAGATAAGATAAGATGAACCTTTATTAATCCCCGGAGGGAAATTCGGGTGTCTTAGCAGCAGCAACAGTACAGATAAATACAGTACAGTAAAAAGTAAAAGAGAAGGTGCAGTGAATGAAATAAGGTGCAATGAAGAAAATTGACAGTAAAATAAATAACAGTAACAGTAATAAGTAAAGTGCAGCAGGTGGTGGGTATTGTATATGCACAGCATATGTATATGTAATGATATAACTATATGTAATATATACGTTTGGAATAAATATGGAGCAGATGATCAGAGTCACATGGGGGTCAGACCTTGGTTATGGAGCCTGATGGCCACCAAAAGAAAGGACTGACCCAGACGGTTTGTAGTGTGCCGAGGGGGGATCAGTCTCTGGCTGAATGTACTCCTCATCTGGACCAGTTGGTCATAGAGGGGGTGGGAGGGGTTCTTCAGAATAGACTCCAGCTTCCTCCTGGTCCTCCCCTCTGCCACCACCTCCAGACTGTCCAGCTCACATCCAACCACAGACCCAGCCCTCCTCACCAGTTTGTTCAGTTTGGTGGCATCTCTGGTGCTGATGCCGCCCCCCCAACATACCACGGCGAAGAACAGAAAGCTGGCTACTACAGACTGGTAGAACATCTGAAGTAGCCTGTTGCACACGTTGAAGGTCCTCAGCCTTCTCAGGAAGAACAGTTTGCTCTGTCCCTTCCTGTAGAGGGCCTCGGAGTTGTTGGACCAGTCCAGTTTATTGTTTAAGTGAACTCCCAGGAACTTGTAGTTGTCCACTACCTCCACCTCCTCCCCACGGATGGTGATGGGAGTAGGGGAGCTCTTCCTCCTCTTCCGGAAGTCCACCACCAGCTCTTTGGTCTTACCAATATTGAGCTGTAGGTGGTTGATGTCGCACCACCTTACAAAGTTCTCCACAAGTGTCCTGTACTCCTCCTCGTTGTCATCTGTGATGCAGCCGACGATGGAGGAGTCATCGCAGAACTTCTGCAGGTGGCATGTTGGGAGTTGAAGCAGAAGTCGGAGGTGTAGATGGTGAACAGGAACGGTGACAGCACAGTTCCCTGGGGAGCACCGGTGTTGCTCACCAGCACGTCAGACAGGCTGCCCTGCAGTCTGACATACTGTGGTCTGCTGGTGAGGTAGTCCGTAATCCAGTCCACCAGGTCGTGGTCCACCTGCATAGCTGAGAGCTTCTCAGCTAGCCGGTGTGGTTGGACTGTATTGAATGCACTGGAGAAGTCGAAGAACATGATTCTTACTGTGCTCTGCGGCTTCTCCAAGTGCGTGTAGGCTCTGTGGAGCATGTAGATGATGGCGTCGTCCACGCCAATGTTTGCCTGGTATGCAAACTGAAGGGGGTCCAGGGAGTCACTCACCAGGGGCCTGAGGTGCTGCAGGACCAGTCTCTCCAGGATCTTCATGACGTGTGACGTCAGAGCGACTGGCCTGTAGTCCTTGAGGGTGCTAGGGAGTCCTTTCTTGGGCACTGGGACGATGCAGGAGGTCTTCCAGAGCTGTGGTACCTTCTTCAGCCTGAGAGAGAGGTTGAAGAGGTGCTGGAACGCTCCTGCCAGCTGCCCGGCACACGCCTTGAGCACCCTAGGGTTGATGTTATCAGGCCCCCTGGCCTTGTTAGTGTTCACCCTGGAGAGCTGCTTCATCACTTGGCTAGAGGTGATGACCAGGGATGGTGCTGGTGTTGTTGTGCTGAGAGGGAAGGGGGAGGGGGTGAGGGGTGGGAGAGGTGAGGGCAGGAGGGTGGGGGAAGTGGGGAGTTGAGGGTGGGAGGGGGGAGGGGTGCTGGGGTTGAAGGGAGGGGAGGGGGCAGGGAGGGTGTTGTGGGGGGAGGGGATGGTGAGGTTAGGATAGGAGAGAGAGGAAGAAGAGGGGGAGAAGGGAGAAGGGGGAGGGGGGCTCCAGAGTTGGTGGGTGGAGGCTCAGGATGTCCTGCTGGGCTGTTGGGGGCTGGATGCTCAAACCTGTTGAAGAACAGGTTTAGCTGGTTTGCCTGTTCCAGCGTCCCCTCCACTGCAGGGCCCGGCTGTTTGTAGCCCATTATCCTCCTGAAGCCTCCCCACACCTCCCTGGAGCTGCTGGCTTGTAATGTCCCCTCCAGCTTGTCTTTGTAGGCGTCCTTAGCCAGCTGAAGCTCCTTCTTCAGCTCCTTCTGGACAGCCTTGGTCCCCTCTCTGTCCCTGGCCATGAAAGCCCTCTTCTTCCTGTTCAACAGGCTTTTGATGTGCCCTGTGATCCAGGGCTTGTTGTTGGGAAAGCAACGTACCTTTTTTGTGGGTACGATGCTCTCCTCACAGAACCGGATGTAGTCTGTTATGGTGTGAGAGAGTCCCTCGATGTCCTCACCGTGGACCCTCTCAAACATCCCCCAGTCTGTAGACCTGTAACACTCCCTCAGCTCCTCCTCAACGTCTGCAGACCACTGTTGTACAGTCCTGATGGTGGCGGGCTGTCTCCTGACAACAGGCTTGTATTTAGGTACCAGCCTGATGAGGTTGTGGTCTGATCCTCCGAGGGGGGTAGGGCAGTAGAGCTGTATGCCTCCTTAGTGTTGGCATACAGCAGGTCCAGGGTCCTGTTTCCTCTAGTGTTACAGGTAACATACTGGGTGAAGTTAGTTAGTGATTTGGAGACTTTAACATGGTTAAAGTCTCCGTTGATGATGATGAATGAGTCCGGGTGTTTGGTCTGTAGACCGGCGACGGTGGAGCTGATGACGTCACTCGCCTGTGCAGCCACGGCGCCCGGGGGAATATACACAATGACTGTGAAATTAAAACAGAAATATCAATTTATGTCACATTTTATCAATACATTAATGGCTACATTTATTTCCATATATTTTTGCTACATTTAATGACATTATTTATTTATTTATAGGGTAATTTATTTATTGATTGATTGGTTTTTGATTCTGAGCCATTCTGTCCTCCATAATGTGTTGCTTTCTGTCACTGTCTTTTTGTATACACTACCACCAGGAGTCATTAAAGCCATAACAATCGTCACACAGACAAACACATCAAAAGAAAATCACACATTTTATGAAACAAAAAAAGAGAAAAAAGATTTGCCATTAAAAATAATTAAATAAATAAAAAATAAAATTTAAAAATTAAAAAAAACATATTTTTGTTGACAGGCTGGCAGGTGGCATTTCAGGCTCGGGTACCAGAGCCAGAGCCTCCATGTGTCTGTTCCGCAGCTCCAACTACATAGAGTCTTATCCAGCAGGCCGAGTCACCCTGCCAGTGGGCTCGCCTTTGTATGTGAGTGTATCTGTGGAGAGAGATCCAAGCTTTGCGGTTGTTCTGGAGGACTGCTACGCCACTCACTCATCAAACCCTGACAATCCCATGCGATACCCTCTCATCCGGAACAAGTAGGTATCCCTCTTGAGCGTCTGCAGATGGTTTGTGTTGTATGATGGAAATGGGAAATAGTTCCTGCGTAATGTGTAATGTACCTGATCCTCTCTCCCAGGTGTCCTGCCGACCGCCGACAGGTGTCGGTGATTGAGAGCGGCTCGTCCCTCCGGGCTCGTTTCTCAGCACTGGTCTTCCCGCTCCAGAATGAATACAGAGACATTTACCTTCACTGCAGCCTCAGCCTGTGTGAACGGAGGAGCTCCTCTTGTGTTACAGTAGGTCACACACTTCACCATCTTAGCAATTTTTGATAAATGCCAATAAACTCTGGATTTTGATGGTATTTTTTCCACCCTCTGCCACCACATAGCCTTGCAGAAATAGGACCTATCGCTCTGTTTCCAACTCTGATCCTCTGGCTACCCTCACCATTGGACCAATCATTTGTGAGTAGTTTGGTCTTAGGGCTGATATCTAAACACAGTAAACTATATGGAATCAATTACCATGTTTTTCTCTGTCTTTCTTATTTATCTTCAGGGGACAAGTCACCCGAGTGAGCTGGTAAACTACAGTTATAATACAAACACATTCACTATATATATATATATATATGATATTATTTTTTTAAAGATATGTTTTATTAATATGATATATATGACATTAACATTATATGGTGTTACATTATATAATAAATCCTACCACAGTGTATCATTCTTTAATTCTGTTTCCTTTGTAACTATATTATTAAATAACAACCAAAAAGAAACTATTATAGTCAAGGGTAGTTTTTTTTTTTTTTTTTTTTGTTTTTTTAAATGCATTTGTTTACAATGCATTTTCTCTGTTACTTGGGGCTATAAGAATAATTTAAAAATAAAAAAGTATGGATTGTTCTTTAGATCTGTTAGGTTCAAACATAACACACAGGAAGAAATGAGAGGTAGACACAAACCCAGATCTTTTACTTGCAAGGGGAGACAGGACACCACTGTAACACCGCTGCTACAGAATCCTTCTCCAAAGAGTCTTGGTCTCCCCCGGCCTTTTAAGATAAGATAAGATAAGATATTCCTTTATTGGTCCCACAGTGGGGAAATTCACAATTCACAATTAACAATTCACAAATTACAAATTAATTCACAATTAATTAGGTTGGGCAGTCAGTAATACTTGCATAGTCACACAATCTTAAATCAGGCACATTCTGTCACATAGTCATTTACACAGAATTACAAAGCAAGTATGTAATCATTAGTGCGTCATCATGTGTAAGCATGTTTAGTGCATAGCTGCATACATTATCTCATCAGGACCTGCTGGACCTAAGTTCACTCAATGATAACTAAAGCACAAGTAAGCACCCACAGAAGAACAGAACACTTAAAAGAATAGAACAACTTAGAAGGATAAACAATATAAAACATAATTAATCTAACATTTCCCTCCTGTTTATCATTGATGAATGTCAAATTCTCATAATCACATCATTACAACTCCCTTGTGAGGTTTTCTGCAACATGTTCATGTTTATAACAACTTCACCAACTTACACTCAGAGGATGTTAGAAACTGTGATTAGCAATCAGCAATAATTCAAACCATCATCTAGGAATCAGTGATCAATTAAGAATCATTTTAATATTCAAAAAATTCAAATCTTTAAATCACTTTCAATCGGGTACTCTGCTATGAGTGCTCTAACTTCATTACTGAACATCACCTCAGACACGGTCCAATGACAAATGTGCTATATTATAGTGTGCAACAGTGCAGTTGATGTATGTGTATGTGGTATAAAATCACCTTTTTTTGTTTTTCAAAAACAAAACTCTGTACCTTGTTGAAATATGCAAATTAAATGTAAAAATTGCAAACATGACACAAGGCTTTGGTGTTTGGTTCAGAGTGAAATTTCTCAACAACTATCTGATGACTTGCCATAACATTTAGCTTAACTATCCACAGTGGATAGAGGATGAATTATAATAACTCTGTGAGCCCCTGGCTTTTCCTCTGGCACCACCATGAGGTTGACATTGGTGCATGAAAGTGAAATGTCTCAACAATTTTTGGCATGAGGTCTCAAGTTAAAGGTACAGTTTCTGGCATTTGGTGGCATCTGCTTGTGTGGTTGCAGATTGCAACCAACTGAGTACCTCGCCACTCACTCCTCCCTATCCAAGACTGCAGTAACGTGAGCCGCAGAGTGCAAAACCGTGGTAACACTGTTCGCCTTGCTTGCTTGCTTGGATGTTCATGTTGGGCTGAGTCCTTTATCCTCATCACTGGGTGTGATGCTTTTCCAGTCTTTCACCACAGTTTAAGTTTTTGTTCATTTCAGGGGGGGTTCTCCCTTCAGTCTCCTCTTTGTCAGGTAAAATCCTGCTCAACAGGGTTTAAGTCTGCAGGTTGACTCAGCCGATCTAAGACCTTCCACTTCTTTCCCCTGATGAACTCCTTGGTTGTTCTTAGTGTGTTTTTGGTTGTTGTCTTGCTGCATGATGAAGGATGCCCAGATCGGTTTGGTGGTATCTCTCTTTAAATTGGCAGACAAAATGTTTCTGTAGACTCTGAGTTCATTTTGCTGCAGCCATCATGTGTTACATCATCAATGAAGATCAATGATCTGTCCCAGAAGAAGAATAGCCCAAGCTATCACAGTCTGTCCTTCCTCCTCTTATTGCTAATAAGTGGTTATCATCTGCTGATGTTTTCCTTGGTCGACCGGTTCAGCGTCTGTTGCTCAGTACACCAGTGGTTTCTTTCTTCTTCAGGATGTTCTGAATGTTTGTACTGGCTATGGCCAATGTTTGTGCAGTAGCTCTGTTTGATTTTCAATCTTCTCTCAGCTTCAAAATTGTTTGCTTTTTTCCCAGAGAAAGCTCTCTGGTCTTGATGTTGGTTCCATCTTTGTAACTATAAATGCAAGTCTGTGCAGGCAAAACCCAAAGCTGAAACTGAGAGCAGACATTCAGCACTATTTATTGTTTGAATAATCAATGTAATAGGACACACCTGGGCAATAAAAAACACCTGTCAGACACATGTTCCAATAATTTTGCTCACTTGAAATACTGATCCCTTCTCTTATATTCATCTTTTTGATGTCAAACCCAAATGTTTTCAGTGTACTAAAGGAATTTGCCTCAAGGGATTGTATCTGACTTTAGTGTCATGTTTGTTCAAATATATGGGAACCATTTTTGATAAACATAGGCTCGGACATTACCTCCACCCTCAATGTGAAGTGATAAACAGTTGTTTGGTTGTTTACCCTCCAGCTGAAGGTCACAGTACACACCGCTCTGCTCTCGAGGAAACTCATAATAATGGCAGCGCATGAAGGGGGCGTTTTCCTTAACTTTGTGATTGACAAGCCTAGCATCCAATAGAATGTCCCGCTGGTGCTGGGGGGGCGGGGCACCGAGTTTCCCACTTGGGTTCAGGGTTTAGAGCAGTTGGGGCTAATTTCCGCTCGGTGGTGGCCGACTAGATAACGTAGCCCTCAACTTTTCTCAGCCGACAGCCGTCGTCATGTCCAACAACAATGCCAGCAACAACTTAATTATCGCTCAGAGGGCCGTGAAGCAGCTCCGGTTAGAGGCCAGTATCCGGAGGATCAAGGTACAAACCCCTCAGCGCTGACACACAAACACGGAAGAGCGAGCCAGCCGACCGCTGAATGGCGGAGACAAACTGTAGCAGAAATGACAGAGTGGACTCTTACATCATAGGTTCAACAAAGCGGTCTGTAAAGTTACACATAAACTGACTTCTGGTTAACCAAACCACAGATACAAGCGAATAATGTCTTCGTGCTTTAACAGCTGTCTGTTTTGGGGAAGCGTCACCACTTTACAGTGTCAAAGTGTCGATAAGTGACACGTTTATCAAAGTTAAACCTCTTTAGTGTTGGTTATCTAAAGGAAACAGGTGAAACACTATCTCTCAAAATGTTAGTAGTCACACCCATCCTTGTGTTGCGCCATTGCTTGCAAATGATATGCAAAGAAGTGCCAGTTAGTCGGTGTATGTAAACGAGAGACTGGGTTGAGGCCAGCTGGAGCATTGAAACTGCAGGCTACATGTGATAGACTGTTTATGTTTCCTCTCACACACCTCATCATCCTATGTCTGGCTCTGCAGGTGTCCCAGGCTGCTGCTGAGCTGAGGAACTTCTGTCTGCAAAATGCCTCCAAGGACCCCCTCCTGGTCGGGGTCCCCTCCAGTGATAATCCCTTCAGACCCCCCAAGTCCTGCTCCCTGTTCTGAGGTAGGCGTGCTGTTCCCTTCAGTGAGGCTTCAGCTGGGGAGTTAAACTGCACAATTAATGACCCTAGGGAAGAAATTATTTACACCTTCACACTCAGTTCGCATTGAAATCAGTCTATTAGATTCAGGTTTCGTAGCTTACCAAAGTCGGAATAAAACATTTTGACAGATGTTTGGTTGGTCGTCAGTAAACACAACCAGAACTGATACATAAGGCGCACTGGATTATAAGGTGCACTGTAGATTTTTGAGAAAATTAAAGGATTTTAAGTGCACCTTATAGTGCGAAAAATATGGTAATAAAATGAATACAATGCCAGCAAGAAGAGGTGAGTCGTCTGCAGCAACTTAAATGATTCTTCATTCTGAGCAGTTTTAATAATTCGAAGTAAACTGTTCCTCAGATTAGGAGCATCAACCGCAAGGGCTCGGTCACCTCTGTTTCTGCGTTTCTGGGGACATCCAGGAGCATCTGATTGTTTGACCTCAGTGCTCTAGCTAGAGTAAGGTGCAATAGTTCTGAAAGATACAGTGGTTACAGCCCATTTAAAACCTTAAAAACAAGCAATAACTGAACTAGTATTGAGCTCAAGGTTGATTCTGAATTCTTCACTCACCTGCATACAAGTTTGGGGCTGCAACTAATGCTAATGCAGCTTCGGCCTCTCTGCTGCGTTTCTTTGGCCACATACTGTGGCTCGAATAAATATCCCAGTCCTAAACACTGTAAAATGAATCTATAACATCCTCTGCACTCATATTTTGGGATGCCATTTTCACTGTTGGAGTCAGTGGGCTACATGCAGGTCTGAAAAGTGAAGCCAATGCTGAGGTGGCTTCAACTTGAATTCTTTCTAATAGCCAGCAGGAGGCGACTCCTCCGGTTGCAAAAAGAAGTCTGAGAAAATGAACCTACTTCTCATTGGTTTTATTACCACAGTAAGCATTGTAAACATGATTTTATGGTCTCAATTCTTAGTTTCAAGTCTTCTTCAATACAGCATGATGTTCATTTCGCAAATTATGGTCCAATTTAGTGAAATAGGCCATAAAGCAGGATATGCTTTAGGGTATAGGTGTCAAGCTCAGGCCCGTGCAATTATATTTGGCCCGCAAGATGATATGTCTATTAGAGCTGGCCCGCTGGCATATAGCGCATGAACCGCTAATACTGAAAATCCCAGAATGCTCTGCTAGTGCGTTGGCACACCAATGAAGGCGTGAAGAAAGTGTCCCCTCCCACATCTGTTGACAAATTTCAGCCACCTTTCCCCAAAAATGGTCAAACGAAAGATGGACAACAGGAACTTTCAAGACAGGTGGGAGGTAGAATATTTGTTCACCGATGTAAAGAACAGATCTGTCTGTCTGGTGTGTGGAGCCAACGTGGCTGTACCGAAAGAATATAACATAAAAAGACACTATAAAACGAAACATCACGACAAGTATAAAAAAAAAATTAACTTGAAAGGTTACAGATAGAGAGAGGCATCAGAACTCTATTATTAGCATTATTTTATTCACTTAAATAACAATAAGAAACAAATGCTACTGATGTATCTTTTATTTGAAATCTGATAATATTAGGCTTTGCTTGTTCCAGATTCAATGTTAAAGCAAAATTTAAGAAAAAGAAAACATGCACAGTTGTAGTTCAATTCAATAAATATTTAGTCTGGCCTGCGACTGACACTGTCCAGTTTTTGTCTTCATAATTTAACCCTTTCACAGTGTGTTTTCAGTTCATGGAAGTTAATTGTAATATTTTTGGTCTTCTGAAAATGTCTTATTCAGCGTTCAGTTGTATTTGGCTCCATCTTCGTGTCTCTTCCGATTGCGAAATTTGACATGGCGATGGCCAAAAACCAAGATGGCGATGGCCATAATGCTGAACTCGAGGCTTCTGAACAGCAGTCCACAAACCAATGTGTGACACACAGTGACTACATCCACTTCTTATGTACAGTCTATGGTTGGAATACATAGTTAGTGTACACATAGATAGTTCGCAGTACAAGCAATGAGAAGAAGGTAGTTCTGTTTTTGAGTGCTATCTAGAGCACACCCTTGGACTACCCAGAGAAATCAAAGCTGAAATAGCCTGTAGATCTGTAAAACTCTGCTTTCTCCATCGGTGTAGCATGCTCTGAGGAGTGTATTGTGGGGTCCGAAATTAACACCAAACAAGCACCTAATGCAGGTAGATTTTCCACTCAGCGAGTAAGGCTATCCGCCACACTTGCGGCTATATGTTTATGCCAAAATAGATCTCTAATAAAAAGCTATGCAGTCTCAACCATTTTGATGCCATTTAATGGCGTGCTTATTCTGTCTGAATGAGTTGTGCACCCACACACTACCAGATGTGCTTTTATGCTTCTAAACAGTGCTGCAAAACTGACTGTCTTCAATGCTCCTAGTTTTGTGGTACTTTTAACCTATCACCTGTCGCCGATCAAGTTTGCTTTTATGTTTGATCCAAAACTACATCTAATCGCAAATACTTCAGTAGAATCTTGAGAGCAAGACTTATTGATTTAGGCCTGGATTGATTACCCCATCGATCAATGTGTTAATACAGTTTTGCTTCAAAATTTGCTCTGGCTTTTTTAATTCTGTATTCAACCTAATACCTTACAATCTCAGTGACATGTACTGAAATAAATGTGACACAAAGAGGCAATTTACTATTTGGGTTGGTAAAAAATATTCTTGTCTGGTGGATTTTTTTCATCTACCAGTCCCATGGCCAGTGAGTTAATTTCAGACACTGTATTGCTTACATCAACACTGATTGGACATCCATGTAAAAGGTGGTGAATCTTCTGTTTTTAACCATTTCCCAATTATCTGTGTCTGTCTACAGCAGAAAGAAAAGTGGAGGATTTCTGAATTTACCCGTTGAAGACTTTCTTCACTTCTACTTGATGTCGCTGTAGATCGACCAGCAGATCCTCTCTGGGATGATGCAACATGGGACTGATGGGTTTGGGGGAGGGAACTGCTCCACTTGTTTGCCAAATTTTAATGGTATCATTACTCCCATCTGTTACATTAATGCAGGGCCAAGCGCTACATGTTCAGAAAATTGTTATTGACACTAACTTGACTAATGATTAAGCCGTTCTTGGTTTACCTAGTACTTAACATGTCCGGTCTCAGTTTCCTGACCTAATGGTGTTCAACCCGTGTGATTGGCTACTGAAAGTGCAACTTCCTCTTGTTTTATGTGTGGCAGGTCAAACATTAATTTAAACCAGGTGCTGTTCAAGAATCAGAACATGCTGTGTTATGCATACACTGTATTGTATTGTGTCTCTTTAGAAAACACTAACTGTGTATGTGGCCAAAAGACATACTGGTAGCTTTTGAGCTAAATTTATTGGTGTCGTCAACAATCCATACATTTGTGGCAATGGTATTCTAAGGTACAGCAACATGGTACAGACTTTAACTCTATCAGTGCAGGGCATGTGATTGACATCCATTTCATCCAGTCTTTTTTCTGTATATACTTAACAGCCTGTTAAGGTTGCTTTTGTTAGCTTATATGTTCCCATCATTAATTTAAAACAACAGACAAACACATCAGTGCCTTACTGTTTTGATAGTGAAACCCAGTAGTGCATGTAATGTAAATCAGTTTAGATATACAAATGGCCAAACAGCAAATGTTAAATATATCTTTTCCAAACTTCCTAATATTGTTTGTATTGAGTGAATCATGCTTGTTGCGTTAATTGTTTTCCACACTGGAATCATATTCCTATAAACCAAAACTTCTACTGTTAGCCTGTATCTTTCTAAACTTTTCTACTGTGGGCAACCTTTTGAAGATTAAAACTGCTTTTTCGAACACTGATCATTGTACAGGTGAGGTGTTGTTTCCTGCTTCAGCATTTCAGCCTGTTGCGCCTCCACCAGTGCCATTTGTATCGGGGACGTCACCCCGCCACCCCCTGCAGCTGTCATTACAGGGGTCCTGTCCCCCAACTATGTCCTTCCTCTTCGGAGCCACAGCCAGTAGCTGGCTTTCTTTGCCTCCTCTCCTCGCTCCTTCACAGCTTTCCGTAGGTTTCACCCCGTCATGCCAGTGCCACTGAGCAGATGGACTGCTTTGCTGATAAAGCCCCGGCATCCGACCTCCATGAGATAAACCTTGATTAGCTGCTATATGTGATTTTGAATATCAATCCTTTTAAAAGAACATTATTTTTTAAGTATCTTTTTTGAATTATGCTCTTTGACTCCATTGTGATTCAGTCACCAGATCCTAGTCGTAGTAAAGTGAATGGGGTGGTGGAGGCTGGTGAACTGCCTGACTACATTTACTACCTGGTCAAATAATCATTATTGGTGGACAACTGGCCACACAGCCATAAATGTACAGGATAAAACCAGGCAAGCTGTTAAAACGCATAAGAATCACAGTGTTTCAGTCAGGGTTGTTGTTTCATATACAGACAGGGTCCTGGAAGATTTCTAAGATTGATTTATTCATATTTGCAATATATTTATAAGGAAAATTTTCAAATCACAAGCAGGCATAATATTTGTTAAAGGTGAAATGTGTCAAAATACCATTTTAATTTAATATTGTGTTGCTGCAGAGATGTCTTTGCCAACATCACATTTTACAGATTTAAGAAAACATCTTTGGTACAGATCCCCACAAAAAATAAATAAATCACACCCATAGTCATTTTAATGAAAATAAGAATATCGCAAATCTTATCACAACTGCACCATCAGTCAAATGGTTTCATTTAGATATTTTTCAAAATTGTGCAGCCCTATTATACATGCTGTGTTTACTTATGCTCTTAATACCATGATCAAATTAATTTGAAGGATGATGTAAATTTTGGGACTTAAAGCAGCAATGATTAGAATTAAAGCAAATATGATATTTAAAAAAAGTTATTATAAAACAGTCACTATATCCTGACAGCAGTGCATGAGACAGGTAATCTGAAAAACAGTCATGTTCCTCTTCGTCCTCTGGTGCTCCTAATGGCATCTGCAAGATTTCACAGACCGGAGGAAAACAACCAATCAGTGCTGATCTGGAGCCTGTTGTCTCCCAGCAGCTGTCAATCAATCAGTCAAACTAGGCAGTGCTGGTCAATTATAAATTAAGCAAGCACCACCCACCAGCCAGCAAACGTTCTCATTTTACAGCTAAACAGTAACTACAAGGTGTTTCTGAGAACATTTCGGATGAGAAATAGTCATAACAGTAACACAGTATTAATTAATACTTGATCAGTGCTGCCTAGTTTGACTGATTGGAGTTTGCGAGTGATTTTATCTGGTTTGCTCCTCCCATTATGGACAGTTCTGTGAAGGTGGCTGACTACACATTCAGCTCCTAGAAAATACTTTCAAACTATGTTAAAATTAAACAAGTTAAAGTTTGGTAAGAAGCAGCTGGACCAGCTCATTTTAAATCCTGAAGCTGCCATCCAGCCCTTTGTTGGTGGTAATTAGCAGAAGTGCCATCACCTGGAAATAAAAGCAGCAGCATCTGTTTAAGGAAGTTCTACTTTTCTGCTCAGGTAAGGCACTAGAAACATGAACTGATCCATATTAGTGTCATTTAAGTATGAGTACATATTGTCCTGATCTGTTGTGGTGCACACCATGTGAGTAAATTGTCCCTTCATTGCTAATCTGTGAATACAGCACCCACATGGCTTCCAGGTTTGGCCAGAAGAGAGTTGGAAGACGCGCGGAGTACTCTGGTAATACTGTCATCTTTTACCTGAACTATAGAAACATGACTCAAAAGCTTCGGACCATGCATGCTGGAAAAACAATCTAATCCACGTCATCATTTACCACCATCTTTTGCCCCATCCCCCTGCCTGTGTAGACTCCTATCTGCTCAGGGATCCCAGCCCCAGCCCTCTGAATGAGCTCTCTCACAGCCCCTCGTGGTGGGCTGACAGGGAGGAGCACAAAGAGCAAGGAGACTCCCTCAGGGTGGGTAAAATGAGGTGAATGAGATAGATCAATGCTTGTAATTCTGAGGGGTAAGGGACTAAATCTCTGTATTGTAGGAGCAGCTGAAGGAGACGGATGAGCACGTGGCCAGGCTTCAAGACATGCTGAGATGTGAACGGGCTAAAGTAAGTTGTATGTGTGCCAGACATTGTGGATTATGTTACTGTCTGAATGCCTTTTACACTATTCTCTCTAAGCCCCTGTTCAGACCTGGTACTAACATGCGTCCTGGGTGGTCGGATCACCAGCGGACAGCTCTAAGTACAGGTGTGAGCGCACTCAAGACGCATTGAGATCTAATCACTCAGACCACATTCAGAGGTGGTTGAGGCCACATATAGCCACATTCTTTTAGCCATGTGTACGCAAATGTGTCCTTGGCCACAGTGAAGGACCGCCTACTCACCTGTGGTCTCTTCTGCTCTTCATGTGAATAGACAGGCATACGTGAGCGCTTGTCTGCCTCGCAGCATGGAAACAGCTTCTGTGCTCTACTGTATTCTGTTGGTACAACTGTATTTTATATATAATTTATATCTTATTGATAGGCTACACACCTACAGACTAGCTCGCTCCCTCCCATCCCCGACTCTCTGAAGCTCTGTACCCCGCCGTTGCCTGACAAAGGCAGCGGTGTCTGTGGCATGGAGGTCCCCTCTGATACAATAGGATCTTACTACTGATTACTACGTGTTTACTACATGTTTATTTGCAAATAGAGTGGGGAAGTGAAATCCAATCGCTGGAGACGCAAGTGGAGACTCATTTTTAAGTGTGAACAGATGTATTTAATGCTGTCCACTCACTCACGCATGTTAATGCCAGGTCTAAACAGGGCCTAAATCATCTCTGTCCTCCCGCCAGTGCACTCGCCTGCAGCTGCGGTGTAACCAGCAGGACGCGGAGCTGAGGCGTCGAGAGCAGCACAGCAGCAGGCTGAAGGAGCGAATGTCTCAGCTGGCTGACCGGCCCAGAGAGAAAGGACCCTGTGAGGCTCACTCTGTCTTGTTACGCTTAAATTCACAGAATAGTTCACCCACAGATGTTTGCTTGTATATGAAATATTTACTGAAACCATGTGACATTTACCACCCTGTCCAGCCATAGAGGTGCTGAACTTTCGGCCTGGAGGTCGAGGCAAAAGAGAGCAGACAATCAAATCATTCAGGTCTACTGCAAAGTAAGTTTTTATTATCATCACCCTCTGATTATTGCCTTCAAATGCGTTTCCCTCCTTGTAATATTCATTTGCTCTGTCCACCTTGTAGACGAGAAGAGGCGGCGCTGCGTCTGATGCTGGAGCGAAGGGAAGCAGAGCTCAGGGAGGCGATGAAGCTGCGCCACAGCCTCACCACTTTACTTCATGCACTCAGGGTTGACATGGAGCATGTGAGCAAAAGAAGAAAGCCTTTTTAACGAAGGCCGGTGCTGGTCGGTAACCAGCATTGCTATAAAAAAGGATGATTTAAAACTTATTTTAACAAAACTATCTCACTACAAGGTCTATTTAGTAGCTCTTCTGGAACTGTCAATTATAAAACAGTCTTCCTCAGTAGATGCTGCTGCAGCGTTGGGTTAAGGAGTTAAAGGGACAGTCTGGCTGTTTTGAAGTGACATTGTTTGAGGTAGTATGATGTTCGGCACGCCCCCAGTTTGGAGAGGCAGACAGGAGTTACTGCACAGAACCAATGCAATGTACTACTATGGATGGGGTCAGCAGTACAATGTATTTTAGCCATCTGAAAGACTCCCCTAAAAAAAAAAAAAAAAAAAAAATCAATATCAGTTTAAGTGTACGCTATATTTCGAATATTTTCTGACAGGGAACTGAACTGAAAGTGAAACTTATCTATACTGTTTTTGTTAAAAACACAATTTGTAATTTCTGCCGCTTGAGGGCTCTCAATCAAAACAATAACAAAAGGAGTAGTTTGATGTTGTGAAGCAGTGTGGGATCACAGGACTTGGTGTCTTCACCATTGCAGATAAAAACGTATCAAACATGACTCAGGCAGAAATCATGTTCATGGACAAGGCAATGTATAAAAGTTTTGTTTCACGTTATGTCATTTCGTTCTAATGAAAAAGCAGCAAGTAACAAATTTTCTAACTTACCATTAGATGAGTTGACTGCCTTTACAGATAATTTTACAATAACATCTCTCTTCATCTTGGAAATGCCACTCCAATAATTACCCTTGTTTTAGCTCTTGTCCCATAATTTTCTTGGGTTGTTTTGTTTACCCATATGGTTACACTTTATGGAGGCAACTTCGATGACAGAATGCACAGCAAACGGTGATAAATGATGCTTCTACCCAAGTGTCCAAAAAAAAGAGTAATGTATACAATAGGTTGACTAGCTGCATAGCTGCATCGCCGACTTCCTTCCTTGCTTTCTGTTGTATCACCTGGTGTTTCCCACATTTGCCCCAGAAATAATAGGAACTAGAAGGGGCAACGTGGATATGTTGTCATTGTCAGATGACAAAATGAAATGGTCCATTACCATTGATAACTTGAGGATTTCTCTGAACCATTTGAGATAATATAGGTATATCATCCCTTTTTAATAGAGTCCGGTGGCTTTAATGAGAGTATAGATAAGTTACATTTTTACTGCCAGAAAGGGTGGCCCGACACCAGGATGAAGTGGTGAAAATATTCTAAATATAGCGTACACTTAAAAAGATTTTTTTCTTTTAGTTGGCTAAAATACATTTTGTTGTTGACACTCTCCACAGCAGCACATTACTTGGCTTCCATGCGGTAACTCCTGTCTGTTTCTCCAAGCTGGAGGCGTGCCGACCATCATCTACATTAGATAACACACTGACTGTGAATAAGTACCTCATACAACGCCACTTTAAAACACCCAAACTATCCCTTTAAAAGCAGCGTTTGCCTAACACAAGCTATTTAGTAGCTGTTGCAGAACTTGAAAGGTCATTCAAACATTCATTCTTGCCACCATGCACGAGATGTCAAAAAAAAAAAAAATTGGAAACCCCATCTGCTGAGAAAAATCATGTCATCGAACGCTCCTAACAGCAACTAAAATGATCTTGCACATATATGTTCTCAAGTACTGTGAACTTGAGGTTATCATGCTGAGTCCAACATAAGTATTCAACATATCAAATCAGTCTCACCTTTTTAAAAGACCCTGTTGGACGTGGAAGATATTCAGGATGAGCCCTGGACTGAAGACAAAAGGCTGGATCAAGCTGAGAGGGCGCTTGGTGACCATGTAACAGGAGGTGTGGTTCATAGTTGGAGGCAGGTGCAGAAGAGACTGGGTGACGTCCCATCTGAAGGTAAACACCCAGGTTGATCGTTGGGCCCCTTTTTTTTTGTTTGTTTGTTTTTTTTGAGAAAACTACTGTATATCAAGAACTGCGCTTTCCAGATTTATGTCTTCTGCTTTAATATATTTTTGCAAAACCAGTGATTGAGAAACAAGTCCTATAGGAGTACTATATGTGGTTTTTCTTGACTGCGTAGTCCGTGTTGGTACTGACCATGACAAGCTCCTGGCTCGACTAGAAACTGAACTGAAGGAGAGCCAACAGCTTGTCAGAGTACAACAGCAGCTGCTGCAGGTATGATTGTCCATCACGCACATATATACACACTTTCTCTAATAAACTTTTGCTCGTGTCAGACTTTTACTACTTTTCTGTCTGTAGGACAGCCTTGCTTCACCCGTCACCTCTGAACTGGCTGATTCCTACTTTTTGGAAGAGTGGGAACGTCTCCAGGTGCGCTGGGCAGAGCTTGGTCATCAGAGGCGAACTTTTGAAAGGGAGAGGCAGTCCTTCACCGATGCTGCCATCCGACTGAGCCATGAGGTGGGAAGATAATGAGGCAGAGAGGTGTTTCTCTGAAAATTTGCCTCAAAGGGCCTTTCACTCTGTACAGAGTGTACAACACCATCTGTCCTTAGACCTTTGATTCGGATAAGGGAACACGCCCACACAAAAATGGGGGAAATGGAAGAAATGTCAGTAAGAGTAAACAGAGGAAGGATCCTTGTTGTTGTGCCTTTACAGTTGTTTCCTCATACACAGCATGCTGGTTTAAAAGGCTACTTGTTACTCTGTAAATTGTATCTTTTTTGTGTGCAGCGCCGTGATTTTGAGCAACAGA
The DNA here is from genome assembly GCA_947000775.1 of Pterois miles. Lineage (NCBI taxonomy): Eukaryota > Metazoa > Chordata > Actinopteri > Perciformes > Scorpaenidae > Pterois > Pterois miles. The sequence goes on from CAMQGK010000230.1 coordinate 3,410,666, forward strand.
AGGCCTCTCTCCTGAAGCAGCAGTATCTGTGTGACTCACCTCTGTCTGGTAAAGGAGCACCCAGCAACAACAGGAGAGATGGCACTGCTTTCAGTGAGTATGCAGTTAAATTAAATGGTGGAGAGGGACATTATTATTTTGCTTATTTTCAGGTGCATACTTATACTGTACTTAATATGTTTACATGCTTTAATGGTCAAAAAACACTTTTTCTCATACTGGCTGTGGTGTAGCACCTCTTTTAACCCTCTGTCTTAAACACTCTGTTTGAGCTCCTGTCCCCCCCTCCCCCCTCCTGAGAAGTCCAGTCTGCTCTGATTGGTCAGTTGGCCCACTCTTTTGTGATTGGTCAACCAAACCAAAGTCTTCGGACACGGCTCCCACTCTGCTCTAACTAGCTTTGTTTAAGGGAGTCCTAAACTAGCCATTATGCAAATATCATCGCCACGTTACAGAAGAAAACGTGACTTCAAGCAAGGCCCTTCAGGCCGTTGTGGGGAGAGTAACTCCTTTTGGCGTCAACTTTGGGCTTTGTAACTTTGCAGACCTTTTACATGCACAAAAACTATATAACATACTAAGGAAAAGGAAAAAGCACAAAAGCATACGTCCCCTTTAATGTTGTGAAGTAATTTTTACTACAAAAGACCTTAACACGCTATGTAGTGGAGGGTATACACAAGTATATAGAATATACTGTATATAATATAGAATATATTGGAGCGTATACCCACTTCCTCCTCGGTAACCAATCTACCTAGTTGTACATCCACCTCATCAACCACTACATCACTGATTATGTGCATGTGACTCCAGATTTTTCAAGGTTGGGGACCACAGGCATATCTGACTGTCATCCCTTGACACCATCTTCCATTAAGTCAGGGACAGACGCTCGTCCCGGATCACACGAGGGAAGATGCAGAGTTCAAACCCCCAGCACCCCTGAGCTCTACTCTGCCCTCAATCTGTCATACAACTGCAGGTTAGTCAGGTCCCACTTTTCACAGCAGTGGCAGCGTATCCGTGTTACCTGTCTGAAGCATTCACTGCAATGTCAGTACTTTAGATGAGTCCGACCCTGTGTGGCGCTGATGCAGGATAAACAAACATAACTAATATTTTCATTGGTTTTCTCCCTTTTTTTTTTTTATGAAGTTCTTTTCACACAGCTAATAGACGAAGGTGAGCAGCATTACAGTTTGGCTTAAAGAAGGGGCTGTCAAAGTTGATTCCTTAACGCTAATTTGTTTTAACATCACTAGGTTGTAACAGGCTCAGTTTAAAAACTAGAGTGAAGATACTGGTATCATATGAAACTACAAAACCTAATGAAAACACTGGTACCAACCATATCATAAAATAACTCTCCAAACTTGTGCTAAATTTTGGCAAGGTATAAGCTGGCATGGCCATTTTCAAAATGGTCCCTTGACCTCTGACTTCAAGATATGTGAATGAAAATAGGTTCTCTGGGTACCCACGAGTCTCCCCTTTACAGACATGCACACTTTATGATAATAACATGTAATTTGGGGCAAGTCATAGTCAAGTCAGCACACTGACACAGCCCACAGCCTGTTGGGCTGCTGTTATGATTTGAACATTTTTTTTTTTATGCTAAATGCAGTACCTGTGAAGGTTTCTGGACAGTATTTGTCATCGTTTTGTGTTGTTAATTAATTTCCAATAAAAAATATATACATGCATGTACATAAAGCAGCATATTTATATTAAATACTCCTTTAATGGCACATTTTGAACAAACAATAAAAATGCTCCATTTGCGATTAATCGTAATTAACTATGGACAATCATGCGATTGATCCCGATTAAATATTTAAATCGACTGACAATCCTAGTTTAAAGATATGTACAAATTAACTTTTGTGCAAATGTTTTCTCCAGTTTGGCTCAAATGAAACATAAGCAAGTTTACCGTTCGCACTGCTGTTACTCATTCCTCTCTTCTCCCTCAGAACCAGAGAGACAGAGCCAGAGACGTGGGACGGCCAAGCAGACAGGATGGTGCACACAGTACCGGCACCGCACTTAGACTGGTCATTTTAATCCAATTTTGGTGACTGATGGTGATTTAAAAACATATTGTACCTTATTTACATTTTTTTTTAAATAATAAAAACTGGTTATATTTTTATCCTGCTGTTATTTTCTTCCATGGAGCTGTTTGAAAACAATTAATTTAATTTCTGTAATCAAGCCTGGACAATAAAATATGCTTTCTTATAGTGGCTAATTGACTGCTGTCAAGCACTCTAGACTACTGTTGGGCATTTTGTCCTGTATTTAAAGGTGCTGCTGATGACACTGATAACATTCAGCCATTAGATTTCTCATTCTGCCTCCCCTGTTCCATTGCATTCACTTCACAAGTCATTGCCAGGCACCTACCGTCAATCTCATCCATCCATTTTTTCCACATTGACAAACCAGAGATACCACGATACTAGAGTCATTTTACTATTGGCTCACAAGCCTTGTTAGAAGTGGGAACCAACCATCAGATATCTTCCACAGAGGAAAAAATATATAGATTTTGGGACACGGCAACATTTTTTACATGAATAGTTCATAATTACTTTTTTTAAAGGAAAAACATAATAAGCAATAATAAACAATAAGACTTTTAATTATAGTTCAGAATCCAAGACTTGTTTAAAGACTACACCAGGCTATAAAATGCAATTGTCACTTATTTGTTTGACACATTGTTCATTACTTATTCTGTTCAGACCAGGAAAGTGATGATTTTTTTATTTCCCTCTACAGTTGATAGTGTAGAAGTAGACAGAAAATTAAGGGATGTCACAAAGGTCAACTGTGGGATTTTTAAGTTATTTAATTTCTTCTAGGGCATGGTTCAAATCTTGCCTATGTGAGGGAAGAGTGTTTCCAATAATAATATGACCTCAGTATTTTCTGGTGTGAAAGTCAGTATGGAGTACCTCAGGGCTCTGTCTTTTTGCCTAAACTTTCAATTAATTTAAAAATCTCTGCATTTTTACACTGAAATAGACAAGACTCCAAAATATTCTTAACAATGTTGGTATTTAATGCCTTCCAAGTATAATCTGAACACCATTTATCTCCCCGAATCTATTATTTATGACACTTAAATATTTGAAACACAACATAAACAACTGAAAACAATGACGCTTCTTGGTGTGTAAACTGTGTGGTGTGTCGCTGTGCTTGAGGGGGCGGGATGGTATCGCTCCTTGATGACTTGCACGCGTGGTGCACGAGCTCATGTAATGCTACTGGCACGGGGGTGGGGTGGAGCGCGCGTCACTGCGTTTGATCACCACTTGTACTCAATTACCAATTACCAACTTCAAAACTTTGTCACGCGCGCTTGGCGCCGTGTGTCTGCTGTCTCTTACGTCGTTATTACAACGTCAACAACTCAATCATATCACTGAAAGACAGTCTGGCAGACAACGCGACAACGTTTGGACGAGGAGAATGAACGGCATGGTTTGGGGACTCTATCATCACCTGCCGCGCTTTATGGAGTCTGACAGCAAAAGTTTCCAGCCCTGGAGAGACTACATAGGACTGTCGGACACAATCAAAGAGATGCTGGGTCGGCACACGGCCGCTGAGTCCCCGCTGCCGGCCTCCAAAGCTCCGCACTCAGATCCGTATGACCTGTGCGAGGCGTTCAACTCCGTGCGCATTAACGCAGTTTGCCAAAGTGGCGACCTCGGAGCAGACCGTGCGCAAGATCTCTCCGGTGAATCTACGCTGCCAGACTCTTTGGATCCTCAACGTCCACCTGATTGTTTGAGGTACGCACCGACCCCCTGTCGCGCTGATGCACCAGACGCGGTGGACTTGAAGAAGCAACTGCCCAAACCGACGGGTTCCTGGGCACCAAAAGACCGCAACAAAACCGCCCGTTTCAAAACACGGGATCCGCCATTGTTGTGTGCGTCGCCAGAGCGCAAGTTTTGCAGTTTCTGCAAGCACAACGGGGAGTCCGAGTTGGTGTGCGGGTCCCACAGGCTGAAGAACCAGGCCGGGGATGTTTTGTGTCCCTATCTGCGGCAGTATGTGTGTCCTCTGTGTGGAGCCACGGGGGCCAAAGCTCACACCAAGCGCTTCTGTCCGAAGGTGGACAGCGCGTACAGCTCCGTGTACGCCAAGAGCAGCCGCTGAACCAACGGGTGGCAGGTAGCAACAGGACATAGAAGGCTGAATCCTCCTTTATTCAGTGTGGTTTTGTTTATTAACACATGTGTGGTTTGGTTTTCGTGTGCATGCTTTGGCACGTTTGTAGTGTCGCCTTCTATGATGCTGATTGGAGTTATTTTTCCAGCTGGTCTTTTTGTTGGTCTGGCCTTCAGTAAGAGCGTCCGTTTGGATGTTGTAGAGTACTTTCAATAACGACTGCCACATATTATGTTTGGGGGGAGAAAAAAGTAATGTTTCAAAGAAAAATGTATGTTTGTTTTACATCTTTTTAAAACGTGGCCACCTGCTGTCCATTTTCATATCTCCTGTTCATGCATTGAAGGACTTTAACACTATCAAACCTTTGTAAGACGTACTGTCATCAGTGATAACTTTTCTATAGCATATGGGCTAAACATTATGTGACCATGTCAGCATTTTAAATTTTTTAAATATTTGAGTGACTTGTTCTTGTTCTGAGGTGTGGAGTAAATACCTGTTCCTGAGGCATATTATTTTATTTTGAATATTGTACATATATTGTATGCCCGAATTTATAAATATCTAAATTGACAACATCCTTTGTCGTCATCGCTTCTCATTTTTTGAAATGATGTGACAGAACTTAAGCCAGCCATGTGGGGCAGGTTTACCTCTGGATGTATCAATGATGACAGATGATAATACTCCCATTACTAAAAATCACAATTAAGTAATGCCCAGCTTTATTTGAGGAGAACCAGAACAAATAAGGATTAAACTGAACATGAAAACAGTTGGTGACATTTTCAAACATCTTAATAATGGCACAAGTGCCTTCATTACCCATAAACCATAGTGACAACAGTAGGATCAGCACGGCAAGGACTTGATCCTCAGCGCAAGGAGCTCCTTGAACTTTTGCTGTTGCGGCGCAGGTTTTCCAGCTCTCTTTGCGTGGCCATGACTTTACGACTAGAAGAAGCAACCAGACGACAAACGCTGATCATCAGATTCAATTTTTTTTTTTTTGCATTTGACAACAAGTTGAACAGATTAAGACAGTGTGAAGATGTAAAGGATGAGTGACCGTATTCTTAGTACACATGTAACATAAAGGCCCTGACACACCAAGCCGGCGGTTGGCCGTCAGACAATTTTGGACGGTTGGTGAGTGTCTGTCGGCCTAGTTTTTGCGGTGTGCCCCTCACCGTCGGCTCTAGTCTGCCTGTACTGGAGGGTTTTCAGCCATGTTGAATAGCCAGTGGAGCTCATCGGTTTGAAAAATCACTGAAACAAATCAGTGTATCAGAGGCGAAACGTAAGGAAAGCAAGTGGACAAGTAAATTTAAGAGGAAAAACACAGAAGGCTCTTCATCACATCTGATCATTCAAATACACAGATTGTTTCACAACCACATGGCCATCTGGAATGAAGCTAAGTGGTGAGTGAGTGGTGTGAAAATGGTCAGCAAACGCTGCTTTATTTAATGTACGTATCATAACAGCTTGTCTATCCGGCTTCCCTTTCTAATGATGAATATGGACTACCGCCGCCTGCTGGTGTGGAGAGTTATTTCATCTCACAGAGACGCAGAACGTAGTGCTACATGGCCGTCGGCTGTAGTGTTTACGGTGTGTTCAAATGCAACTTGTCGGTCAAGACAAAGGCGACGTGAGGCGATGCAGCTGTCGGCCTTCATCGCTGTTAGTTCTCTGATGTCAGCTTGGTGTTTCTGGGCCTTTCCTTCTTGTGTGTAGGGTGAATGAGTCACCATCGTTCTCGTGTGTCCAGAGCATGTCTATTTAAAGATGGCATCTCTGTGCATATAAAGTCAGAAGAAGAGCATGTGCTCAAAATGTCATTACATGAAGATTTGCTAATTAACTGCATTAAAAGGGGATACAGACCTTTTTTAAATTTTTCAGGAAAAGAAGATTTTTCATTTTTACTAGCCCCTCTGATCGTCCTGACACCTACGTATTTTTCCTCATATAGATTTGTATTTTTTGTTTCAAATACGTTGCATTATTGTGGGCAAGTTTTATTTTGGCTACTGCTAAACCATAGTATATCAGCTTGATTTCCTGCCCAGAGTTTTCCTTCTGTATACCACCATCCACCCACCTCAAAGCCCTAAAAGACCAGTGTGTAGGATTTAGTGGTATCTAGGGATGAGGCTGCAGATTGCAACCAACTGAATACTCCTCCACTCAAACCTCCCTTTCCAAGTGTGCCAGAGAACTACGGTGGCCTTCAGGAAATGTAAAAATGCAAAAGGTTCTGTCCGGACCCAGTATTTGGTTTGTTCGTTCTGGGCTCCTGTAGAAACATGGTGGAGCAACACACTGGACTCTGTGAAGTGGACCTGATGCCTATGTAGATATAATATAATATATTCTAAGCTAATGAAAACACAATGGTTCTTAGTTCTTAGTTTCAGGTGATTATACAGTAAAGAAAACATAGTTATGAACATATTCAATTTATGCAAATAGAGCTTGAAATCCTACACATTGGCCCTTTAATCCTTCAGAGCTAAAGGGTGGCCGTTTATCACGTTTGGGGTCACGGTGGGACTGGAGCTGATCCCGGCTGACATTGGATGAAGGCGGGGTACACCCTGGATATAGATATAGATCACACAGAATAGAATAGGAAGCATTTACTAACTTAAGAGAGGAGAGTTCTCCGATGAGTCCACAGATCAGATCTGTAGCATCTTCATGATCTGGGGAATCAAGATCTTCTTCCCTCTCCACCTCTTCCTCACTGGATGGAGAGAAAGTAAAATGTTGGATGGATTAAAAAAAAAGTAGCACATGAGCCTGTAACAAATCCTAAATTTGACTTTTTTCATTGTGCAAGAGAACAAAACTGGGAGAGGATGTTTTTTTTGTTCAAAATATTGACGTCTTCGTGAAGATAAGGCAAAGAATTAAACATGTCTGAGTACACTGCATGTCAATCAGATTTGTTATACTTTCCTGTCATTCTTTACAATGTTTGGGGTGTTTCTTTTTTTTACAACCTGTCGATTACCAAGTTGTTTGTCTAGGTGGAAGAAAACACCACTGGGTTTCCCCAAGCATCTAATGAGCTGAACCCTGAGCTTGTTGACACTGGGCGTTTATCTGAAGAGCCAGTCTACCAGAGCTCATTTGCTTCCCTGACCTTGCCTTTCTTTCTTCACACCACTGTCTGGGTTCTTGTGGGATTTAACCCGTTTCCCTACTTCCTTACATCAGAACAATGGTGTTCAGCTGCGAGTCCGACACGTAATCCAAGTACCCAGATCCAAACGGGTCAGCGGTGTCCCTGGTTTGAGGGGGCTCAGTAGAAGGACCAGCACCAGGTTCACCATCAGAATAACACTGTGTGCAACAAAAACAAATCAACCATAAAGGTAAAAATCTTCAGTATATTGATTTGGTGATATTTGTTTTTTTAGGAAGACTGTTAGCTGGCTTCTCTCAACCTTTATTAGTTATTAGTATTTTTTAGAAGGCAGAATATTTTTGGCATCATTGGGCAAAATATTCCATAATAACCTTTCAGCATGTTGTAATTCAAGTGTTCTGAGAGAAAACTAGACTTCTGCACCTCCTCATGGCTCTGTTTCAGGCTTTAAAAAGTCTAGCCCACGATGGGAGACTTTGGCCAATCACAGGTCATTTCAGAGAGGAAGCAGCTGTCAATCACTAGCAAACTCTGATCAAACACAAAAACTATGCAGTGCTGCTCAAATATGAATCGATATTCTATTACTATAATGCCTATTTCTCACCTCTAATGTTTTCAGTAACATCTTGTAGTTACTGTTGGTGTTTGGTATTTCCTTATCTGATCTCAATATGGCTGCAGGGTCACAAACTTTCAAATAACAAAAACAAATATTTGATCAGCGCTGCCTAGTTTGACCATTTGATCAGAGTTTGATTGACAGCTGCTCAGAGACGGCAGGCTCCAGCTCGGCTCTGATTGATTGTTTTCCACTGGTTTGTGATGTCATGTAGATCACATTATGAGCATCGGAGGACACAGAGGAACATGATCTTTTCCTGATTACTTGTCTTAGATTAACATTTTTTAATCACATTTGCTCCAACTTGCTTACTTCAGCTTGAGGTATACTTGGATGTTGAAACTTTTATACTTTTACTCAAGTACCATTTTGAATGCAGGAAATTTACTTTTAACAGAATATTTTTACACTGGGGTATTGTTATTTTTACTCAGGTAAGACATCTGAATACATTACCCATCTCTGAGCTTCACTAAAGTGGTATTTTGAAAGTTTGTCCCACCACCTTGTCTTTCCTCTCTGAGCCACTGGGGGTCGCTGCAGCCTCGCAGAGCTCCACAGCGTTGAATCCTCCTGACTGGGTGTCTTTGGATGAAGCACCTGTTTCAGCTCTGTCCCCAACATCACCAATCAGCTCTTCCTTTTTCTCATCTCTTGTCCTGGTCACACTATTCACCTGCAGAAGTGCACCCTCAATTGCATCCTGGTTCTCAGTCTCCGCATCTTCAGTCGGATTAGAGTAAAAAGTGATGGCAGGACTTTGGTCCACTGCTGCCGATCCACCTTCCCCGCCTTTCATTTGCTCCTCAGGTTTTTCAGCCACAATCTCAGCTGTGCCTCCCTTACGTTCCTGTTGTTCCTGATTCCCAAACAGCTCCTCCTGTGCAGGTGGGTCTGACACTGTGTCATCAGTTTGCTCTGGACCCGGCACTATGGCTCCTTCAACCTCACAACTCTTTCCCTTTGACCTGCCCGGGTCAGATGTCACACTGGTCCCATCTGAGGTAGCAGCAGCAATGTGGATGTCAGTTTCTGCCCTGTGTGTTCACAAACAATGTTATCAACAAGGGAGAGATAACAAATTATATTTAATCCTGTGCAATCAAGTGTCTTTTTCATGTGTGTTTTCACTTAAACTTTAACTGAAGCAGCGTATATGACTTAAAATACACCCATAATGAAGTACAGATGTTACCGACATATGTTAAAGGTCTTATTGATAACATTTTTATATAGACAAATATATTTTTTTAAATCATACATCCATAGAGCTGTTAGTAAGGTTCCTTGGCTTTATATGGTATATTACTTATATAATATTAGGATTGTGAATTGATCTTTTTTTTTTTTTTTTTTTTTTTGGCAGGCCCAAAATTAATGTTTTGTTTATCAGTTAGTGTGGAAAACGTAGAAATGACTGAAACTGATAGTAAGTTCCTGTCTACGACTTGTTGTGAAGTGAATGCAATGGAATAGGGGAGAGAGAATGTGACACCTAGTGGCTGAATGTCATCAATGGCACCTTTAATCTAACTAGACATGACACAACTTTTTCCACCACTGGTTGTTGTCATGACAATCCAAAAACTTGTAAAATATTTACAATGTAGTTTGGATTCACTGGGACATTATTCTGACCTGTCATCACCACCACAGTGACTGGACTGAAGTTTTGTCTCTGCCTCGTCCTGCTCTGTGACACTGCCTGGTGGGATGGAGAACGAGGATGATGAGGACGATATAATCTCTTCTTGACTCACAATGTCAGCCGTGTTATCACAGATCTGCTTCTCAACTCTTTCCATTCCATTCTGCCCGTTTTCACGCTTTTGCGTCTGTAAAAAGTGACTCCGCTCCCTCTCCGTCAGACCACACATACCCATCCTTCGCTTCTTTTTGGCAGGCAACACCACTGCTGCCTCCTTTGCGATTTCCTTCACATCAGCCATGTCATTGTTGGGTTCTTCTTGGCTGGCTTCTTGGTTTTTCTCCAAATGACACTTAGAGTTCTTCTTTGCATCCACTTGCTCTTCCAAAGCAGCTCCATCACTCGGTTCAGAGACTGGCGAGAAGACCTGGAGTAGATCAGTGTATATTTGAGAAAGCGATCTGCTGCATTCCTCTGCAGTCAATTCCTCCTTGACCTTTCCACTCTTGTTGACATCATTATTGACATGTACTCTAAAGCCTTCCTGAGAATCATTCTTGGGATTGGTGAGTGTGGTCTCGTCTTGCTCTTCCAAAGCTTTAACCATCAAATATTTTGGTTCTGCATGTTTTCCGTCTGAGTTAGGATCTTGTTTGGTGAGACAAGGCTGATCTGCTGTCTCATACTGTTTAGTTGGAGTCATAGTAGATTCTTGCAGAGGGCACTGGTGGCACTGTAGCAGTGTGGGATCCACTGCTGCACCATTTCCTTCAGTGTCCTGAAATGAATAAAAAACATAGAATAACTTGTTACAATACAATTTGACTTGATAAGGTGTAAATGTAGGTTCAATGACCTCAATTGCCTGATGATGGGTATCCTGGACAGTCTCTGAGGTGTCATCACTTGGACATTCCCTCTTCCTTGACCTTAGTGACCGAGGCTGGGGTGGAGTTAAGCTGACTAGATACATAAGGACCAACTCAATTAAAATAATCACTGTAGCTGATTGACACTTAAAATGAGCACATTAAAGGGGCAGTATGCAGAATGTGTTTGGCATCATTGGGCAAAAAATTCATACTAACCTTTCAGGATGTTTTAATTCAAGTGCTCTGAGAGAAAACCAGACTTTTCAGGCTTAAAAAAACAGGCTTTCTAGGACCTGAAGGTAGTCAGCCACATTCAAAGAAATGTCCATGATGGGAGGCGTAAACCTGATAAACCTTGAGACACACCCCATAGCATGTTCAGCCGGTTTAGCTCAGCATTTTTCCAAACTTCTATGAAGTTAAAATGGATTTAAACCTGCAGTGGGCAGGATATTTTTGCCATCATTGGGCAATAATCCCATATTAACCTTTCAGCATATTGTAATTCAAGTGTTCTGAGAGAAAACTAGACTTCTGTACCTCCTCGTGGCTCTGTTTTCAGGCTTTAGAGAATTTAACCCATGACAGGAAACTTTGGCCAGTCACAGGTCATTTCAGAGAGAGTGTTCCTATTGGCTGTTCATTCAACAGAGGCCGCAGTCAATTACTCACAACCTCGGATCAAACAATCAAACTAGGCTGAGCTGATCAGATATGATATGAATATATATATTCAATATTCAATATTCAATAACATATATTCAATGTTCCTGGAATGCCGATTTCTCACTTGAAATGTTTTCGGAAACATCTTGTAGGTACTGTTTTGCTGTAAAATGAGAAAGTTTGCTCTGGCTGGTGCTTGGTATTTCCTCAACTGATCTCAACATGGCTGCCGAATCACAAACTTTCTCATTTTACAGCTAAACAGTAACTACAAGATGTTTCTGAAAACCTTTGAGGAGAGAAATAGCCATTAAAGTAACATAATATTGATTCATACTTGACCGTTTGATCAGAGTTTGTGAGTGATTGACAGCTGCTCAGAGACGGCAGGCTCCAGCTCAGCTCTGATTGGTTGTTTTCCTCCAGTGTGAAATCTCAGTGTGAGACAAATGATTTTTTTCAGATTACCCGTGTCCTGTTTCGTGCACTGCTGACAAGATATAGTGACGTTTTTATAAAAATATCCTCCAATTCTACCCACTGTTGCTTTCGTGATAAAATGAGGCAATTGTATCAAGTAGATTATTTCATTGTGTGTGTGTGTGTGTGTGTGTGTGTGTGTGTGTGTTATATATATATATATATATATAAAGCTAAGTTAATTGGTTGGGGAAATGGCATCTCTTTTACCACTGCTGTTGATCTTGGCTTTTCCTTGGGCCATCTGCTTTTCCTGCACAATAAAAAGTGGAACCAATGAAAAAATGACAACATAAAATACAGCCTTTAGCTAACATAAATAATTCCCATTGTTATGTTATCATGATAGTTAGCTTATAGCCAAATTAATATAGTAAATGCAGCTAGCTAACATCAACAAAGTTACAATGATTGAATGAAAAAAGTTGAAGATGACTTGATGACTTGTTTAGGTTCAAATGACCAATTTAAGTTCATCCCCAGTAGGTAAACAGCGACAAAATGTCGCAATATATTGCCTTTTTTTTATTTCCACGGTCAAACAAGGCACCCACCTGAACCGCGGACTTGACTTGAAGTAAAACGTCACGTCGATGTTTTACGTCAGTAATGGGTGTGTTTCGTCCTGCCGTAAAGGGCAATGTGCGTTGCCGTTGGAGACGCAATGTAGGAAGTAAATTCCACAGCCAACCGTTCTTGTTTTGACAGCTCAAGCTAAACGTTAAATTACATCTGCCTGCTTGTTTATCCTCCGTCTCTTCTCCTATTGTTTCTGAGCAGTTGTCGACTTAAATAAGCGAGCTGACTAGCTAACATAACGGTCCGGGAAACTAACAAGGTAAGTAGCTTGCCTGCACAGTCTCATTAGCTATGTAACAATGAATTGAATGTTGTGCTAGCCCTTAGCTAACATGAGCATAGAAGCTAACTCGAAACAGACAGTTGGAACAGTTTAAATTATTACACAGTGTGGCTGCTATTTAAGTCAGTGCCGACTCTGTACAGGTGCATTAGCAGTAGATACTGACAGTTCTGGACATGTTCTTCACCTTTTTCTCCGTCTTTCCATTGGCTCAACTTGTGTAAATCCTCCTTAACTTTTAGGCAACGTTAGTGACAGTCCATGAGTCGCAGTCGGAACCCCCCTCCCCGGGGTCAAGGGGCAGCACGAGCCAAACAGGTAACACCCGTCACCGTGTGAGAAGGATATCTACTGTTAGTGTGTCAACTGTAGTGTGATTCAGCACATCTCCCCCTGTCTTTCCTCCTGTCTGCCTCATTGTGTCTCAGATGGGGCTGCTCCTTGACTTCTCCCCGGATGGAGGGATGGATGATGAGGGGAATGATGAAGAGCTGGAGGCAGAGCTGCTGAATCTGGTGGGAGGAGGTGGAGGGAGATCACAGGGGAAGAAAGGTGACGGCAGAGGTGAGGAAGAGTCTTTCCTTCAACTAATTGTGGACATCTACCAGTGTGAAGTACAGTTTTCGCGTTCTGTCTCATTCCTGTGCTAGCGCTTACATTTTGAGGTCTGATTTGGTGCTGCTTGTGATTTGTGCTCATACAGCTCCCGTTCCCATGGCTCATATAGAGCGAATGGCAGCTCTTTGTATGAAAGACCTGGATGATGAGGAAATGGGGGATGAAGATTTGGAGGATGATGAAGACCTGCTGGTAACAGTTCATTAATTTAACACTAGTATCGGATCGGTACTCGATTGTCGGCCCAGGTATCACTATCAGTATCGGGGCTGAAAAAGTTGGATTGATGCATCCCTATGCTGCATTCACATGTACCTATCCGTTATCAAACTGATAGCTGAAAGGTTCCAAGACTGGTACAAAACAAGCAATTTCAGTCAATCAATCTTATGATGGGTATATTTCACTTTTGACAGTTCACAGACCAAATGATTATTTGATCAAGCGAGAAAATGCTGAAACGATTAACTGATAATAAATATGAATTGTTTATTGGTTTCCTAATCCCTTTCATCCCACTTTTAATATAATGATGAAGCTTAACTATTGAATTGCCTTAAATATCAGAATTTTTTTACTGTATACATTCCTGTGTCTCCATACATAGGCAGAACTGAATGAGGTTTTAGAGGATGATGGGGAACAAACTCCTGCTCCCACCCCTCCTGCTGTCACACCAACTGCTCCCAAAGTGTGCGTCACATCCCACTCTGCACCTCCTGCTGCACCCAGTGGTGCAACTGGGGTGGAATCTCGCCTTTTGGAGCGCATTGAAATGTATAAGACGGCCATTTCCAATGGCAAGGCTGCGGGGGAGACTAGCAAAGTTCGAAGATACGACCGCGGGTTAAAGGTAAACCAGAGAAAAGAGCGGAGATCTCTCACAACCTCAGTATATGTTGATCCCCATACTTTGCCTTCATTCAACCTTTTCTCAAATGTCTAAATGTACATATAAATTTTAGATTTAATATTGTTAACCTTTGCAAATTTCTTGTCTGTAATGTTATGATTTATGATTTCTTTCTTCTTCAACCTAGACGCTGCAGTCCATGTTGACATCTGTCAGGAAAGGAAAACCTGTCAATGAGGAGGAGATGCCACCTCCAGTTGCTCTCGGTGGAAAGCCCAATGTCACAGCTGAGTCTGAACCAGTCAAGGAACGGGAACTGCCAGAGCCCACGCTAATGCCCTCTCCTCCCACAAATCAGAAACCTCTAAGGGAGGCTGCTCCGACAGCTGCTAATATGAAGCCATTCCATCTGAACGTGCCCCAAAAGCATGCTGCTGCCATCACTCCGGAAACACCTGCCATTTCTCCCCTCACCCCCGGCCAGCCTGACGCACAGCACTCAGGTAAACACATACAGGATAATATGCAGACTACTCTGTGGACGTCTCTCCACCTTGCCACTTCTTCTCTGTACTGTGCACTGGATGTTTAAGAGTAAAGATGTGGTGATATTGGTCCACTGTAATAAACACTCGACTGATCCTTCGACTGAAGAAGTCGTAAATATCCTCAGATTAGCACATCCACTGAAAGGGATTCGCTGATTATTGGTAGCGTTATTTATTTTAATTGGACAAAACTTCTGATATGATAAGTTGATCAATTCATTTTTACCCCTTTCAACTCTTTTGACTTTGGTGAGGACTCATTCCATAATACAATCCTAATGTCAAACTTAACCCTCTGAGACCCACAATATACTAATTTTTGTCTGTTTTAGGGGACTACAGGGGTCCTAAGGAGGAGATAGTGGGTCACCAGAAGATATCACATAGAAGTTATGCACTTCATCTGAAAGATTAATTAAGATTCATTTGAGTTGCAGCTCAGCACTTAATAAACATTAATTAATTAATTAAAATAAATTGTGAAAGTGTAGTGTAGTATAGTGTGTAGTGAAAGTTTAGGATATTATGATAGAAGTATATGATGACCATTCCCATACACTATTATGTCTCATAAGTTGTTGGCGTCCTGGTATTGCTGTTAAGAGAAGACAAGATGAGTGATAATTCTGTTATTAACCCTCAGAGACCCAAAATAAATATGTTTCTATCTTTTTAGGTGGTAAAAGGGGAATGTAGGGGGAGATAGCAGGTCAGCAGTATATGTCATATAGAAGTGGTGTACATCATCTGAAAGCTGGGAACCTGAAGATTAATTCGATAAGCAGCTCAGCACTACGACAAGTTGTTCTTGTCATAAATCAGAAATAAACATGAATGGATTAATTAATTAATCAAAAATAAATTGTGAACGAATATAAGGGCTTAGAACATTATGATGGAAATGTTTCATGAACTGCTACATAAATTTTTGGGTTGATACCATTTGGTACACAAATTTGGTGCTAAATTTAACCGTTTTTAACTGTCAAGAATTGATAAAAATGATCAATTATCCCTTCAAATTACCACATTAAGACACCAAGCCCTTGAGGAACACCATAGAAAAAAGCCATGCTGTGGTTTGGTATCAAAAACTTTTGACATTTGGAGATTTCTGCATCAATTGCATTTTTCGACGATAGGGTGGTGTACATGTGTGTTCTGTAAACTGCTCAGAAACCCCCTTATTGTCAATCAAACTTGGACAGTCGTCCATGCTCTAGGTCTCTAGTTTGTGGCTATAAAGTTTCATGAGGCTGCGATTATCCTAGAGGACACAACAGGTCATTTAATACAGTGAGGTCAAATTTCAGAAAATGGTCTCTCTACATTGAAATGGCTATTATGAGGACTAACATCATCACACATCAATACATTGGGCTCATTGAATCCACAAGAGTCTCAACTTTATAGTGATACCCAATTTCTGTAATTCCAAGACTGTTTAGAGACCCCAGTATGCAGAAATATTCAAACACACCGTTTTAGAATAGGCAGAAATAACACATTTAGACTGCATTCAAAAATCAGCATGGTTTTTGCCTCAAACTGCATGTGATTATCATAAAGTGGTCTCTAAAGGGGAGACTTGCAGGTCCCCATAGAACCCATTTTCATTCACTTCATTATATTAAGGTCAGAGATCAAGGGACCCCTTTGAAAATGGCCATACCAGTTTTCCTTGCTAAATTTAGTGCAAGTTTGAAGATAACATGACATTTTTACCATTGCATTCCTAGTTTAATCTGATATATCTGTACATTCAGCCGAGCTCTTGAACTGAACCTGCTGTAGCCTCTGAAAGACAGTAAAGTTGCGGGTCTCAGGGGGTTAATATCTTTATTTCTGCTCGAAAAATAGTCTGTTGTTATTTCCATCCCGCACATTTGTGCTTCACACTTTGTCTTCTCACAATAAATATAGTATACGTACACGTATGGTTGTTGTTTTTGATGTATATGAGTTGTTTACTTTTCCTCATTAACTGCTGATCAGATAGCAATTTTCAGACGTTTGTTTTAGTATTGGTTCTTCAACAGGGATATGTATTTTACGTTATATACTCAAATATATTTATTACTAAGTATTTGTATATGCTATTTGACAACAATCATCATCAACAACAAAAAAACACTACATAACCACTTCCTTATTTGTTAATGACGCAGTAGCTCATAAATGTCCCAGCTAAATGTCACTGTGATGCTCTTGAGCTTTTACATTTTTATGCTTTGTTTTCTATTTTGTTTTCACTGTCACAAACACAGTTATGTCTTCCCTCCATTCAGAGCTGAAACAGGCAGTGCTGTCCAGGCAGAGGGAGTATAAGATAGCCGCCATACACGCCAAACAGAGCGGCAACATAGACCAGGCGAAACAATACTATGTCACTGCCAAGGTAACAGAACCAGTGACAGTGTCATCACATGACTAGATCTATTTGTTTGTGTAAGTGCATAAAGAAAATGTCAGTCCTAATACAGTTGACCTTCCTTTATGCAGAAGATGGATGTGCTGGTGGAGGCACTGGACAGAGACGAACCAGTAGACCTGATGTCGCTACCTCCTCCTCCTGGTTAGTGGAACCACTTTAAGGGAATACTTCATCCTAAAGTTTCTGATGTTTGTCTCAACTACTCACTCACTGTGGCCTGATATCTGTGCAAAATTATTTTACTCTGATTCCTTCATGGATAATGGAGCTCCCAAGAGAGTGCATTATTGCACTATTTATTGACCTTTGCATGACTTTTGATACTGATTATCACTGCACATCAAAAAAATAACATTTTTTGGTTTGGATGGTCATGCTCAAACCAGTATTGCACATATTTGTCTGAAGGAACACAGGCTTGTAGTATCCATTTGTATTCACATGGTTCTTTTCCAGCTGAAGCTGTGTCTAGATTTCAGCCTGCCTTTAACGTTCTTCAGACATCATTGTTTAACCTCAAACTTGTAGTGAATACAGTTGAGACAAATTATGTTTCATGCCTGCATCTTCCTTCCTGCCAACCAAACATAATGGTACAGAAATTGAGATTCCTCATTTTTATAAATATCTGTGAATTTGATTCCACCTTAAAACAACTTGATGCCCTGCATTTTATTTCAGCAAATAAATATCATACTCTAACACCGTGTACTATGTGAAAAATAAGTGTACATGCCAACCATGAGACCTCAGAAACAGAGAAGGTTTCGAAACCAAAGCAGGGGATCTGGTGGTCCTCTGGTGAGACTTTGTTTCCTGCTTTCTGTTGACTTTTAAAGAATAAATATTGCAAAATAATGACATCTATAAATTGCACTGCAGCAGCACGTTTATGTTAAATACTTATACTTTTACTTTAAATTCTCAGGAACAAATACAGAGTATTGGCTCCTTTGGTGTGAAATTGTATGAATCTATGGCATCATCAGTTTTCATTCATTCACTCTTACTTTGATTTATTTTCTGCAGCTGCTTGAATAGGCCTGTTTCCTTCTACTACTCTCTCACTGAAGGCATTTTCAGACACAACACAACAATGGCGCCACTACGCTCTGAATCCCATTATTTCCAACAGCTTGTACCATGCCATGTTTTTTTTGTTGTTTTTTTTTTTTTTTTTTTTTTTTTTTGCATCGAGCGACGCCTAACTTTGAAAATGTGAGTCAAGTGCAGCTCAGACAGCGAGCAGCTTTCTTCCCACAGGAAACGTCATTTGGTGTAGTTGTATTGTTGTCCGGGAGGAAACAGTAGGGTTTTTAAATGCTGTTCTGTGCCAGAAACAGGTTGAGATAACAAAAAAAGATGAAAACAGTTGCCTTAAATTGGGAGCAATAGAGGAGAATTGTGACCCCAGGAGGAAACCGGGAGAGGGCAATGAAAAAAGGGAATCTCTCGGAAGAATCGCGAGAGTTGGAAAGTATGAAAGTCGGCTGGTCCTCTGCCTTTCTGAACTTCCTGAATTTTGCACCTTATTAGAAATGTCTGTGATTGTTTCTGATGCTGTTTGCTTGTGCTTGTGTGTATTTTTTATTTATTTATTTATTTTTTGCTTACCTGATTTAATGAAGTTTGTGATAAAAAATAATAACCCATCTCCAACCCTCCATTGATGTCTGATCATCTGCAGGAGATGTAGTTGCAGAACCCGTTGCACCTCCTCCTCTTCAGTCTTCCTCTAAACCTGCTGCCCCCGCTGCCCCTGCTGCACCTGCACCCACCCAGGTGGCCACTGCTGGTAAGACTCCAGTAGCCGTGATCCTTCAGATCATCAACATGTTCCATGTTGAATTTAAAGAATGAAATGTGTGTGTGTGTCCTCCAAAGATCTGCCTGCTCCCACCAGTATAGCAGAAGCCCTGCAGCAGAGGATGGACATATACAAGTCAGCAGCAGAGGGAGCCAAGAGCAAAGGAGATGATCGTAAGGCTCGCATGCACCAGCGTATTGTCAAGGTACACGCCACCATGCATTTTGTGACTATTTTCAAGGCCAAATATGTTCCCCCCCTCCAAAAAACATATGTATACTTACAGCAGAAATTTTGTCTAATAGGACATTAGATGTTCTCAAAGATAAAGTTGTCTGTGATGCACCTTGTGTTTCTGGCTCTGTGCTGCTGGTTGGTGGTGTGTTTTTCTTATTTCCCTGAATAACTGGTGGGTGACTCACTTTATTTTGACTGTAAATATCCTTTGTTGCTTTGACTGTAACTACTACTGTTGCTCATTTTACCTACCAGAATAACCTTCAAGTCTGTCTTGTTCTCTGAGGATTGCTGAAAGGCGTTGTGGGGGAAAACAGGAAACCTATAATTGAAGTAGATTTGACTGAGGAAGGATGAATAGATCAAACATGAACATGAAGACAAAGAAGGACAAAATATAATTTTGTCATGTATATTGCTTTTGTAGGAGTGGAATCACATTGATGACATTGATTTCCATGTGGGAGTTTTGCTTGTCAGTATTGCATTTATATGCAAGAAAGCCACTTTATATTTTAGGTGGGAATATAAAATTCGGGGAGGTTTAATAAATATGCTGTATTTTTCTGATTTACAGTGCTGTTAAATAAACATTGCAAATCTTTAAAAAAGCAAGAACATGCTTAATAACAATTAAGGAATGAGTTGTCTCTCACAAGAGTAACAATACCAGTATATAATAGTGTAAGAATATCCGAGGGTGGGGTTTTCCTTTTAACCCCTTGAGATCCGCAATACTGACCAATTATACTGTTTTTCAGAAGCAGGGTCGATTTTAGAGCTAGAGGTGAGGGTATAGATATCATATTAAACATTGGTACCAGCCATGTCATGCTGATTTGTTAGGAGGAGGCTAAATAATGCTCCAAAGTTAAGCAAAATTTTGGCGAGGAAATATGAGGTATGGCCATTTTTAAAGGGCTCCCTTGACCTCTGACCTCAAGATTTGGAATGAAAATGGGCTCTCTGGGTACCAAAAACCATGCAGTTTTTTGCATGTAGTACAAATATTTGTACCTATTCTAAAAATGGTGTGTTAGGATATTTCTGCATACTGGGGTCCCTAAACAGTCTTAGAATTACATAAATTGGGTAGATCCCGTAGGGACTTGGCTTGGGAATTGGAGAGTCACCAGTTGAATTCCCAACATGGACCAAAAACTGAATGTGAACTGGTAGCTGGACAGGTGCCAGTTTGCCTCTTGGGCACTGCTGAGATGCCCTTGAGCAAGGCACCAAACCCCCAACTGCTTGGGGCGCTTGTCAGGAGCAGTTTGCCATTTCATTACAGTGAGACCATGTTTTAAAACTTGACATCACTGTATAAAATGACCTGTGGTGACCTCTAGGATAATCATAACCTTGTGAAACTTTACAGCCACAAACTAGAGACCCAGAGCATTCAGAGGATGGATGGCTTGGAACAGAGGTGCTCACCATCCAATCGCTGAAAAATGCAATTCATGCAGAAATCTCCAAATATCAGAAGTTTTTGATACCAAATCACAGCATGGAGTTTTTCTACGGTTTTCCTCAAGGTCTTGTTGTCTTAATGTGGTATTTTGGAGGGTTTATTGATTTCATTTTTTTCAATTCTTCTGTTGAAATGGTTAGATTTAGCACCAAATCTGTGTACCAAATGGTATCAAACCAAAAATTGATGTAGCAGCTCATTGAGTATTTCTATCATAATGTTCTAAGCCCTTATATTCGTTCACAATTTATTTTTGATCAATTCATTCATTCATTCATGTTTATTTTGGATTTATGACTAGAACAACTTGTCACATAGTGCTGAGCTGCACATCAAATTAATCTTCAGGTTCCCAGCTTTCAGATGATGTACACCACTTCTATGTGACGTATACTGTTGACGTGCTGTCTCCCCCTACATTCCCCTTTTACCCCCTAAAAAAGATAGAAACCTGTCTATTTTGGGTCTCTGAGGGTTAATAACAGAATTATCACTCATCTTGTCTTTTCTTACCAGCAATACCAGGACGCCATGAGAGCTCACAAAGCTGGACGACCTGTCAACTTGTCTGATCTACCTGTGCCACCAGGTAACTTTCTCCAGGCGTGTTTCAGGATTCTTGCACTTTCTAGTTCCATCATGTGTGTGTGTTTCTCTTCTAGGCTGTCCACCATTTCAGGGCTCAGAGGGAGGTCAGCAGAACTTCATGGGTGTCCTGGAAACAGCTATGAAAATAGCTAATCAGGATGCAGACGCAGAAGATGAAGAAGAGGATGGACAAAGAGAGGCTGCCAAGGTAAAAAATAAATAAATAAAGGAACTACCAAATTGTTAGTGTGCAGCCAAGTATTCTGATTGGAGCCTTTTAACTAAACCTTGCAGTGATTTATTGTTTGCTATTCCCGGCTTCTGTGCTAGTTTATTAAATCGTTGCTCTTTTCACTGCTGAACCTCCTGCCTCATACACCAACTTCATGCTTGTAATCAAAGTAAAGTATGATAAAGGGAAATCTGTATTATATAATATGATAATATAATATATTTACAGTATTATATGATATATGTAATCAAGATTTATTGCATGATTGTCCATAGTTAATCATGATTCATCATAAATTAATGGCACAATTTTTATCTGGTCAAAATGTAAAGGGAGATTTGTCAAGTGTTTAATTTTAATTTTACGGTAATTTAACTAGGAGTTAATCATAGGAGTGGACAAATATGCTGCTTTATGAAAATGGATGTATATATTTATTATTGGAAATTAGTTAACAACACAAAACAATGACAAATATTGTCCAGAAACCCTAGTATAATACTTTTGGTTATTCACAAAACAGTAACTTGCTGAACTTAGCTGTTGAAATCGTTAAAAATACTAAATCAAGCTCACAAGTATCTCAAGCTGTCTCACTTTAAAAGAACAATGCTGTATCTTGAAATATGTACCTGTGTATTATTGCATTTGTGTGATGATGGCCCTAACCTTCATATTTTCTTCCTCCGCAGCCTGCAGTGCGTCCACTTACCCAGAAAGCAAAGTCTCCAGCTCCTCAGGCCCCCGGAGGCTCCTCAGCCCCAAAACTGGGGCCTAAAGGTGCAGAATCTTCTGTGTTCAGCCTGCTTGCCTGCCTGCATGCACAAAATGTGCCACACAAAGTGTTTGAGTGTCACACGAGGCAGAGTTTCACTTCTTTTTCTCTTAATTATTCCTGCAGCCCAGCAGCAGTTGGATTTCCTGTTGCTAAGGCGACAGGCTTTTTTGCGTGCAGCGCTTCGCTCCAAACAGATGAAGGTAATCTGTGGACTTTTTTTTTTCTATCTTTTTTTTTTCTTTGCTGTAGATGATTCCCTGCCATCTTTGTATTTTTGTTTTTATGTCTTTATCGCAGCCGCCTGTTGTTTTATAGGAGTCTTGAACATCTGTTGTGTTTGCTGTGGTTTGACTGATGCATCTGCTGCTATGCGATTGTTTGCAGGACATGACTGGAGCAGCGCAGCACCTCAGACATGCCAAGGGACTGAACCCCATGGTCACTGCTGCCAAGTCTGGCCTTCCTGTTGATATCACCAAGGTCATTAATATACTCTCATACAAGAAGATAAAGAGCAAGTGTGTGTGTGTGTGTTGAACATGTTGTCACAGGAGCAACCAAGAGTGTGAGGTGTGTAAACACAAAATGGGACAGAAATAGAAGATAACAGGAAGGAGGCATGGGGTGGCATCAAAACACCTTTGTTCTCATCACGGTTTCACCTTCTGTGTGTTTGTGTCTGTACCTGTGTGTGTGTGTTTATCTGCATATTTTCAATGCCATTCCATTATTAATATTTCATATAGTTGCCACTTCTCCCATATGACTTTTTTCGTTGTGCCTGGATTTAATTTAACATCTTTGCTTCATATAACGCTTGTACTTCCCTCTGACTCAGCCCCACAGTGTAATTACCGAGAATATTAAGCTTGTTCCTCTGTTAGTTTGTCTTCCGCTCTGTCTGCAGAATATCGCACAAGCTTAGAAACAAGGTATTCACATTTTCTAGTGGATTTTTTTTGTTTCTCTCCACATTTATAATTGCCTGCTTCCTGATAGATTCCCAGTGCTCCAGTCAGTGAGGAGGACTACTCCCTGGCACGCTCTCGCACCTCCCCTCTCTCCCCTCGCTCCAGCGAACAGTACCACGGACTCATGGATCTCTTGCGGAAGCAGCATGAGGTCAGCTCATACCTTTCCCTTCTCTATGTACATTTTATATGAAAGTGTGCCTTCTAAATCAGACCAGCGTGTACTGATGTTGATATCTTAAAGTACTCATGATTATGGCCTTGAAGATCACTGTTTTAGTTGTGCAACTTTTTTTAAATAGACTAACCACAATTGTTCTGTATCATATTGTGTTTGGCTATTGTCTGTTCTCATACCCACGCCTCCTTTTGTTCTGTATCTCAATCTACAGAAATGTTTGGGATCTTCTCAACAGTTCACACTCATGGGAAATGTGGCTGAGGCTCTGAAGTAAGAGACTTTCCTTAGTTGTATATTTGTATTTGTGGATTTTATTTCACGTTATCTGCAGCCATGATGGAATTTAAAACCTACTCTTTTCTGGCACTAGATGTTGAGTTAAATGCTCTTGTAACTCAATTCACAATGCTATTTTTATAATACAGTAATTGAATATTTAGTTATCAGGCAAATATTAAATTGAATCAAACTGTTTGATTTTGTAGTATAATATACATTTTAATACACACAATTAACCCCCTGAGACCTGCTATACCATGGGGACCAACATTTCATTCTTACAGAGACAGTAGCAGGTTCCAGCAGAACCAGCTGTCATGTTACTTTGTCAGGAAGGATGCTGAGTAACGCTCCAGAGTTAGGCAAAATTTTGCTGTGGAAAAACTGACATGGACATTTTCACTGGTGTTGCTTGACCTCTGACCTCAAGATATGTGATGAAAATGGGTTCTATGGGTACCCATGAGTCTCCCCTTTATAGACATGCCCACTTTATGATAATCACATGCAGTTTGGGGCAATAATGCAGTATAAATGTGTTTATTTTACCCTGATGCTAACCCTATTCTAAAAATGTTGTGTTTGAATATTTCTGCATACTGGGGTTTCCTAAACAGTCTTGGAATTGCATAAATCGGTTATGATTGGAAAGCTGTGCCTCTTGTGGATCCAATGAGCCCAATTGTATTTGTGTGTGATGATGTCAGTCTCCATATTCACCATGTCATTGTTGTGAGACCATTTTTTGAAATTTGAGCTCACTGTATAAAATGACCTGCTGCAACATCTAGGATAATCACAGCCTCGTGGAAGTGTACAGCCACAAACTATAGACCTAGCTGTCAGAAGATGAACACCACTTCTATGTGGCATCTACTGTAGACCTACTGTCTCCCACTAAAGACCCCCTGTACCCCCTAAAAAAGACAGAAACTGGTCTATTGTGGGTCTCAGCGGGTTAAGGTTTTGTGGGGATTTTTTTCTCATCACAAATCACAGGCAGCTACCAAAAACACAATGACTTTGTGATCAGTGGATTGTTTATTAATTTTACATTGTTACACATACAATATCAAATGCCATAATTTACTGGAGACCAGAGTCTTTAAATTGCTAATGACAAGCTGGTCACAAGCCCAAAAAAATACATATTTTATTACACTGAAAGCAGAAAAACAAGAAAATTTTCACAGGAGAAGCAAACGCAAAATGACTGACTTATCACTAGATGAGTATATTTTTTAATTCTCCTCTACTGATATACTAATTGAGTCACCTCTGCACTTCATCACAGTTGCAGAGTGTGTTGTCACTCTGGCAACACAAACTGGGATTTGACTGTTTTTCTCATCACCGTAGTGCATACGGTGTAACTTTCATGTCACACTGCATATTTTGCATGTTTTCCTCACAGACATTTTTCACAGATTCTCACATACATTTAACTATCACGCATTCCTGAAGAGTCTGCATTGCTTCTCTTGAAATATGTTTTCAACAAATTGTTATTTCCACAGATCAAGCTCCTAAATTTTTCATGGCATCCAAAATTTGAAAAATGCAGGAATACATGTGTTCGTTTTAGCAAATAGAGCTGTTTGGTGTACTAAAACCATTCAAGCACCAGGAAATCCTGTAAGACTTAAAATATCACATATATGATCTTTTGTACTGTATGTAAGGGCCTTCTCTGTCTCTCACCAGGTCTGAGAGGCTAGTTGAGGAGTGTATGAAGAACATCGAGATACTGAAGAATGCCCACGCCAAGGGCCAGCCAGTCCCCAAGTGCCGCACAGAGGAGAGGACCTTCAACACTGTCAAGTCAGCAACAAACTCACAGATAATGGATATTAATTGATAATAATATTTTGTTTAAATGCATTTTGAATGGCATGTGCTCCACAAGGGAAGAAAATGTTTAAGTCAGTACTTTTTAGTCACGTTAGTGACAGTCGGTCAGCTAGTCCACCACTTTGGTCAGACTGCAATATCTCAACAATTATCAGATGTATTGCAATGATATTTTTTTCAGGTATTTCTGGTTTCCAGAGGATAAATCCAAATAATATTGCTGATTCCCTGACTTGTCTTGTAGCCCCACCTTGGGGGTGATATTTTTTTTTTTTTTTTTTACTGAAATATCTTTACACTATTGGATGGATTGCCCTGCAATTTGGGACAGGCAGTCTACTACAGAATAAAATGTAATCACTGAGTACTTGAGTTATGAAGATGTTGTTTTTGAACATAAACCATGTGGCTCTCATGTAAAATTGTCACTATAATTTTTGATACTGGCACAAGTTGTTTGGAGGTGCATTTATGTGTGTTCACCCCCAGAAATCCTGTTTTATTTTGCTTGCATGTGATGATCAACTGTGGTTGCACAATTTGTTGCATCCCAGTTAAAGGATTTGTGACAGCTAAAAGATACCAGACTGAAAAAGCAATCCATCCTGGTGTTCACATCTCTGAAACACAGTTTCAAATAGTACGTAGATCACTGGGTCATCATGATTCCTATTTTGTTGTCATTTTAAAGGACCAGTGTGTAACAATTAGGGGGATCTATTGGCTGAAGTTAAATATAATATTAATAAGTATGTTTTTCTTTATTGTGTAATCACCTAGTGATAGTAAGAATCGTGTTTTGAGTACTTTTGTGTATCTATATAAGGAGTAGGCTCCTCTCCTTTGTTTGTTTGAAACATGGCAGCGCAATATGGAGGACTCCGTGGACAGAGGACCCACTCCTTATGTACAGTAGATATAAACAGCTCATTAAAAGGTAATGAAAACACGATTCTTACTATCAGATGATGATACACTAAAGAAAACAGTTTAGTTAATATTATATTGCATTTCTGCCAATAGATCCACCTAAATGTTACACACTGGTCCTTTAAGGGATTATAAACTTCATGTTTGAGTAGAAGCTTTAAAACTGAACTGAATGTATGTTTTATTGTAAAGATGCTCATCACACGACTCAGATGTTTAATTTTGAAGGCACATTATTTTTTTTAAACTTTCCCTGACTAGAGCGGCAGATGAGTCAGATTGACTCACTGTGACTCATTCCAGTATCATACCAAGCTAACAGCTAGGTGACTCTGGCAGTGACTCATTCAACAGTCGGGATTGTTTGGCATTCAGTGATGCTGACTGGTTGTTGTCTGTCGCCTGTGGTGCTGTTTCTGAACAGTTGTGACCCATGTTTTTTTTTTATTTAGGATTCACCAAAGTCTGACGTCTAATGACCTGATACTGTACATCATCAAAGGCATCAACCTACCAGCTCCCTCAGGTACTGAAGGCAGGTCTGCATGTTTGACATAACCAGGCAGTAATGTGTCAAATGTGCATATTCATTTATACCTACCTCTCTGCCTTCAGGTGTCTCACCTAGCGATCTGGACGCCAGTGTGAAGTTTGAGTTTCCTTTTCCCAGTTCGGTAAGACTGTTTCTCACTCAGTGAGCAGATTATGGATATTTCACTCTGTTTGTATCTAGATGTGCTTTAATGCATTCATTTATGTGTGTGTAGGAGGAAGCTCAGAGGGACAAAACGAGCACAGTGAAGAACACCAACAGCCCAGAGTTTAAAGAGACTTTCAAACTCAACATCAACCGCGCCCACCGAGGCTTCAAACGAGTCGTCCAGTCCAAAGGCGTCAAGTTTGAAATCGTCCACAAGGGGTAAAAACCACAACTGCTATGGGACAGTACATTAGCCTCATGACTTATGCTTTGTCGTGTCTGTTGTGTGTTGGTCAGTTGTGTTCATCTCTCTCTGTATTCACAGAGGCCTATTCAAGACAGACAAAGTTGTGGGCACTGCTCAGCTGAAGCTAGAGGCTCTAGAAAACCACTGTGACATTAGAGAGATAATAGAGGTGAGTGTTAATAACAAGTAAACACAAATGTATATGCTCCAGATCTAGCTAAAAGTCTGTATGTGCTTGGTAGGTGATGGATGGACGTAAAGCTACAGGTGGCAAGTTAGAGGTGAGGGTGAAGATCAGAGAGCCCTTATCAGGAGTTGATCTCCAGCCAGTGACAGAGAAATGGCTGGTTCTCGATCCTGTGTCCTCCCTTTCTCCCCCAGAGAGACAAAGAGAACGGGTGAGTAAAGTTTTCATTTCCTCTGACCTGCATGCGTGTAGACTGTGGAAGGAAGCTAAAGCAGAGCAAATCCCTGTCCTTGTGGGATTCGTCCAGGGGACACAGGAAGAACATGGAAACCCCATCTTAAGGCTTTAGCCGACCGGGTCATGTTTGCACTTTAATACATGTGTTTCTGTGCGACAAAACTGAGCCATGTAAAAAAAAATGGATACTTATATTTGTCAGGACACATGTGTCAAAGGGTCAGTGTGCTCTACTCAGTATCAGTGGTTCCCAACCTGGGGTCTGGGCCCCCTGTAGGGGAAGGCCAACGTTCTCAAGGGGTGTGCCAGGATTTGTCTGCTCTGAGGTTGTCAAAATTAGATTTGCATATGTGTAACTAAAATCATGAAACCACACTTACTGGATAATTTATACAAAAGTCTGTATTTAAAACTAATTAAAACTATATATTTTTTGCTACTTAATCGTCCACATTTTGTCTAAACCTGGTATTTCTACACAGTTGCAGATAAAGATCTGGCAACGCTAATATCATTAGTATTATACTTGTAGAAGTAGCTTCCACTGATGGCTGCACAGGATTGTTTCCTATTCATGTGATCCAGACATTTCCAATAACTCCAGAGCGTTGTTAAGTCCAAAAGTCAAAATTAATTTAAAAAAAGATAGATAATAGTAATCATTTTCCAGAATTCACAGCATTTTGTTATCTCACAAAGTAGTCTGGTTCCATCTGTATTTGGTGGCATTTAGCCTTTCAAAAACATTTTCACATTGATCAAAAACCTATTTGCTCTTCCACTTGCACCATAAATTACATTTATTTAACCACAATAACAACGCTTCATTTATGTTGATAAAACAAGTTGATGATGACAAGTTCTATTCAAGTAAGTTGATTTAATAACAGAAAGACTAACTCATTTAATACACTGAATCGCTTATTCAAATTGAGGATTTTGTTTGAGGATTCATAATTTATTTATGGGTAAGTTTTTTAAATAACAGGCTGGGAACCACTGCTCTAAATGAAGTGTTGTCACATCATGATGCAGCACACCAACGGTAGATTTTTCGGGGGTGGGCACTTGCCTCCTACAATATTTGTAATATTTCACACAACTACATGTACATAGACTAAAACAAGCCCAGCCAGAGATGGGGGCTGCAAATAAGCTCCAGGTAGACACCTTTATACATTACATCTGTTCCATGTATGCAACGCCATTTAACTGTATGGAAAATGGAAACAGACTTACATGCAGCATGTGACTTACAGTATGTGTCACTCAAGTAAAAAAAAATTAGGTCTGTGTGGACCAATGAGGAGACTGCTATGTTCCTCAAATTAATACATAAAACAAACAAAGACCATGTCTCCACCATGTTTTCTACATCGTTTTCATTCCTTTGACGTTTGTCTGGGGCTCTTTTGGTTTCATCATCTCATTGTGTGCTCTTCTTCTGCAGTTGTTTAATGGCACATGACTGAATAACTGATGCCACCAGCTGTTTATCTTAGAGGACCTAATATTGGCATAATAGTCGTACATGGAAACGTGCATTCATTTGCACTTTCTTTCGCAGACTCTGGAAATTCGGTTAGAATTTGCGCTATATTTGGACAGATACCTGACTTATGATGGGGCTTTTCACCCCACCTCCAATTGCTGCTGTTCGTAACAGCTTTAAACACATTTCATGTTCATTTTATGTCACACAAACTAATTTCCTCAAGCACATCCCGGCCTGCAGTCAGGATGTGAGCTGTTTGCCTCTGATTAATATGATATCATCCTGCAGCCCCCTTTGCAAGGCCTATACATGTAGGAGTAACAGAAGCTAACACCATCAGCACAATCGATACTGTCAGTTCAGTAAAATCTCAGTCTCTGTGTGTCTGTGTCTGAATCAGGCTCCATCTCCTCGGTCTAAACCCAGACACGAAGCGAGCAGCAGCAGCAGCAGTCATCCCAACAACTCACCGCCACAGTACAAACTCCACAGCTTCAGCCTCCTCAACTATGACAGGGAGCGGCTAGAGAGAAAGGTATTTGTGTGCGCTTGTGTGGTCTATAGCCATCCACATCATCCACTTCTGTAATGCTTGTATTACGCCCATCTCTCAGATTGCAGAGTACAGAAAGGCGCGACGGGATCCCCCATCTGACCTCGTCCATCAACACAAAGAGGTCACACACAGACTGCAGTGGCAGAAAGCGCAGCTGGAGCGAGCCCCTTCTGCTCTATTGACAGGTTACTATCTCTTCCACACACACAATACAAACGAGTGTGTGCTTCACTAACACATGTATTTATTTAGGCTGTCAAAGTTAACGCGATAATAACATGTTTATGCAAATTCGTTTTAACAGCATTCATTTCTTCAATGCAGCTTGTGATTTTTTGGTTGTAGCCGGCTCAGTTTTATGTAGTTGTATCATATGAAACTAGAAAACCTAAGGAATCCATTGATAGTTTTTCCTCGCCAAAATGTAGCGTTAGTTTTGAGCGTTATTGAACATCCTTCATGATAAGTCATTATGACTATAGGTTTTATAGTTTCATTTGATGCCGGTATCACTCTAGTTTTAAAACTCAGCCCACTACAACCTAAAATTCGTAAGTTGCATCTTTAAAGAAATTAGTGGCATTCAAAGAAATTTGCATTAACATGTTATTATCATGTTAACTTTGACATGATGATCTAAAATATACAGCATACATTTGCATTAAGCAGTATATTTTACTTGAACAGATAAAAAAATGTGCGATTCATTAATCACAATTAATTATGGACAGTTGTGCAATTAATCGTGATTATATAATTTAATCGATTGACAGCTCTAATAAACATGTCTCAACCTCTCAAACACTCACATTTCCCCTCATCACATCTGTAGAGTATGAAAATGTGTTGCGGCGCTCTGTCCAAGGCTATGCTGACTCGGTGAAGAAATACTCCAGCCAAGGCAACAGGGTGAGTACAGTTGTACAGAGTGCACTTTGTGTGTGTGTGTGTGTGTGTGTGTGTGTGTGTGTGTGTGTGTGTGTGTGTGTGTGTGTGTGTGTGTGTGTGTGTGTGTGTGTGTGTGTGTGTGTGTGTGTGTGTGTGTTTGTTTCTGTGCTGGGTGTTATTCTGCAAAGTATTCATTCATCTTTCATAGGATGCTGCCAAGGATGCACTGGGCAGGTTGAAGATGGTAGAGAATGAGGTGAGGGTTGCTGTATACTGTCAGTATAAAAGGTTTCATGTCTGTGCATATTATGTGCAATGTGAAGTACTCATTTTCTCTCTGCTTCAGCTGGAATCGCTGAAAAGGAAACGCACGGGATGAGAGTAAAGGAGTGGTTACTTGGCTGGAGTACTGTTATATCATCTCTCTCTCTCTCATACACACTCATATACAAACACTACAGCGGGAACTTAAGCACCTTTAGCATGATTCTGTGCTGCTCATGTCCATGACAACTGCATGAACCAACATATGATCAAATAACTTGTGTCACATGTGGTTAGCCGCCTGCCACAGTAATTAAAAAGAAATCTGTAACTACAAAGGTGCACAACATTGAAATGTGTTAAGATATGTGGGAGAATGAAGCTTATTTGCACTTAAACACTAGAGAAATCTGCCTCTGAAGCACGGCTTTACAGACTTTACCTGTGCTCTGTTAATATTTTTTTTTAATTCCCATCTTTCCTTTGAGACTTACTGATAAAGATGATCTGTCCGAAGTTTTACATTTGACACCAGCTTGGAGAGTCTGTTAGTGTCCACCGATGACCAAAAAATGTGTGTGTGCATGCTATGAAGTGTGTTTAACCAATGGACCGAGGTGTTTTTTAACCCCTTTTCCCATATTTTATGTGTGTAATGAGCTTAATCTAATCTGTCTGCTCCAGTGTTCCCAGATTACAGTAATCTGCTCCGTTTGGAGTGGTGTGATATGGGAATAAAAAAAGCGGGGCTTCAGGGCGCCGCAGCCTACATCCCATAATGAGGGATTAGTGTTTGTGTCACCAAGGAGACGACTAGATCAGACGTAGAGTCGCCTTTGGGGCTGGGAGAGGGGGTGTTAGCAGCGTGCCATGAATGTGGTAGAAGCTTAGCTCCACGAAAGGATTGCTTCTTCTTCATCAGCTGTTTCTTCTTTGTTGTCGTCTTCATCTTCACTTTCTTCACGCTAATTCATTTTGTGTACAGTCAGAGATTATTCAGAGTCATGAGTAATAGGCTGCACCACTTGGATTTTCTTTAAACTCTTTAACAATATTAAGCCCATTATGCTGTCGATTAGAAAATAATTAACAGCTGCTGCGTCAGCATGCTGCTATTTTCCACTCATTTTGGCATAATACAGTTTACAAAACCAGACTGTGTCCCACGGAGCTCTCCAGTGGCAGCACAGTGGGTGCTGAATAGTCTGCCCACAGGAAGACAACCCAATATGTGTCAGTAAGGCTGGGTAATTGCTCATTTCTATTTCTGCTGCCCCATAGACATCCCTGTCATTCCCCTCTACTTTACACTCATCCTGGCCGTGATGTCAAGGGGACAAAATTCAGACGAATCTTGCAAAACTTCATAAGATGTGTGACAGATGCCTTGAAATGCATCATTTTGCCACAACACTAGATGAACAAAAACATGTATTCTCTGTTCTGTGTAGTACACTGGACAGATGTGTGTCCTCAGACGATGTGTGTCCTCAGACGTGACAGATGTGTGTTTGACAACATGCTAACTTGACCACAGAATCTGTTGATCCACATCGATTGCATGTAGCAGACTACTTTCAGTGAGCCTTACTGTATGTTTTTTATTCGACTCCTCAATGTGAATGTTGTCTGTTAACTCCACTAATAGTTTTTTGGTCACGTGACACAGCAGAGAATCGTGTTTGCCCTAATCCGTCCACTGCCTCACCCCATTAGCAAATAATCCTGGTTAAAGTTGACCTGATAGGGCCCTCCATAGTCTGTGTTGATTTTATGTAACACCCCTTCCCCCACTTTTTTTTAATCTATCAGAGGAAGATATCTTCTGACTCTGTAAATGGTACGTTATGGTGCTTTTGATCAGCTGATATGTGGTCTTCTAGATGGACAGGGGGGGTGGATGGACAGATGACTGCTAACCTGTAGTTTATTATGGAGTGGATGATGCCAGTGTGTGTGCAGTTTTTAGCTCCTTAACTACAAGTCATGCACACAAAAACATTTTTGCAGACAGTTTCTCAATGTATGAAGCACCGTTTCAGATGCTGCTGTTGATGTATTTTCCCTGCTGTTCCAGGCAGCCATTAGTTTCCATTTGTTTCAGTACGGTACACAAATCAGTTAGCAGACCATTTAAACTTGCTTGTCAATCATAAACACAAATATGTGAATGCTTGAGCCAAACATTTACACAAGTGCATTACGTTGCATTATTTAGTATTGCAGTTTAAATGCATATTTATCTGAAACTAGATATCGAAACTAGACTAGATATCGTCTCAGAGCTGGATATCGTAATATAGCATAGGTATTGTCTTTCCCTGGTTGTAAAGGTTGCATTGCAGAAAAATTATGTAATTTTCCGAACTTGCGAACTGTTCTAGCTGTTCTATTATTTGCCTTTACCCACTTAGTCTTTATATCCACATTACTGATAATTATTTACTGCTTATTTATGATTTGTTTTTGTAAAAGCACCAATAGTCAATTCTACAACATTGTCAAAATATTGATATGGAGGTATATGTATTTGTATTTATTCCCAATGATGATAATGTAACTTTTCAAAAAATTAATACTAAGCTAATTTCAAGACTCTACAAATTGATTTTCATACTGTATGGAAATGAATGGAAAACAATGGCTGCCTGAAACTGTTCAAAACATTCTATAGGTTAATTATTTGGTCTATAACGTGCCAAACAACAAAGTGAAAAAGTCCTCCGACAGTTTCCTAAAACCCAAGGCTTCAGATGTCTTGTTTTGTCAGACCGACACTCCAAAACCCAGAGATATTCATTTAACTGTCACATAAAACAAAGAAAAACAACAATTTCTCTTTTTTCACTTTAGAAGCTGCATATAGGGAATGTTTGGCTCAAAACAATACTTAAAGAGGACCTATTGTGTTTATTTTTAGGTGCATATTTGTATTTTGGGTTTCTACTAGAATATGTTTACATGCTTTAATGTTCAAAAAAACACTAATACCAGCTGTAAGCATCTCTTTTCACCCTCTGACTGAAACGCTTCAATGTTTGATCTCCTGCCCTCCGAAAAGCTGAGTCTGCTGTGGTTGGTCACAACCAAACCAAACTCTTCAGACTCCACTCCAGCTCCAGTCTAAAAAGCTTTGATTGACGGTGTGCCAAACTAGCCGCTAGGCAAGTACTTTGGAAATGTGTCACTTGGTGACATCATCACGTTACAGAAGAAAAGGCGGGACTTCTAGCGAGGCGTTTCATTCAGTTCAGGAGCTTTGGCCTGGACTTTAGACTTTGTAACTTTGCAGACCATAAACATGCACAAAAAAACTGTATAACACACTAAAGGAAAAGGGGAAAGCACAAAAGCATAATAGTTCCCCTTTAAACTATTGAATTTTGAATTCAGTTAATCAACAAAATGTTGCAGATGTACAAAAAATAATTAACATTTCTGAAACTCTGTCTACAGACAGTCTGTATGGTCTAAAACATGCATGACCACTGGTTTGGTCCTTTACCATGAAATATTTTTTTCTGATTTACAAAGTCAAGTAAAGACTGAATACGACCACGTAGCTCTGATTTGTCCGCGGATCGCAGTGCTGGCATGTTTCAACACCGTTAAACATATGCACAGAAAGTGCAACTGAGCAGCACCCCTCTCTTGTCCTCCAAAACCTTTAACCTCATGTCACCTCAAACACACACACACACACACACACACACACACACACACTCCCGCCATCACCCCACTGCTCGAGTAACCCCATGGCCTCTGAGGCTGTGCTGTTGTCATGGCAACGAGCTCATCAGCATTCAGCATGGTAGTTGGATAGTCAGGACCCGGGAAGAGGGACATATTGTTAAAGTTTGTCCTGCTGGTGACGCACACTCCTTTCTCGCATTTACAAGACACCACACACACACACACACACACACACACACACACTTCTTCTCACTCTTTATTTTTTTCAGTATGTTTGGCTCTCCTCTCTGTTTGATCTGTAATCTGGCTGCACTCCATTTAACAAGGATAACTTTTGGTGGATCGTTTGTCATTATTGTTAATGTTTCTGTCCTGATCTGCTGCAGTAAATGTATTCATCTGGGCTTGGGAAAATATCTTGAACCTATGAACCTTTTTTTAATCTCTTAAGTCATGTTAGGGCAATCAATATAAATGTAATATTTGTATACAGTAAATATACAGCATAATATGCTCTGTCTCTATTTTTACGTGTAAGTCTTGATGATTTGTGCAGCTCAAATGGGGAATGTATGTATGAAGGCCTGATTGTTAAGGCTTTATTATCTTCTGTATGAGGTTGGTGTTAACATGAATAAAATGCCAAAACAGCACTGGGTTTGTGTCTTCATTGAAATGACCAGATTTTTCCCATTTGGGCTAATTTCGGATCAACATTTTAGCATAGACTCATTTTAACCACTTTTATCAGTTTGACACTTAAACCTGCAGTAGGCAGAATATTTTTGGCATCACTGGGCAAAAATCCATAAAAACCTTTCAGCATGTTGTAATTCAAGTGTTTAGAGAGAAAACTAGATGTCTGCACCTCCTTGTAGCTCTGTTTTTAGACTTAAGAAAATCTAGCCTGTGACAGGTGACTTTGGCCAATCATAGGTCATTTCAGAGAGAGAGTGTTGCTATTGGCTGTGCTCCAGCTGCGGGGTGGTGGTTGGTACTTCCTCAGCTGATCTCAATGTGACTGCCAAGTCACAAACTTTCTCATTTTACAGCTGAACAGTAACTATGAGATGTTTCTGAAAACATTTTATGCTAGAAACAGTCATTACAGTAACAGAATAGTGATAAATATTTGATCAGCGCTGCCTAGTTTGACTGTTTGATCAGAGTTTGCGAGTGATTGACAGCTGCTCCGAGACGGCAGGTTCCAGCTCGGCTCTGATTGGTTGTTTTCTTCTGGTCTGTGAAATCTTGCAGATGCCATTAGGAGCACCGGAGGACACAGAGGAATGTGATTTTTTTCAGATTACCTGTCTCATGTACTACTGTCACATTATAGTGACTTTTATAAAATACATTTTTTAAGCTCATATTTGCTCCATTTCTACCACTGCTGCTTTAAAGGCTTTTTGTAATTGTAAGACAACACCTCATGAACATGATTTTGACCTGATTTGACCTGAAGTCTGCCACAGAAACATTCTGTTCTGTAAAACAAGGTTCGATGCAATGGATTTTCCTATGATCTACATTTGTGATTGTGTAATTGTGATTTTGGCAGCATGCTGAGCTGCTAGCCGAAGCTACCAATAAGTTACGTAAACAAACGCTATAACGTGGGCTTCAGAATAAAGTAGTGTTTTTGGCATTAATTTTCTTCAGCAACCCTGTCTTTGAATGGTCTGGAAGAGACAGAAGAGGAGGAGAGACGGGTGATGAGAGAGGGGAGAGGATGGGAGATGGGGAGACAGTCAGCAGCAGTTGGACTCAGTGCCTGTTGGAGGGCTCTTTCAGTGCCACAAGCCAGCACTGCAGTTACCTTACTGATCTCTATTTCAGCAGCAGTAAAATGGACTGTTTTGTCTTCGGTTTTAACATCGTAAAACTCATCTTTACATCCAGGAACAATACTATACTGCCCCCTCTTGTTTTCTTGTGTCCTGTGTCTCCTTGGTCTCTGTATTTCATGGTCTCTACTGTTGTATCTGTGTAACTTAGCCAAGCTAACCACAGGCTAGAGCACGACAACATGGCGTAGCAGAATCTTTTCTTTTCAATGCTGACATTTGTCAGCTTAACTCGTTTCATTTCCTCTTCAACATGCTTAGGCTACCTGGTGACAATAAAAGATAACAAAGGAAAGCATATTCTGAAAAAAAAGATAATGCTAAATTATTCATACACATTTAATTTTACTATAAATAACAGATTGTCCCTTCTGAGTGAACTGAAGGAGAGTGCAACCCACTACTCTTACTATGGTAACAGGGTTGAAAATCATCTGTTAGCTTTTTCAGGAAAAGATGCAAGCAAACTCAGTTACATAAAGAAAGAAAACTGAAATCACTTTGTCAGTGTCTGATAATATGAGTAACAGGGTTGTGTTGATGAGAGTGACACACATAATCAAGGCTGAAGAAATTGGAAAGATTTGAAAAATAGAGGAGAGAGCTCGTGGTGCCTTCAAATGAGTTTGTGCTTACAAGTTGGGCCCATATGAACGCCCACCTTGTACTGTATTCACAACCTCGTAAGTGGAAAGTTTCTGAAAGATCAGAGTTCACGACTTGTGACGTGTTTGTTGACCTTGTGAGAAATGTTGGAGCCTATGGATGTTCATTTATCAGTTCATAATAAGTTAATGTTGTACAGTATAATGTAATTTTAGTCATATTGTTTTTTAATTGAATATGTCCGAGAAAATGTTGATTTTCTCATTGACCTCCTCTTTCATTATGCCATTGCGTTTTCTGTATTATGTTACCCACTTGCTAGCTTGCTAAACTGTTAGCCTCTGTGGCTTCCAGACTCGGACAGTAGCGTTAATATTGCTGTTGCTTAGCAGCGGAGTTCTTCACGACTTAACCACTTGAACACAACGCATATTGTGTACACGACCTCCCAGCTCATAAACACGACCCTATTTGAAGGCAGCACTGGTCTACCCTCGGTATTAGCATTAGCACATGGAGTGATGATGTCATTTCCTGTGTGCCATGTGACTTCCTGTGCCAGACTAAATGGGTTGGCGTGCATGTTGTGGTGCACAACATAATTACTGTTGTGTAATGTTAATGATTAAACACATTGTTTTAACAGCTGCAAGAGATATATATCAATAAATTCATACCAAAAAAATGAGATTTAAAACTTCTTTTAACTGTAAGATCTGACATGTAATTTGGACATCTAGAACGTGGGACAAGATGCCAATTTAGGGGCGCGCCATAGATTTTTGGTGTTTTAAATAATATCTTGGAAGCATTTTTTTCTACAACTACACACATATTGTCTCAGGACAAGTATAATTTATAAAACAAGTGCTTGTTTTTGTATTTTGTACGTGGATTATTTGAAATTTCATGGGTGGGACAGAAAATATGCTCCAGTTTTGGATTTTCCCTTGTACATCCACCCACAATCTTCTGGTGTACACACTGATAAAACAAATGATATTGTTCCTTCTTGTCCATAGACAAGAATATTCAATATCAGTTCACAAGGGCTGAGATTTAAACGATAAAATATAAAACTGGAGACAAAAATAGACTTTTTTCAGACAAAGCTTGCTGTTGTTGGGGGTGAAGCTTTGGGCTTTGGTGTTATGCTAATAACGTGTTTGAATGTGAAATTTCCCCTGACAAAAGGGGAAAAGATGAGAGGGGGATGGTGCACGGGAACAACAGAGGGGGGTCTTTGGTGAAATTGGACAACCCGCGAGACTTTGGTGGGCGTGGACACCGAGGCGAGGGCTTCCTGCTCGGCTGAACACGTGGTTCCGTGTCTGCCTCCCTGCTCGTCTGTCAGTGTGTGAAGGTTTCCAGCCCTTCTCTCACTCCTCTCCCTATTTATCCTCAACACAGCAGACCTTCTCCTCTCTCTGCTCCGTCCCACCCGCCCGCACCTCCTCCTCCTCCTCCTCCTCCACCTCTTCCTGCTGCTGCTTCTCTTCGCGACGGCTCCCGGGACTGCCGACAGCCAGGCCGCGGTCACTTCAACGTGTATCCGCTCTGAGAGTGTGTGTGAAAGTGTGTGTGAGTGTGTGTGTGTGTGTGTGAGAGAGAGAGTGTGTGAGTGAGTGCGTGTGCGCGCACCCGCCCGCAACCGGTCCATCCGTGTTATTTCTCCCGCTATCCCGCCTCGTTGTTTGGTCATGACGCTGGAAGCGATCCGCTACCGGGCCGGGTCTCTGCAGATCCTCAACCAGCTGCTGCTGCCACACCAGACCGCTTACGACGAGATCCGCTCGGTGCAGGACGCTTACGAGGCCATCAAGTCCATGAAGGTACGGAGCTCCTTTCTTTCTCCCTCCACCCCTTCTCCTCTTTCTCTCCCACTTCCCAGCCGACCTGCATGCCCGCTGCTTGTGCATTTATCCCCGTCGTGCATGTGTTTTTTTTACCCCCCCCGTCGGGTCTTTTGTGCTCCCACCGCTGCTCTCACTCATGCGCTGCCGTGTGCCCGCCGCCGTCGGTCGGCCTGTATTTTTGTTTTGGATGCACCTGCAGCACCCGCCATCTACCCCCCCTCCCCACAGCCATCGTTTTTATATGTAGTTTAGTGCAAACGCGACAAACTAGACATCTGCACACAGCCACCCACCCATGAAATAATATGCCCCCTCCTCCTCTTTCTTTGGGAGAGATTATTGATGAATTATTAATGACCTTTGCCAGGGTTTTTGTTCGCGTTTTGGTCTTCCTGCGCTGCACTCAGTGACACCTCCGGCTCGTTTCTCCCTCCATCCGGATGCCCTGACACACATTGTTCAAGTTCTCCAACAGCTGGGGACAGATGTTCACTTATTAGGGCTGAGCACATATTCACTCTTTTGTCTTTCTGGATACACACACATGCAGCAGCTACACGTTTGATCCTCGGGGGGGGGTGGGGTGTGTGTGTGTGTGTGTGTGTCAGAGTGAAGGAATGTACCATAAGCAGAGAGGGTGATGTCATGATGATAATGGAGTCTAATGGTAGAGAGAGAAAACAGATGATTTCATTTCAGTCAAAGCGGACATGACAACTTTTGGTTCACCTACTTAGATCTCTTTGGTGGAAAGTGATTAATAATCCTCACGAAAAACAGTTGGAAGTTGGCATAGAAACCGACGATGGGGACCACGGCGTGATGCTGACGTGGGGCGGTTGTGGCTGTCATGGTAGAGCGGGTCGTCCGCCAACGTGAAGGTCTGCGAGTCGATCCTCGGCTCTTTCATTCTACATGTCGAACTGTCCTTGAGCGAGATACTTAACCCCAAACTGCTCCCAAAGGCTGTACCATCGGTGTGTGACTGAGTGTTTAGATTAGATCCTGATGGGCAGCAGTGCATGAATGTTGGCATGTAGTGTAAAGGCGCTTATAGAAGACTAGAAAGGTGCTATGTAATTACAAGTCCGTTTACCATTTACTTTCCTCCTCCTCCAGGTGCGGGGCGCCCCGGCCATCGCCATCGTCGGCTGCCTCAGCCTGGCTGTGGAGTTGCGGGCAGGCGCCGGGGGTGATGACCCCGTGACCTTCATCAGGGAGTCTCTGTGCCACCTGACCTCAGCTCGGCCCACCGCTGTCAACATGGGCCGCGCCGCCCGCGAGCTGATGGAGTTTGCTGAGAACGAGAGCATGGAGAAGAACTCGGAGCAGCTCAGAGAAAGGTGGGCTGGTTAGAGGGAGATGGCCGCCGGGCACCTGCACGTATTCATTGACAGCTGTTGGTTTGGGCTCATTTGATGAATTAAAACATTGATTAAATGATAGTTTACACGTTTTACATTGACTCTCTCAGACCCTTTCCTAATGTGATTTTAATGTAAGGGATTGGGGGGAAATTCACAGTCCTTATTCCATGAAAAAAACTTCAACTTCAACCAAAGGTAATGTGAGCAGTTTGATTTAGTCAAATCAAAGGCCTATCTTCAAAAGTTGCTGTGTTTTAACAACCTTATTCTCTCTTTTTGTTACCACCCGCATTGGAGCTCAGCAAGGATAGTGGGGAAACAAAAAGAGGACATTTTGCACTATGGAGGACACCCACTTAAAGGACGAGTCCATTATTTGTGTTTCTTTTTTTATCTGTAGCTTCACAGTGATGTTCCTCATGTATTCAAATACCAACATTAAAATTTAAGATAAGATATTCCTTTATATCCACAGTGGAGAAATTCACATGTTACAGCAGCAAAGTGGATAGTGCAATACAACAAAAGTATTAATACAAATAAAATAAAATAATATATACATAATAGAAAAGTAAAGCTAAAAACAGTCCAAGTATGTTTCAGCCTCAAAATGCTATTTTCCCAAGCCCTTCTAAAACGTTTTCCCAAGCGACCTGACGTAGGTTCCTGCATGATGCTGCTACATGTACGGTATATAAGCATCCTTATAGTTAGTATTTTAATGTTACATGCAGTAAATTAGATGGCGGTCAGCACGCTCCCAGTTTGGAGAAGCAGACCAGAGTACTGGTATGGAAGCTAAGCAATGTACTGCTGTGGACGCCACGTTAGTTCACATCTGAAAGTCACTCAATAACATAAACTAACCGATCAAAAAAGAAAGGAGTCTGGTCTGGTAGCTTTGAAGACCGCAGTATAGTGGCTTCAGTCCCCTGTTGGAAAGCGCTGTCTGATGGTAAGGTAAGGCACTGAAAATATTTGAAATATAGCGTACACTTAATCTGATACTAATAATAATTTTAGGTGGCTGAAATATATTTTTCTGCTGCAGACGGCTTTACCTCGCCATCAGACAGCCCTCTGAAGGCCTTACATCGCTCTAGTCAAAGCCACCAGACTACATTCACAAAAGTAGTAATTTTATTCCGCACACCACGGGAGTACACATACAACCCCACTTAAAGAATCTGAACTAACCCTTTCAGTTATTTCTAAAACACATTGTCCATAACCTTATTGATTAGCTGACTTGGGTAACCTACATCACTGCTTTCCATTTGGGAAAAAAACTTAACAGATTGCAGATGGACCCGCCCTTTAATTTGCGAGACTGCTGAGCTCATATTAGCTTTTGGCTAAACCTGTATTTTGCACAGAACGAGGACTGTGGATTTTGACCCAAATACTTCTACAGTATTAAAATCACTATCTACGTTAGAGATGAGGAGGAAGAGAAGAGGAGGAATGATTACAGCAGCCATTAAATCATTCAGTGCACACCCAATATTGTTTTTAGATTGACTTTAAAAATGTGAACCTATCCTTTTTAATTGCAGATCTGTTTGGTAACATTTTGTGTTTTACTCAATGATCACATTTGGGGCACCCTGTGGAGTTTTTGGATCACTGGTAGCGCTATGGAGCCATGTTTTGTTTGTTCTTGTACACAAGGATGCAGGTGCACACAGGTGACGGGACGTCCTACTAGTTTCATGTTATCCCACTGATGTTAGCAAGTAAACATAGATGTAGACAACGCTGGCTTCAAACAAACAAACAAACAACCAAACAAACAAAGCAGCTCTACAAGGGTTTCATGAAGAAGATGCAGCATTTGCATTAGAAAAACATCCGTTTAGCCTCAAGGATGCTCACAGTGGGTTTTAGTGAGCGTAAACAGAAACTTTTTTTTGCTTTAAATAAAACTCCAGAGGACACTTTTAAGACAAATGACCACTCCGTCAGCAAACAATGAGCATATGAGTTGCTTTCTCTGTCATATCACCAAAAACTGTGTGAACTGAAATGATCTAAACTCGAGTTTATCACACAGGATCTTTTCTTGTGCAAATCTGAAGCCATGTTAGCTGCTGATGCAGCACTTCCTCATTCAACGCCAGCTGCAGGTGTGTTTTTGAAAAGATTGTGATCAGATCTCATAAAATGTAAAAAATCGCAAAGCCCGTATACTGTACTGTATATGTCACTGCAGATTAACTGTCAGTGTGAAAAAGAAAACCAGAGTAGAGGTAATTCGCT
The DNA here is from genome assembly GCA_947000775.1 of Pterois miles. Taxonomy (NCBI): domain Eukaryota; kingdom Metazoa; phylum Chordata; class Actinopteri; order Perciformes; family Scorpaenidae; genus Pterois; species Pterois miles. The sequence continues at coordinate 3,453,159 of CAMQGK010000230.1, forward strand.
CAACAGGACTGTAGTTTAAAGCTGCACATGCAGGCCAGCAGGAAAGAAGCAGAACATGCTGAACGTGAAGGGTTGAGAGAGAGGTGAAGGTATAAAAATAGCATCCAGTGGCTGTCATGTTGGGACAAAACACCAAATTTTGGGTAGAGATCCTCTGATCTAGTACACCAGATTGATGTCGGCTCAAATACTGACATCATTAATTGGATTGTGTATCGACCAGATATGACCATATCTGCATTTAATACAGTTTCTTTATTGGCGTCATCATAAAAAACAGTGTTTCTTATGGGTGTAATATCAATATACGTATCGGCAATATTATGTTTTGTGACACTGTATCGATTCTCCAAAACGCTGCATCGATTTTTAATTAACCTCTTCAAAATCCAGCAGCCCACTGGCGGTCCAGGTCACTGTTCTGTCTCACAAAGGTTGTAGCAGGCTCGGTTTTAAAGCTGGAGTGAAGGTGAAACTATAAAACCTAAGAAATTCATTGGTACCATGCTCCAAATATACACTAAATTTTGGCAAATAAAAACCAGCATGGCCATTTTCTACAGGGTCTCTTGATCTCTGTCCTCTAGATATGTGAGTGTAAATGTGTAAATGGGTTCTATGAGTATCCATGAGTCTCCCCTTACAGACATGCCCACTTTATGTTAATTCAATACAGTTTGGGGGGAAAACATGTATATATGCAGCATAAATGTGTTATTTTCACCTATTCTAAAATAATGTATTTGAATATTTCTGCATACTGGGGTCCCTAAACAGTCTTGAACTGCATAAATTGTGTCTCACTGTAAAGCTGAGACTCTTGGGGATCCAGTGAGCCCAACTGTATTTATGTGTGATGACGTTAGTCCTCGCAGTAGCCATTTCATATAGTGTATACTTTATACCATATATACTGTATTTTATATCATGTATACTTTTTTTACTCAAATTGTATACATATGGTATATTGAATCGTTACCCCAGTATCATAATATGTATTGTGTCACCAGATTTTTGCCAATACACAGTCCTAGTGTTTCTGATATCAATTACAGTCATTCAGTCACAGCCATAGACTGTATATAAGAAGTGGATGTAGTCACTTTGACGTTACCAGTTGGTTTGTGCTGCCACTTTGAAGCCTTGAGTTTGGCATTTTGGTCGTCGTCATCTTGGGTTTTTGGAATCAGAGATAACAAGGGTGGAGTTAAGTAAAACAGAATGCTGAATAAGACATTTTTATTCAACTCAATAGGTTACAATTAACTTTCATGAAGTCAAAACACACTGTGCAAGGGTTAAAGTTGTGAGACGAAAAATCTGACAACTCCCAGACAGGACAGTAGTAGCAACCTGTCAATCACAAGGTAGCCCCGCCCTAAATTATCCCCTGCTTTATGGTCTATTTGACTCTATATGGGACCATAATTTACTAAATGAACATCATGCTGTATTGAGGGAGAAACAAGCGATTGAGACCATAAACTCATGTTTACAATGTTTACTGAGGTAATAAATCAAGAGAGACGTAGGCTCATTTTCTCATAGACTTCTATATAATCTTTTTGCAACCAGAGGAGTCGCCTCCTGCTGGTTATTAGAATGAATGCAAGGTTAAAGCACTTCATCTTTGGCTTCACTTTTCAAATCCAGAGTTTGCTGCTCGGTCACAGCAGGCACCTGACTCCAACAATCCCTCATTCCCTCATGTCAGAGATCACAGAACAATGATTCAAATAATTTCCACACAGAGAGTGGAGCGGGAAACAACATCAGCAGATACCCTGAGTTGAGAGATCAGAATCTATATCCAAAATAAAAAGTTTGATCAGTACTTGCTACATGAGCTACAAGTGAAGGAACGAAGGAGGGATACATTAAGAGAAAGAGATCTAGAGAGACTGAAGTCAGGACAAACAGAAATATGGAGACATATTGTAACTGCAGACTTGATGGACACATGAAATCCACAGTGACAGACGGAGCAGCTTCTCAGTTCCCACCTCTTGTGGCCCCCCTCTTACAGTGTAATTGCCTGGATCGAAGACATGCTGGAGCGTGACGTCAATGACAACAGGAAGATCGGTAACTATGGCGCTCAGCACATCCTGTCTGGCGTTCCGAGGGACTCTGTAACCATCCTCACTCACTGCAACACCGGCTCGCTGGCCACAGCCGGATACGGGACCGCACTCGGTAAGACTGAAGCCTCGGTGTGAAAAGAGGGTAAAATATTTATGGCGCTGTAATTGTAATAATAACTCTGTGTTTGTACGTAGGCGTGGTGCGAAGCCTCCACGCTCTGAGCAGGCTGAAGCGCGTGTACTGCACGGAGACGAGGCCGTACAACCAGGGATCCAGACTGACTGCTTATGAGGCGGTGGCAGAGGGAATCCCTGCTACACTCATTACAGACAGCATGGCAGCCCTCACCATGAGAGAAATGGACATCACAGGTGTGTGTTTGTGTGTGGTTTCTCTTTTTCATTTTTATTCAAGCTTTTATTCAAGCTTTCCTCTATACGCGCTCACTTTCTCACCATCGTGCTCTCCGTCTCAGCTGTGGTGGTGGGTGCAGACAGGGTGGTTGCCAATGGCGACACGGCCAACAAGGTGGGCACGTACCAGCTGGCCATTGCCGCAAAGCACCATGGGATTCCCTTCTACGTGGCCGCGCCCAGCACGTCATGCGACTTGAGCCTGGAGAGCGGCAGGGACATCATCATCGAAGTGCGTCCCCCCGAGGAACTCACCAGTATAAACGGAGTCCCCATTGCTGCCCCGGGTAAGTGGGGTGTTGTTTTTGTACGAGGGGGAAAAGTCACAAATGTTTTTTTTTTTTAATATGACAGGAACGGGTACAAACAGTGAGTTGAGTAGATGACTGTGAGCGATGGCTTGGAGAGATGGATGAGCGTGGCTCACTTCCAGTGTCTGCCCTAAGCCCTGAGCACTGAACCGTCACAGACTTGAATTGACGTCACTTGCAGTGCAAGTGCCAGAATTAAAGACGGTGCAAGGGCTCCAAATGCTGTATGATGTGGTACAAAGGGCTCCAGTTTCACAAAGGTCTTGCTTCTCTCTGTTTGTTAACGTTTTCTTTTTTTTTTTATAGACAAATCTGGGGAAATACCAGAAGTAACCAGGTTGCAATTACTGCGATAGCATCTTCCTGCACGTTTGAATACTAGCTGTCCTAAGAAGTGTACAGTACCGTTTTCTGCTTTTGCCATTACTTTCTTCGTAATGTTACTTTTGACAATGATGTCTAGGAGTTTGGGAAGAACGTGAGCAGTTGGCCTAACATGGTGAAACAAGTAACATCAGCTAAGTTTATTCTGCTTAGCTAGCGTTTGCTAACATTAGTGCGGTAAAGGCACTGTCTTGGGGCTGTGGTGGTCCCACAGAATCAAATAACTCAGTCAATAACTGTGGCATTCTTGTGTTCTTGTTCTTGATCAATCTGCATAATGTATAAATTGTCTGCTAACCGTGTTAACTGGTGATTTTCAGCGAAAGCGTCCGTGGTTGCTCAATGTAACTTTTGTAAATGGTTGGTGTAGATAATAAACACAGATCAGTATGTATTTTAAATGTATTAAAATCAAATTGAAGGCTTTTACAAGGGCACCTACATGTTCTGTTGGCATTTTCAACAGCAGCGATCAGTATGAGCAGCCACAACCCAGTCAACACGGGTTAGTGACTTTGACTTGCCACCTCAGTAATAGCGGCACCACTAGATTGCAGAACACACCAAACGGTCACCAGATTTATGTATACGTTTTATTAGACAATGACAGTAGATAGATGACAGGAAATGAGGTTGAGAGAAATGAGGAACGACACAACAAAGGTCCCAGTCCAGATTTCAAACCAGAGATGTTACAGTTCATGGTTAGCACCTGAAACCCCGAGACCATCAGGGCGTCCACGGCAATTTTATTTTAACACTGGAATGCTATGAATTGCAACAAAGTGCAGAATTGCAGACTTACAAAATATATTCAGAAAGAGGTTTCTTGATTTAAAAAAAAAAAAAAAAAAACACCCTCAGTCACTTATCAGGTTTCTCAATGGGACAGCCTGGAGCGCTTACAGGGCTCAGGGTTGACGGCTGTCCCACTCTAAACTCAAATCGTCAAGTCCTCTCACTGACATTTTGAGGCCTTTATTAACACTTTCCGTAGGACTGCATTTCTGCAGACTGTGCCTGAGGAAACTACCCACAATTCACAGCATTGTGATGTTAAACAGGGTTACCACAGTTACCAGGGGAAGCCCTAAGGTGTTCAGTGTGGTATATTTAAATTTACATAGAAACATTGATATTAAGGATTTAAGATGGTACATAAGAAACACATGTATTAGATGATATTACACTTGGTTTATTTATCCATCATTGCTTTTGATTTTGCTGAATGAAGTTTGACAAAAACAAGTAAATGGACTTTTTTGACTCTAGTCACATGAGGCAGGAGTCTGGAAGACGTTGCAATTGGCAGTAAAAAACATAAAATAGAAACCCACAATTGGCATAGTCAAAGTGCTGTCCCATTCATATTTATCTCACACTCCACACTATTTACCAGGTGACGCCAGTCAAGTCCCTGAGGGTTTTGAGCTTAAGTCCTTCGGGTGGGACGTTGGGATTGAACCTATGAGTCCATAAGAGCGGACATTGGACCTTTGTTTTATGTGAGCTTTCTAGTGCTAAATTGAGTCATTTGATTTCTAATTACGTTGCCAGACCAGCGAAGTACTGGGTGACATCACAGTAATTAAAGCGCACATTTAATGAGCACACTGGCCCCCAGAGAGGAGGACGTGTGCTCGTACATTACGTTTCCCTTTCTTGTTAACTTTCCTCTCACACCCTTCTCTGGTCCTTCTTGTAGACATCATTTTTTTTATCATGAGACCATTATTTTCTGTTTTTCTTACAGTCAGCAAATCTCATTAAAACTGATTGAACTATTGCCTATGTAGCTAAAGCCCGACATATAGGGTAGTTGAAATTGCATTAATGAGATGCACAGTTGCACTTCATGACATCCTCCTTTATTACCATAAACAAAGACACTAGTTTATTTAGATTCAATCCCACATACACCATCCTGCTGCTGTAAATACTCACTGGAACACCAAATGTGGATTCATCTGGGCCTGAAAATGGTCCCCAACAAATGCACTCTTCAGTCCTATCTGAGTTATCTGCTAAAAGCACTACAATGCCCAGCTGATTTAGGAAATTACTAAGCCTTTTTTTTAAAATAAAATATATTAAAATAAAAAATCTAATAAAAAAACTATATATTGGTGTCTCATCTTAAAAACTGGGACATTGATTGAGTGTCTCCTCTTTAAAGAGTTAAGTCTGTGGCTGCCGCAGACCAAACAATGCAGTCTGAAAGCACCGAGTGACCGACAAAGGCAATTGTTCCCAACCTGGGAAACAATAATGTGAGAAGAGAAAGTCACTCATGTTACAGTGCTGAGTACAGTAAACATGCACAGTGTAATAAACCTAGGACAAGGGGTCATAAGTAGAATGACGGTTAGTTAAAAGTAATGAATAAGCAGATGAAATATTGATTAATTAAATTAAATGTTGAATTAGCTATAAATAATGGATAAATGGTTAAATGTTATATATTGGCTAAAAGTGATGGATAAATATTTGAGAGTTAAAAAAATAAAATTAAAAAAGCATTTTGGGGGCGCTATTAACAAAAATGGAATATAATATTCATAATTATGTTTTATGTTTTATTGTATAACCACCATAAACTAAGACTTGTGTTTTCGTTAGCGTAGAATGAGCGTTCATAACTACATAAGGAGTTGCTCCTCTTCACGGAGTCCGCCATGTTGCTCCGCCATGTTTCTACTGTAGTCAGAGTGGCCAAACCACACACTGGCCCTAGAGCGAGGCTTTCACGCATTTACGCTACCTGAAGGCGCCTCTCCGACACAGTTTTAAAACTGCGGTAACATGAGCCACAGAGTGCAAAACCGTGGTGCCGCCAGCTGCATCTGACTTGCATTACTCCTAAAAGTGTGTTATTATTGTAAGGAAGGCCTCTGAGCAAGGCGTTAAATGGCCTTACCACGGTTTTGCAATTAGTGGCTCACATTGCCACAAACGGAGGAGTGAGCGTAGGGGCTCTTAGTTGGTTGCAGTCTGCAATCACACCAGTAGATGCTGCCAAATCCTACACACTGCACCTTTAAGGTAACAAATAAACAGTAGAAACAGCGTAAAGTAATAGATAGCTGTTGAACTGACCCTTTGCTTAGTCCCACCCCTGGAATGCAGACTGGCCAATCATAGCATAGCATCAGCCAGTTTTGATCAGGACTTTCATGCAGTTGTTGAATTTTCTTCATTTTCGGGCTGGTTTAGGGGATTTCGAGCTAGTCGTGGTTAAAATCTTATGCCTTGGGCACGTATATTAGTGATACTCGGAGAGGTTGGAATGAGGTAAATATTACATTTTGACGTAAAAACCTGCGTCTGCACATCATTAACTAGTGTTAATGCTGTGTATACTTAATGTATACACAGCATTGTTCCTTAATTTCTTTGTCTTCTGTCTCCAGGTGATGGTGGTTCACTTTTATTGCTTCACGTTATCTTTATCTTTTTAACCTGTTTTCTGCTGCTGAGTCAGTTTGACATCCTGATATATCCTCAAACGTATATTGAAGAACCTTCTGTCTGCTTCTCTTTGAAATCGCTTTTTCATTTTTCCAAAAATTAGACAATCTTTATGCAGGATAGTGACAGCGTGGGCTCTGTGGTAGCGCTGAGAGCTTGACTGAGCAGCAGTGGTGGGTGGGGCTTAGTAAGGGGTCAATTGGCTGAAAATGATGGATAAATGTTTTAAAAAAATGTCGATGAAGAGGTACATCCAGCAAAAAAGGTTAGGAACCACTGATATATCCCCATCCTGTTTTTTAAGCACGTCACTCATTCCTTACTGTTCACCACAGGTATCGAGGTGTGGAACCCGGCGTTTGATGTGACCCCTCACCAGCTCATCACAGGAGGCATCATCACAGAGCTGGGAGTCTTCCTTCCCTCCGAGCTCCAGGCGGCGCTCACCGGCCGCCTCACCGCCCTCTAGAGCCACTCAGCCCCACGTGCTGGTCCGTGTGCACCACTGCACCTTAACGCCACACACTCAGAGACGCTCTCATTTTACCACAGAACATGCACATACTGTCATAGCTGCGGTTTCATTCGATTTTGGTCAACGCACATGTCAGTGGTGCACACAAGAAAATATGTTTCTCTCACTCACCCACACACACACATTTGCTGCAGGGAGTCAAGCAGACACTCTTGCAGTCTCACTTTTCTGTTATATCCCTCTTTGTTTTCTGTTGTCTGACAATGTCATCATTTCCATCCCATCTTTCATTCTCTCTTGCCGCCTCTTTCTCTTTCGATATGGCTTCTGCGACAACGAATAGCGCTCAGCTGGACTCAATCCCATAAATTCTATTTGGCAACAAGCAATATGAGGTAATTCCTCTTCAGCTACAAACAAAAATTAAAAAAAAAAAAAAAAAGTCAGTTTTTATTTTGTTTTATTTTGTTTTTGTTTTTTTTGTTTTTTTTATCAACCATGGTTTCTAAAATGCTGCTACCCACTTGTAAATATGCATATTCTTGCTGGTAGTGTGTACATATGTAGAAAACTAACCCCTGCTAGTAAAAGGTACTGCTATTTTAATCAAATATGTGCTTATTTGAAATCAAATTTGACATCAAAAATGTTATATTAACATTTGATTTATTTTGTTCCGTGTAGAAACCTTTTGTAGAGGAATAATCCAAATTTCTAGTTTGGTTTTCACAAGCAAATTTTTAGTGATATACGCAATCGTATTTCACTTTCACTTTATAACCCACGCGGCAAAATTTTGACTTTTTTGATCGATCCTCGTTAGTCAGCTGAAGCCTACGACAACACATGGCTGTATTTATACCTCACTCCTTGTTTGTATCTTGCTATTCCCAGTTGTTCTGTATCATACCACACGTGTATTCTCATAATGTACTTATATATATGTAGCCATACTTATTTCAGCACCGTACAAATATTCACCATACTGCACAGGACTCTCTGTAAGAATGAAACATCCCCCCCAAAAAAGGGAAATTGTCATTTTTGCCATAACAGCTTTTGCCGTGATCTCAGAGATCTGTTATGCTGTTGTATTTCTATCATACAGGCATCGCCATTAAAGGAATAGTTCACCCCAAAATGAAAGTTTGGTCATCTGCTCACTTGCATGTCAGTCAAAAATACCTATGAAGCTTCAGGCTTATCTCAAATTAGTTGATATCTCAGTATTTCTTAAAGCGCTCTGCATGCCACTGAGAAGTGTTTTCATCTAGATCGGCATCAGAATAATACAGTTAAAGCTAAATATTGGGCTTAAAAAGATCAATATTATTATGTTAACAATGGAAACAAATCAGTGTGTTATGTGGTTTTAGCTTCTTTCAGCTCATTGTTTTGATTTGACCAGCCCACACCTTCACTGTTTTTGATTCACTCTTTTGGAAGCTGTTTTCAGTGAAAAAGCAGCCCAAAACAACAGACACAGTAAGCGACTTTCTAGTTAATATCCCCCTCAGGAGTTGGTGGAGACCAGAAGAGAGCTGAATTTAGAGTAAATATTGGGCTTTCATTTGTCAGTTGGACACTATCATGACACCGAATTCATGATTGTGCTGCTCTGTGTCCACAGGATGCCAAACTGTTAGCCAACATGTCTTAACTTTATAAGGTGGTAATATGGTGGTCAATATTGTTTACACCTTGTTATGCTGCCCCCAAGTGGCCAAAAAAGTAGTTAATGCAGGTTTAAAGTCCCACAGTTTTGACAAACTGTAGGTATTTGAAAGTGTTCAGACCATGTATTTTCTAATAGGGAAATATGAGGCCAACTAGTGCAGATGTACAGATGTCAGAGTTAATCAAAAACTTGCCTTGGGGATGAGCAGTAAGTGACTTCATATCTTTATTTTGAGGTGAACTGTTCCACACTGCCATATCTGTCTGCAGAAAGCTCTGCGACACTTGGTGATGCCACAAACGACCAGAATGTAATATTCAACTTTCTTTTGTTGGGGCAGATTTCAGACACTCGGTCACTTCTTGCCTTTGTGCTCTATTCAGAATGTGTTTCGACTGTTTGGATTGATCCCTCTTCATTAGTGAAATGTTGTTTTACTCCAGACTGACTTCCATCAGACTTACTCCATGAGATCAAGGCCATAGGCGGCTGAAGACAGGTTTTGTCCTAAGTTTCCATTTCTGTCCCTGTCAGCTATGAGTTAATAATCTCTTCTTGAACCTGCACATGAAGTTGCATTTAACTTTCAGAAGTATACTGAGTAAAGGGGAAAAAAATCTAGTCTAGTGCTGAAATTATTACTCCGTTAAATTAACAGAAAAATAATCACTGTTTGGATAATTGCTTATGTAATTTTTTTAAGCAAAATTTGAATATTTGCTATTTTTCTCAGTTTAATATTGATCATAAATTGCAGCCCTTCCTTCTTCACATGCCCTTATTGACTCTCTAATTTAAAAACATTGCAGCAACCAGTTTTAAAACCTGACGGTGACCTACTACTTACCCATAGCCAGTCGACTGTTATTGTGTGAAAGGTGTATGACTGAGTTCCTGCAGTTTTGTCACCTGGACAGTGATCCTACGATGCACTTGTTGTTCTGTGAGGCTCCAAAGAAAAGTCTCCAATAACACAATCTGTATGGGACACACCTACTCGCTGCACTGAATGTCATAGGGCCAGACTCGCACTGCTCACTGCCTTACAGGTGCAGCACCAATACAGTATAGCTCACTGATGTGTGCTGACAGCGGCCCCTCCGTCCTTCCTTCTCCGTGGTTTATATCACGTAGCCAGACCGCCATCTCGTCAAGCCCACAGAAATCTGGAGAAAAGCTTGGTGAGACTGAGGTCAGAGGTCTGGCCACATGATATGTTAGTCTACCTTCTTAACACCCACTACCCTTGGGGACTTCATTCATTTAAATAGGTGGCAAATACACTTTACCTACTCTACCGGACCACTGTAGGGAAAACACCATAAAAAAAAAAAAAGCTTAATGTCTATAATAATGATAATTGTCCATATCTTGCTGTAATATAAGCTCACTTCTTCCTTCACTTTTCACCTTCCTCCTCTTCGTTTGTTCTCTGTCCACCCATCAAACCTCAACTCACAAAGATGCTGTTGGGTCACACGAGCGTAAAGGACACTTTTGCATTAGAATTTCTTTTTTTTCTTTTTTTTTGTTTTGTACAGTCAAAACAAAACAACAAAAAAAACATCACATGTTTGGGAGCAAATGTTCCAGACATATGTAGCAACTCTGTGGCCACCAGACCCGCCACATGTTATTTCTTTCTATATCTTTAAGAGGTACAAGATTTTTGTTTGTCTGTACATCATGATTATAACTGTTTGGCTGTGGTTTGTTGTTTTATTCCATGACATTGTGATTCCTAGTGACTAGGCCATTAGTACACCACACTGGGGAGGCCTCCTCAACCATACACACTACCTCTCCGTCTGCCTACACAGACTCAAACACTGAAATGCATGAACACATGCACTTGACGTGCCAGGCTGCAGCAAAGCAGATTGTAGAAAAGAAAAATCTGAATTAAACATCTTCACATCTCACTAATGTTTGTATCTAGAACCCAAAGTGACAGATGATTTGTGGCAGTGCTTTTAGTTTGCCAAAGTAGCCTAGATTTAGGCTAGTGTGATATGTTGGGTTGCAGCTGAATTGTTTCTGCACTACGCTATGTCTTTTTACACCATGCTTTTGAAGCAGCTGCGATATAGTACTGATCAAAAAGATGTTCCACCGACCTCCCCTCGAGACGCCCGACACACGCCTAATAATCAGGTGCCAAAATTCATCGCTACTTGCCATGTATTTTCCACATTGATTCAGTTCATCAAAGCAGGTGTTTGTGTATTATTCTCAATGATTAGTATGGCCTGCAGTTACCATGGAAGGAGTGTTGTTCAGATGGCCTCTTTAAGTGCAAGTATGTTATTGTTGTTATTGATAATCACTTGATCTGGGTTTATTTTGTAATGTGGAAATGGTTCAAAACTGGATTTTTTAAATATATATGTATATGAATATAATGCTGTAAAGTGCAGTCATGAATTAAGAGATTTCTCTTTCACATCAATACAGTAAAAAGAATAAAACCACAGTGAAATGAATGAGGTGTTGTGGTCTGTGGAGCGGTTTTATCTGAGCCTGGCACTGAGACTCCTGCAGGTGGCGGCAGTGTGACGGAGAGGGAAGAAAACTACTATTTAAACAACGAAGAAGAAGAGCGGCTCCTCGTGTATTTCCGGTTAGCAAAAATGGCTCAAGGTTCAAAGAAGTTTAAAGCTCAGCGGCCAGGAGCCCCCAAAAAACACCAACAAAACAAACAGAAAGGACCGAAGAAAGGAGGTATGTATTAAAATCCTCACCTGTTATTCAACGAGTTGCTGAAAAGGGCGCGGAACTATGTTTTTTTTCTAGTCAAATAGCATCAACGTGACCTGCATGCAAACCGCTGACTCGTGTTTCTACTTAGCGCTAACTTATTGAATTAGCTAAGCTACTTAGCATAGCTCTACTTAGTGGTTTAAAGTCAGATGTGTTGGCTGTTTGCTAACGAAACCACCCAGTACCTGTTCTGTACCTGTTCTGTACCTATGTGACTGTGTCTGCTTTATTCGTAGCTAAGTGTTTTTAATTAGAAAAGCAACGTTTATGTTAATGTGACTCACCGTGTCTCGTGTTTCACGGGGGGACTTTACGTATAACGTTCATACAGTAGTCCTGCAGTAAAGCCTACCTTCATCTTTGGAGAAAATGCTAAATAGCAATTTTGTTGTACTTCTGTGTTTCTTTTATTCTGTACAGCCTGTTTATGTCAGTCACAAAATATTAGAAACACCCCTTAGTGTAACGTCATGAACTTAAATTAAAGAACAGCCTACAAAATGACCACAAAGGATTTGTTGCAGGGCTATAGTAGTAGATTGCAATAGTTTCAGCTTGATATACCCAACAATCTGGCCACTGGGTGTATGTTTTGTAGTCACAATCAAGATGAGAATATTAACCTTACTGAAGACCAGAAAGCTGTCTATGGGAGAAAAGCAAGCAATATTAAAGTTGAGAGAAGATCGGAAATCAATCAGAACCATTGCACAAACTGGCCATAGCCAGTACAACCATTTGGAACATCCTGAAGGCGAAAGAAACCACTGGTGTACTGAGCAACAGACCACACCAACAACCTCCAGAGGGCAGGAGTGAAGGTATCACAATCCACCGTTCACAGAAGGCTTCAGGAACAATAGTACAGAGGCTACATCAGACGATACAAACTACTAATTAGCAATAAGGAGAGGAAGAACAGACTGGTATTTGCCAAAAAGTACAGAGACAAGGCTTAAAAGTTCTGGGACAAAGTTGATTGATGAGACAAAGATGAATCCTTACTAAAGTGATGGAAAGGCTGATGTGTGGAGAAAGAAAGGATCTGCTCATGATCCCAAACACACAATCTCATCTGTGAAACATGGTAGAGGTAATGTCATGGCTTGGGCTTGCCTGGCTTCTTCTGGGACGGTTCATTGATCTTCGCTGATGATGTACTGTAAATATATATTTTTATTATTTTAATTATTATTATTTATTATCAAAATAATGAGTCATACACCAGCAACTTGGTAAGAAGTCTTCAGAATTAGCAATAATTACAATTCAAGTGTGAAGCAGCCACAAATTGGTTGAAACTTAAATGGTAATTGATTTCCAATATACTATATAATGTACTGTATATCAGATATAAACATAGAATAGAATTGAATAGATCGGCCCCACTGTCACTGATACCCAGTCCAGCTATTTGAGTCAGTACTAGTCCAATGTCCAATATCCTTGTTATGACTGTGAATTAATGTTGGCGGGTCCAAAATGAATGTTTTGTGTATATCTGTGGAAGATATTTGATGTTTGATTCTCACATGGTATCCCATCTAGTAGCTGAATGTTAGCAATGTTATCAACAGCACCATTAAAACACAATTTTGTATTTTCAGGACATAAAACAGCTGGACTTTGTTGAGCAAGCCAGGGGAATATGTAGTAAACATTACAGGAATATGTTTTACTCCAAATGTATCCCAACATCAATGACACCATTCATGACAAGCACAATTTAACAAGCAAGCAATGCTCTGATGTAGACAGATGAACTTTGGAGTGAGTTGGTTTGGGCTACAGAGGCCAAAGTAAAGACTGTTTTCCGGTAATACAGACAGCTTATGTAGGAAACGTAGGAAATGACATTTCAGGCCAATCTGATCTAAGAGTCAAAGTGTGTTTTCATTATATTAAACTGTTGGCATCTGGATATTTGACAATGACATTTTTGTTTTCCTCTTGTACACAATTGACACAATTGACTTCCGGCGCTATCAGTGCACCTGCCAGCCAGAAGCTCCGCGTCTGTCGTGTGTTTTTCCTATTTTTTCTTGTGTTTTCCTTTCTGGCTTCTTGGAATTAAAGTAGCAAGTGATTAGCACAAGGATGTGGCTACCACATTCTTTTTAGTGTTTATTTGATTTCGGCACTTTTTTCGTGTCGGTCCTCCGTTTGGGAGAGACGCCGGACTCATTGTTTAAGAGGGATAGTGTTGAGTGGAAAAGGGGGCGGCCACTCGAGACCTGAGATCCCGAGGAGATAGGAAGAAATATGGGGTGAGAGGTGGTAGGAGACGATGGCTGAGGAAGAGGAGATACCGTCGTCTCCTCATATATGGGGAACGTAAGAGCACTGGGAAATAAAATGGAGGAGTTTTCCTCAGTCTGACAGAAGGAGCAAACAGTGAATTTGGGAGGTATTTGTGATGTGCTTCACTGAAAAATGGCTGAAGGAAATCATCCCGGACTCGGGGTTGAGTTTGGCGGGTTTCCAATTTTTGGGGGGGGGGGGGGTTAGAGGGGGGGGGAAAAAAAGAGGGGGGGGGGGGTTTTTTTTTAAAAAAAAAAAAGGGGGAATAAGACGAAATAATGTGGAGGAAGGGTGGGGAGGGCATTAGTGAACTTGGCTGAGTCTACGTCCATCCCAGAGCCCATATTATCTTTTTCCTCCTCTGCTGCTCGCATGGTGTTCCTTCCTCCTCTGAAAACCTCCCCAGTGTGGCTGCCAAAAGGGAGAATAAAACACTGGCGCGTTGCAGTTAGGAGTCGCTCCATAGCCCCCCCCGGGGTCGCCACAACCTGGTCCACCTGAAGCCCCTCTATACACCTGAAGGGTCCAGCGGCAACCAGTGGCCACAGACCGTCCGGTCTGGTCAGGAGGCTGAGAGCTTAGGATTGTTTTGAGGGCCGACTGGGTGTGCTCTGTATGCTACGGGGAGGCATAATGGCTCTGCTGCATAAGACTAGTCGTTGTTGGCCTATCCCCAAAAACTGTGCCTGTCCAAAAAGGGGCAAGGATAAAGTTAAAAGGAAGAAGGGAGGAGTGGAGAAAGGAGGAGATGAAGAAGGTGAGATAGAACTGAGGGAGAAAATAAAGGAGGGAAGGGGTTATAGGAGGAGTGGAGGTACAAAAAAGAAATGGGGGGTGTGGGTGGCCGCATGGATGGGAAAGACGGTGGGGATGGTGGGGCGGATGGGATGGCTGAAGAAAGGTTGTGGTGGCCTCTGCCCCTCCCCCCTGCTCCCCCGCCCCCTCCCCGCTGCTCCCCCCTTCCTGCGCTTCTGACCCACCCCCTACTTCGACACCTCCACCCCACCATCTCCCCACAACACCAGCAGCTGCTCCTGTTCTCTCTTCTTCCCCCCCCCCGGGACCCTTCCCTATCATAAAAGAGGGGGGGGGGAGAGGGGCGAGCAGACTAGGCCCGGCAGAGGGGCCGGTCGCGACGGCACCCGCCCCAGAGAGGGTAGGGGCGGGGCGCCCCGGGGGGGGGTGTGTGCCGGGCACATCTTCAAACCGGGCCGGGGGGGGTGGGGTGTCCCCCCTAGAGGGAAAAAACCCTTCCTGTTCCCCTCCCCAAGAAGAAGAACCCCCACACCCACAACGAAAACACAGCAGAGGGGCTGTCTTCTCTTGTGATGAAGTGAATGGAACGTCTGGGTCTGAAGCACCTCCCCTCCCTGACTGGACCATCACTGGACCCCCCGCCGGTCGCCCGCCTGGCATGGAGTGGGGGGGGAGGCCGCCGCCTTCTTCCGGGGGAAGGGGGCGGGTAGGGGTGGGGGGGGGGGGGGGGGGGGGGGGAGGGATGTGTTTTTTGCCCCCCCCATCGCCCCAACCGCGCCCCCCCCCCCCGCCCCAGGGGCCAGGGCATGGGGAGGAGGGGGCAGGACCCGGAGCGGGCCCCGAACTCTATCTCTCTCGCCGGACGGGGCGCGGGAGGGGGGGGGGCGGGAGGGCGGGCCGGGGCGGGCAGGGGGGGGGGCGGGGGGGGGGCCCGGACGGGTCTCCTTTCCCCTCCTTCCCCCCCACCTCACCTCCAAACACAGCCCACACTCCACCCCCCGCCATCCGCAAACACACTACCATGACAGAGGGGAGGAGAGGTCGGGGTGGTGAGGGTGTGGAGGTTTGTGGGTGGTGTGCCTACCGTATTAAAAGGTGGTTTTGTTTGGAGGTTCGGTAGGGGAAGAGGTGGGTGGGGTTATCCGGGTCCGTTGGCTGGAGCGTAAGAAGGGCTGAGTGCTGTTCTCTGGGCTCGTCTTTTGTCTGAGATGCTGCAGCGTTCTTCTGGGGTGGCGGTCTTCTCGTGGGTGTGGGGGGGGTGGGTGCCGCGCAAGCTAGAATAGGGGGGGTTCTGTCCTGGGGTGGATGAGTCTTTGGGGGGTGTGGGAGGGTGTGGGGCTCTCGTTAAAGACAAACCTCTTCCCTGTGCCCTCTGGGTCCTCGGCCCTGCCGGCTGAGCGGTGCTCACGGGCGTCACAGGAGGTCTTTTCTCCCTGTGGCCATCAGCTCTTCTCCTCCCCTTCTGCTGGCGGCAGTTGCAATCTGGCTTTGCGGTGGTATCGGTTTGTTTCTCTCTTCTCTCTTGCATTCGGTTTATTCCCCTTTTTTTTTTTTTGTGCAATTTCGTCGTTTTTTGGTGTGCAATCTCATATGGTTGCTGCATTCCGTTTTTCTGTGAATGTGGTTTTTTTCGTTTTTGTTTCTCCTTTGATGAGAAAAGTCTTTTCCCCTCCTTTTGTCTTTCAATCCTCGTTCTTTCTCTTTAACTTGTTTCTCCGTGTGTGTTATTGTGTTGTGTTTTGTCTTTTTGTAAGGGGAAATGGGGATAAAGTTCAATTTATCTTATCTTATCTTATCTTTAAAGGGAGGATCATTGCACCCAAGAGGCCAAGTGGTTCAGGAACAGAAGATCGAGCAGGAGGTGACACGACTTTCCTCAGTCTGACAGAAGAATAAAAGTGAATTCATTAGTGAACTTGGCGTGATTACTTTAACCTGACCTCCTCTGCTGCTCCCTAAAGGGTCTAGAGGGTCCAATAAGAAAAAAAATGAGAGGAGGGCCCAAGAGGGGCTCATCCCTCCACAAGCCACTGAGTGTGGTTAAAGGAGCTGAAGGTAAAGGCAACCCAGGAGCAGCCCATCCCGGATCCAGCTCCAAATAGGACACAGACCCGACGCTGAGCATGCTAAACTTTAAGACTTAGTCAAGGGGTCAGTGAACTGCATTGACCCTGTGACTCAGGTTTAAGATACATGCCAGCTGTCTTGTTTTTGATTCATAAATGTTTCGACCATAGAAATATTTTAATATTTTATTTTTATGGTTTTGTCTGACTTAGTTTTTCAGTGTACAAAGAAATGTATAAATAAGAGAATATACAGTATATTCTGGAAAGGATATGAGTAACTGCGGCATGGGAGTTACATAAACCTCCACTAGGGGGCACCACAGGACTTTATTGACTCTCATGGAGTTTCTGATTTATTTGCTTGTTTTTTGTTGTGAAAATCTTGATTGAAAACAACGTAAGAAACCATGATTTTAAGACCTTTGGGCTGTACCACCCCGAAACAGATTTTGTATAATTCCATTGTATGATTGTACAGAAAACAATGATTAATCAGAGTAAAATAATATGAATCTTACACCTGTCACTGTCAACAATCCTTTGTTTTTCACACTGTCCAACAATCTAACCATCATCAAAAATACTGTACACAAACGTAAGAAGTGTAAACATCAACATGCTCATATAAATGTTAATAATAGATGACATACAGTTGAAGCTGGTTTTGTGGACTGTGGCAGAGGATGAAGAGGATTATAGACTGAGAGGCTCGCTGTGAGTCCCTGAGCAAAAAGGAACTTTCTGAACACCACTTGTTTACTTTTAGCTGGTACTAAAGAAACTAATATACTGGTTACAATACACTCCCCCCTGAAATATGCAACTATATACATATTAACCCTCAGTCCTTTCTAATCAGAGTCTCTTCAGAAAACCTGCTGTGTCACCAAATTTATGACTGCAGTTTGACAGCGAGTTGACCAGACTGTCGCCCAGCATCTGTTTCCCATCTCTGGCTTTAAGCTCTGGACTGTGCGACACATCACATCATGTTATGATGTCACCTGACTAAGCTGCTCTGTTATTGACTGTCATGCTGAAGAAGCTGGTGAGTTAAAGAAAGGGTTGGGTTTTGGGGTTTCCTTGTCCTTGTCCTTGACCCTGACCTCCAACTTTCTTACCAGTTTTCCTGTATTATGTATTTTTAACAATTGTACATATGTAATAGGCTTCTTTTTTGACAAATTCAGTGTTTATTTCTTCCTGACACTTGACTTGTTCTGTCAGCTCTTTGGTTGTTTTAACTGCATACTTTTCTAATGCAGGATGTGTTCAGGTCTTCACTGTGCCCTATCCTGTTTATATGTTAAATAATAATCCAAACTTTAAAAATAACAATTTAGTTTTCTTCACAGAAATTCATGAATTACTGAGATGTAGGCCTGTAGTGTGTATTTAAAAAGTTTGCACTCACTGAAACATACTGTATGGGCATGGGTAGGTGGGAGAGCCAACTATGATTGTCAACTCTGTTCATGTGCAATAGCACTTTGCTTTAATGTAGCTGAGGAGAATGAAATTTGTCAAATCACAGCCCCAAAACATCAGTCTCATTTCAGATCCTTTTCAATCGTACCAGTGTTACTTTTTAAGCTCTGTATTGCCTTATTGTTTTAAATAAGGTCAAAAATGCATGTGAAAGAATTGCAGAGTTATTTGGACCTGAACATAACCAGAGCAGTGTGACAAGGCAGCGCACTGTACACAACCATGGTGACGCACCGTTGCACCCTGCTTTAGACTCAGTCTAAAAAGCCAAGGAAGCATGCTCCACTTTGTCCTGTATAAACACCATCTTCAAAGGAAGAATTTGCCAATTTTTGCGACAGACCGGCACTGAGACCACAGACTAGCCAGTGATAAGGCCAAACATGGTTTGAACTGTTTTAATGTCAACATAACACTCTTATATGAAAAAATAATATGAATACAATGTGTATGTAAGAAAATACTGATGTTCATGAAATACCACATAATGAGTTGTCTTTTATGAGGTATTTATTTAAGTCCTTTGTGGATGTCACTTGTAGCTTATACAGTCTAGAGGCACACTGTAGTGTAGCATCTAATTAAGGTTTCTATGTGAGACTTTAACTATATCTACAACTCTGTGTCGTAACATAATAGCATACATTATGGATATAGTGCACAAGGACAGCACTACCGTCTGAAAACAATCACGAAACATGCTAAAATAAGTGGTAAAATACAATCAACATATCAGGCGGCACCGATTCATCAGCACTTATTTCTAAAGCAGGTCAGTGGTAATAAACACTGTGTGTTTAGAAAGCTTTAATGGCCTCCGTGCAGTGAGCAGAGCGCAGGAACCTCGGGAAGGAGTCTTTTGCCATCAAATTGTAGATTCTCTGCTGTGCCTCGTTGAACGTGTCGGCACACGGCGAGTCCATCACACTCAGCAGGGCCTCCCGGGTCTCGGCGTCCAAGTTTACCTGAGGGGGAAACAGATGATCAGAAGTTTCTACTCTATCCTGACGATGTACATCACATCACTCTCCTCTACACCAACCTCCTGTGGAGCGTCAGGGTTGATAAACTGACTGTAGATACTGCTGGACTTGGTCTTCTGCAGGTTTGAAGGAGAAACCCTGTAGTCCTCGCAGGCCAACCAGAACTCGAGGTTCTCCTCACTGAACTCTGAACAGAGGAACCCACGAAACGCCTGCAGGCTGCCTGGTACAGAGATGGACAATTTAAGGAGAAAGAGAGAAGAACAAGCCAGAGGCTCAAGACGAGTCTGTGGGAAGAAGGAAAACCATTTTGCGAGCAACTCGGGCCACAAATACCAAATCAGAGCCGTGTAACTTTTGAGCAACAACAGCCAAAGTGCACAAAAGGGACATTTAAAGGGACTGTATGTAAGTTTTTTAGAGCTAATGTGTGAACAGCTTGTAACCTACCATAAAAAATCAGACCTTTCACGACTTTCTGGGTTTCCTCCATCAGCCTGTAGACTGATTTTAATGTGAAGAATGATGGCCATTTTTCCGGGAAAATCCAACGGATGTGACCTCATGAGCACTCTCGCCAACAAGCCCACCAGGCTCCACCCCATCACAGACTCCAACACAAAGTTATATCTAGTGAGGCCCATCTTACAAAACAGGAAAGTGACTGACGCTGGGGGGTCACACATCTAGTCTCGTGTGTGTTGCCTCAATGTTTTGACCGATGCTCACTCGCGTCTACGTAGTGCGAGCACAAGCTTGAGCATGAGCAACACAACGCTGACTGAACGGCCACAGGTGTTACTGTTAACAATAATACAATAAATACAATAATAATTATTTTTCATAGTGAAACATAATTAAGATTTGTGTCAGAACAATTATTGTTATTTTCATAACGTGGTTCTGTTGAAATGCTAACCACAGTAATATTCAGTAACTTTTGTTGCATTAAATTATTGCACCATGTAGAGGTTTAGATACACTCCTGAGGGTTAATGTATGAATGGAGAGACATAAGTACTGCAAGATAGAAGTATGAAACTACCAGCTGTGCAAGCTTAACACAGTGTCCCTTTTTTGCATAGTATGCGATTATGACACATTCATGCAACTTGCGATTTTTTGAGGTTGTAGCAGGCTCAGTTTAGAAAACTAGAAAACCTAGTTAATCCTTTGGTACCAAGCATGTCTTACTAGTTTGTGGCAGAGGAGGCTAAATAATGTTTCAAATTTACTCTAAATTTTGATGAAGAAAAACTGGCCTGGCCATTTTCAAAGAGGTCAATTGACCTCTGACCTTCAGATATGTGAATGTAAATGGATCCTCTGGGTACCCACAAGTCTCCTCTTTATGGACATGCCCACTTTATGATGATCACATGCAGTTTGGGGCAAGTCATAGTCAAGTCAATATGTACAAAAGTTCACTTAAAGCAGTATATTTGCTCACTCCCATATTGATAAGAGTATTAAATACTTGACAACTCTCCCTTTTAAGGTATCTATCTATCGTGTCCCAGTGAGCTGTGACAGTGAACCAGCATGCTCAACACTAGGACTCTGAAACTGAAGCAGCTAAATGAGGTAAATCCAAACATAATAATATTTTTTTATCATTTACTCTTGTATTTTTCCTACTGTAACATGTGAAAATGTTTTCTGTGAAAAAGACACGTTTGTGTTGTTGAAACAATGAACTGACTTTGGAACCAAAAAGAAATAAAAGGGAAAAGCTTTCTTACTTTTATTGTTTAGCACAGTCTCCAGGTCCTGAAGAGCTTTTCCATCCTGAACCCTGAGAAGAGACACAGAGAATCAAAAATAATAACTAATCATTATCAGCTCACTGTGATAATGAGTGGATTTATTTGAAGTGAGGGTTTCGGTAGGTTTACTTGTGCTTGTGGTGTGTTTCAGCCAGATGGCTTAGCTTCACCCGCATCCCCTTTGCCCTGAAACACACATACAACACTTTATAATACAAAGTCTGCAATCAGGGAGTAACTTATTCACGTAGAAAACATGATGACCCAGTTGCGTACTTACTTCTCCAGACATGAGGAGGGCAGGGAGGAGAGCCCCTTGCACATTGAGCTGTGTAGTTTGAAGAAACCTGCAAAGATAAAATGAACAGACTGAGCAGTATTTGACCACAATTTATCCTGATCCCTTCAGCCAGTCAGCCGGTCAGTCTCCCAAACTACAGTGTGCTACTCTTATATAGGCCGAGCCTACCTGTTTGCTATCTGATCTGTCAGTCTGCTGCCCTCAGACCAGCAGGTGCAGAGACGGGACGGGAGCTGAATGGAGGCGATTGCGTATGTGCTTACAGGCCATGTAGGACTGTCAACAGAAGATATTGTAGAAAGTAAGTCAGCACATACAGTATAATTAAAGCAGGGGGAGCTTCATTGTGTGTGATCAGGCATCATTAACTGTCTTTAAAGGCAGCCCTAAAGAAAACCTAGACTGGCCTTTATAGTGTTTATCTCGAGAATAAAGTGATGAGGGAGAAGCAGGTGGGCTGGCAGCATCTCTCATCTCTGGAGAGTCAGAGGACGGCCGGATGGAGACGTCAGTGGTAAATGTTGGACAATGATGAGGGGAAAATAAACCAAAACAAAAAACACCTGACAAAATCATTAAATATAGCACTTCTGTAATAACCATAATACCACGATGTTTTTCTTCTCCCCTTCTTTACTCCTTTCTCTCACTTCTCTTCTTTCTCTGTTCAGCTGTTGTCACTATTGTATGTTTTGTAAACTGTTTATGTGGCTCTCTGCAGTTAATGCAAATCTACAGTATATTTCACTGTAAATGATGTTAAATTGTATAAATGTGTTATAATTTTACAGTATATTGTCAGGGGTGTACCTCCAAATCCCTAAATTGCTTCCTAGCTTTTTTTGGTATACTAATTAGGGCTCTCAAAGTTAACGTGATAATAATACTTTAACCCAAATCCATTTTAATGCCTTTTTTTACACATTAACACAACTTGTGATTTAAAGCTAGGATACTGGTAATCCATTGGTACCAGCCATGTTGTACTAGCTTGTCTTTGGAGAGGAAAAACTATCATGGCCATTTTCAAAGGGGCCCATTGACCTCTGACCTCCAGATATGTGAATGTAAATGGGTTCTATGGGTTCCCACGAGTCTCCCCTTTACAGACATGCCCACTTTATGATAATCACATGCAGTTTGGGGAAAGTCATAAAGATGTTAAATAAATATGCATATATTTGTATAAAGCATCGTATTTGTCCACTCCCATGCTGATAAGAGTATTAAATACTTGACAAATCTCCCTTTAAGGTACATTGAGAACAGATAAATAATGTGCGATTAATCATGATTAACTATGGACAATGATATGATTAGTCACGAATAAATATTTGAATCAACTGACAGCCCTAATACTGATACATGGAAGTAATTTTGAAAAAGAGAAAAAAATCCTCAGTAGCATCGTATGTGTTGTTGTTATTAACCGTGGTAGAAGAAGTATTCAGATCTTTTATTTAAAGCCCCCCTCCTCTCAGAAATGTGTTTTACTTATTGGTCCTTCACTCGGACGTTTGGCCTTCACTGTGCAGAATGATGGATGTGCTCAGTTTGTTTTCACAGTCGAAGAGAAATGTTTTAATACGTCGTTATAATAATGTCTGGAGGGGATCTTTTACTAAACATGAAAATACTGTGTTACAAGAAAAGGTACTGTCTTTAAAATTTCACATTAAAGTGCAAATATATTATCGGTATACTGTATATAATCTACTGTACATTAGGGTGTAAGAAAATATCGAAAATATCAAGTATTGCAATATTATGTTTTGTGATACTGTATTGATTCTCAAAACACAATTTTTAATTAACAGTTTACATACAAAGATTAAATCAGTCAATATTTTATTTCATTTGAGGATATGTGCTCTCAGTGTATGTGCTCTCTATAAGTAGTGCTGTGATGCTGGATGTTACAGTTTCTGGGATAAATGCAGATCTCACTGCTCTCATCGCATGCAAGAAGTAAACTTTGTTTTATTCAGACTTTACGCAGACAGCTGTGGCAGGTTATCCACCAGGTCGTCCACCAGTCCGAAGGTCGGTGGTTCGATCCCCAGCTGCTCTAGTCACATGTCAATGTGTCCTCGGAGAAGACACTTCACCCCAAATTGCTCCCGAAGGTGTAGCCATTAAAGTGTGAATGAGTATTAGGATTAGATCCTGTTGGACACGATGGCACCTTGCATGGCAGCCTCTGCCATCAGTGTATGAATGTGTGTGTGAATGAATGAATGCTGAATGTAATGTAAAGCACTTTGAGTGGCCGAAAGACTGGAAAACCATCCGTGTGTTCTTTATACTGAGTTTTCCTAAAATTAGACTTAAAAAAAACAACAGTATATTGAATTGTAACCCCTGTATCATGATACGTATCGTATTGCCAGATTCTTGCCAATACACAGCCCGACTATTTACATTATTACATTACTGGATTATTACTGATGCATTCACACAGAAACAACATTTTAATGTCACAGCTGGTTGAGATGGAGTTTGTTACCAAATAGGTTTTTCACTTCCGAGGAATTTGCCTCTGTGTTTGGTGCATACAGTAAAAAATAAACAATACAAATGCAGGCAAAGTAGGCTGCTGCAATCGTCAAGAACATGAATACTGAAACTTCAATATTATAGAAATATAAAAAATACTAGAAAAAAGAAAAATGAAAATAAAAAAAAAAAAAAAAAAAAAAAAAAAAAAAAAAAAATATTAAAAAAATTTATAGATTTTATAATAATTTTAGAATAATTATAAAAAAAATAAAAAAAAAATAATAATATTATAATTAAATAATTAAAAAAAAAAAAAAAAAAAAAAAAAATTATAATAAATAAATAAAAATAAAAAATATTATTTTTTTTTTTTTTTTTTATATAAAAAAAATTTATATAAAAAATAAAATATAAAAAAAAAAAAAAAAAAAAAAAAAAAAAAATAAATAAAAAAAAAAAATTTAAAAAATTATATAAAAAATAAAAAAATTTATAAAATAAAAAAAAAAAAATATTTATTAAAAAAAAAAAAAAAAAAAAAAAAAAAAAAAAAAAAAAAAAAAAAATAATAAAAAAAAAAAAATAATAAAAAAAATAAATAATAAAAAAATAAAATAATAAATAATGAAAAAAAATAAAATAAAAATAAAAAAAATAAAAAAAAAAAAAAATAAAATATAATTTTAAATATAAAAAAAAAAAAAAAAATAAAATTAAATTTAAAAATTATAAAATGTTTAAAATAAAATAAATTAATAAAAAGAGAAAAAAAAAAAAATATAAAATTAAAATGTGAGAAAATAAAATTAAAAAAAAATTTATGAATTAGTAAAAAAAAAAAAAAAAAAAAAAAAAAAGAAAAAAAGAAAAAAAAATAAATATAAAAATTAAAAAAAAAAAATTTAATTTTAATTTTTTTAAAAAAAAAAATAAAGAAATATAATTAGATAAAAAATTTTTTAAAATTAATATATAAATTTTTTTTTTTTTTAAATTTTATATAAAAATTAATATTAAAATGAATTTTAAATAAAAAAAAAATTGAATAAAGTATTATTTATTTTTTTTATAAGTAGAATATATATAAAAAAAAAAAATTAATTTTTATTTTATTTTAAAAATGAAAAAAAGTAAAAAAAAAAAAAAATAAAAAAAAAAAATAAAAATATAAGAATAAAAAAAAAATATAAATATAAAATAAAAAAAAAAAATAATGTAAATATAATTATATTTATGAAATAAAATGTGAAGAATTAATATAATAAAAATAAAATGAAGAATTTTGAAAAAGAAAAAAAAATAATTAAGTATATATTAAAAAAAAAAAAAAATAAATAAAAAAAAAATTATTTTTTATTTTTTTTTTTTTAGGTTTATAAAAAAAAAAAAAAATAAAAAAAATAAAAAAAAAAGAAAATGAAAAGAGACAACGTCTTCAGAGACAAATCCAAGTCCAGTTGCCTTCGATTCAAATGTTGCCAGAATGAATATGAGCTGGATGAATGAGAACATTCACAGACTTATCTATGTAATGCTTATATATGTTTTACAAATAATTTCTTTTAGGTTTACAAATAATATCTACCTATCTAATGAATGAACACACAATTATAAATCAGTCATTAAATAGAGCAAAAAATATAAAAAGATAACTGTAGCCATAAATTATTTGACAAAGTGATGACATAAATTGATGTCATCACTTTGTTTGCATGTTTTAATTTGCTTCTTCATTTATCTATCTTTGTATTAATTCCCTTATTTCCTTTTTGTTTAATTTCCCTTTTTTTTTTTTTTTTATTTTAAATTTTTTTATCTATCTATATATATATATATATATATATATATATACACATTTCTAAATGTCTATTTATTTTTGTAATTATTTTAGATTTATTTTGGCATTTTTTAAGGTATTTATTTATTTATGCTGTGTTTAAATGTGTGCAACAACAATCTGTTAAAACAACATAAATTATAGCATTTCTAATGATAATATAAATTAGCATTTAGTTGTTTGCGAACAGAAAAATCACTAGGCTGTTTAATTAATTCAATCAATTTACTATTTATAAATGATGGTTATTATACAGTGTTTAGTGAATTTTGCATCTTGGACGTATGACCTCAGTATTTCTAAAACCCTGGATACAGGACTCCGTGGTGTCAGGGCTAAATAAGTATTCATCCATAATAACTAATATGTGAGCCACCAGGCTGGTTCATGTTGAGGTGTGTGTGGTTCCTCCTCCAGCAGGACTCCGTGGTGTCGGGGCTAAATAAGTATTCATCCATAATAACTAATATGTGAGCCACCAGGCTGGTTCATGTTGAGGTGTGTGTGGTTCCTCCTCCAGCAGGACTCCGGGCCGTCGGCAGGCTGCAGCAGCGGGGAGGCGGCGGCGCTCCTCTCGCTTCCTGCTTCCTTCATCAGCGGCTGTCGTTGTGAAATCCACAAGACGGAGAAGAGATCGATACTGGTGAGCACAGACAGACACCCGGGACCTGCTGAATCCAGAGGGACCTGCTCGTTTCGGACCCAGTAAACGGAGCTCCGGACCCCTGGTTCCTGTCGAGTCCCGGTCCTCTGCACCGAGCATGGGCCGCGGCTCGGTTTGGAGATAAACACAGTGAGTCACAAAATGGTCTCATGGTTTCTGTCACTGGACCACTACAGCGTGCACGACAGACCGCGGTCGTCAAAGTCCGTGGAGGCTAAATGTGGATCAGTCTGCGTCAAACTGCGCGAGCTACCACATGGCATTATTAATATATCGGTAATAATTAATAATTTCATAAATGCTCCAGTCCCCGGTATGTTTGGCGAATCTAGAAATGCCTGACCTTGAAAATAAAATTACTAGTTTGAAAAAAACGTCAAAATGAAATACAATGGCTGCTCAAATAGCTGCAGGTCTTCAGTAAATATTCAGAGACATTATGTTATAATACAAACCAGACCTGAAATGTAAACTGACTGTTCAAAGCAAGCTGTTGATTCAACTTTAACTGCTGGTGTAGGACCCGGCTAAATATACTGTAATCTCTGTGACAGTCTAAATCAGTGGTCTGACTGTCTTGACTTATGACCCCCTTAAAACAAAGCCGTGTCTGCTTGTGACCCCTTATCACAGAAGTCTTCCAGATGTGGCCGCTCAACCAGGGAGGGACATTTTCTTTAGTTTTAGTTGAACAGGCGAACCTAACTGAGGAACATCTGAAAAAAATGAAAGTGACAGTAGGTTCTCAGCCTGTGATTATCCTCATGTCTGCTTGGAGCTTTAGTCTGGAGGCTACGTTAGCCACTGGAAGCATAACTCACCCAGATCTCCACTGGAACGGTGCCTTCAAATGAAACTCTCACAGTGGCTGAGAGGAGGATGAAGGACAAAATTAAATCCATCTTGGACCACCCCTCTCACCCTCTCCACACCCAGGTGCCGAACTGAGCGCTTCAGGCGCTCCTTTGTGCCCACTGCCATCAGACTACAGCAACAGCATGGAAACCACAGACCGTCAGTAGGCTGAACGCACACAGGACTCAGCATATTCATTATTATGCACTATAATATAACTAGAGGTCGACCGATATGTTGTTTTTTATGCCCGATGTCGATGCCGATTTATTGGAGAATCAGGATAGCTGATGGCTGATATATGATGCCGATTTTTTGGAGCCAATGTGTTGGGTGATTTTCTTTTTTTTCCTCCATCTGATAAAATATAACAAATGATACACAAACTTTCTCAACTTCAGTAAACATTTATTGTACAACACCTATGGTCTGTCTCTCTAATCTACATTTTGTGTCTGTACTGCAGTGCACTTATATATTTTAAATAAAAATAATGTAAATATTGAATACATGAAACAGGTAATCAAAAAAACTCAACTTTGTTGAATAAAATTTTGGTTGAAAAAATAAAGTTTTAGTGCACTCAGCAGCATTTATGCACCTGCTGGATAATCTGCTTAATATGCTCAGACATCAGCCGATGCCGATTATGGAAAAAAGGCAAATAATCAGCTCAATTAATGGGTTGACCTCTAACTATAACTGCTGTATTATATTATTATTATCTTAAACTCATGTTTATAACACGGGTAGTCTTGTACATGACATGTTGCGTTCAAGTGGTTAAGTTGTGAAGAACACTGTTGCTAAGCAACGCCTGTATTAACGTTACCATCGGCATCTGTAAGCCACAGAGGCTAACGACTTAGAAAGCTAGTAAGTTGGTAACATAACGCAGGGAATGAAAAGGCATAATGGCAGAGGAGAAAGATGAGGCCGTTGAGAATATCAACATTTTCCTCAGTCAAACCTAAAATTACGAAGTTCAAGTAACTTCCACGTCACGACCACGTCACGACCACGTCACGACCACGCGACCACGTCACGTCACAACTGTTGAACTCTGAGCTTTCAGAAACTTTCCACTTACAAGGTTGTGAATACCACAAGATTCATATAGACTCTTCCCGTGAACACAGTAAACACAAGACTTTTTGAAGGTACCAGAACTGTCGGCAGCCAAGTTGCATTATGGGTACTGTAGATGGCAGGTTTTGACAGCAAAGAAAACTGTGTGGAATAAAAAAGACAATATCTCTGGTTTTGCTGCTTCAGTTTAAATCCATTTTAATAAAACGGTCCACTGTGAGTCCAATTTTAAATGAATGGAGTTCACTTTTAATGACCCCTCAGAATAATCTTGCGACCCGTTCTGGGGTCCCCGACCCCCAGGTTGGGAGTCACTGGTCTAACAATATAAATGTACATCACAAGTTTGGATTACATTGATTATACCAAAGAATGTATATTGCCGAGACGTGAAAGTCAATTGTTTGTTCTGTTGCAATATCAGCAGCAAAGTTTCCACAAGTTTGGACTGAAGGTCTTAAAAGCATCGTACAAAAGTAAAAATATTTCTATTTCATTGTAATATTCTACCGAAATGGCCTGTGTCTCTTTGCTTCTATATTCTTTGATTATACTATACTTCTTTTTGCAAAGCTTTGAATTTGCTGCACAAGTTAAGTGATTAACTGTTCTTGTGTCAGGCTGTGGTGATTGACTTGGTGCTCCTATCTCCCATCAGCTGCCCAGGTATGGGACTCCATTGGACTTGGTTCCCTCGGGCGCACTGCCAGGACAGCAGATCTTCCGGTCCAGACCAGGAGAGGGAGAAACGCTGGGCTGAGCTGTTTGATCAGCTGGACCTCAACAAAGATGGACGCATCGACATCCTGGAGCTGCGGACAGGGCTGGCGGGCAGAGGGCTTTCCAGAGGCTCCGTGGAGAAAGTAAGACAGCAGGACACCTGTTTGTTTACTAGGGCACCCTGTATGTGAGGTGCTGTATACATACGTTATAGCACATTAAGCAAATACAGCTTTATATATCGTGGCATTTAAATAACTTCTCAGCGTCAGTCTTCTTAGGTCAGATTAAATAATCTGGCTCAGTGGAGACAGATCCAGTCATCTGACACAGTATCACCACCAGTCAATCAGTAAATAATCCCTTATTTGTTGCAACAGAACAGGCCCTTTGTTTAAACCAATCTGTTACCTGTTATAGAGTATGTGTGTGTGTGGGGGGGATTTCCTCCTCTAATAGTAAATCAGAGGAGCCGTTATCTTTACTCTCCACATTAAACATCCAGTCAGGGCCTGTGAGATCTTTCCCATTTTTCGTCATGTGGAACTTCCTCGATCCTTCATCCCAACACATTCTCATCCCAACTCGTCACATACTGACGCTTTGTCAGACCACCTGGAGTCGCCTGACGGCCGCAGTGAACGCATGGCTAACGTCATGAATTCCAGCAACAACACTTGCTTAGGTTTAGGCAACAAATACACTTAGTTAAGTTTAGGAAAAAACATCACAGTTGGACTTAAAATGATTGTAAAGTGAAAGTGAAACTGAAACTTAACGTGAACACACAAATTGTAAAGTCAACTCAATGCATGGGACACGAACACCTGTGTCCTGGATGAAAGCCTTGTGTTTGTTGGACCCCTCCACCTCCCCTCCCGCCCGGCCAGAGTGTGTTTTATCTCTCTCTAAACAACGTAACCACACTCCCTGACCACTTCAGCATTGGACACCGTGGCCATGAGAACAGGCTGTCTGGCCTGCCGTTTGTGTTTGTGTAGCAGCAGAAGCCAAGAACATCAACAGCATAACTTTATTGTGAATACACACAGTCTGTCTCTATCCTGTCAGCCCGTCTTTGACTGTTTGTTTTGGCCAAAAGTATGTGGGTCACTAGAAGACTCACTGTCACTTTCTCCGGTTCTGCTTCTCCTCTCACTCTTCTCTGTGGGGTCTGTGAATATACTGTATGTTACTCATGTTATGGGGACATAAATATGTTTACACAGCCACATTGTGGTGACTCGTCTCTCTTTTGGGGACAATATGCAAGTCCCCATAAAGTACTTAATCTTACTTGAAGTTATACAAGCACGCCTCTGCCCAATGCTTGCATTGTCTGGATACGGTGTACCACAACGCTCTGTGGTTTGACACAGACTGCAAAGCACTCACCCACCATTGCATCCTTTATGCCAGTTTTCAGTGGCCGTCACTGGCCTTACACAGACTCAATCACCCTCTTACTATGTCCCTAAGGCTCGCACCGAAATGGTTTGCTGCCAGATTTGCAGCCAGATGGGTTGATATCAATTAGAGTTTTTGAAAATTTAGTGAGGGGTCTGGAGGCCAGTTCAGTTGGTGTTTGTAACTGCCTCCATAGCAAGATGTGTTTGTTCTTGTTGGTCCTGCTGGGCATATGACTGCTGTATGTTCTGTTTTTAACATTTTGCATTTATGATGTTTACTGTGACTTGACACTGCATGCTTGCTTTATGTGTTTTAAATGTTTATGTGTATTTTGTTTGAAACAAACCATTGCTGCTGTCTTGGCCAGCGTCTCATCTTAAAATCTCAATGAGACTTCCCTGGTTAAATAAAGGTTAAATTCAAATTTTTTAAAAGGTTTAGCTTAGGGTTGGGGTGTGTGTGCGCGCATGTGCAGGGCAGTGTGCTGTCTATTTTAGTACAAGGAGCAGGGCTTTGTAAGATGAGAGGAATAACCTTTCTCTTGGTGTGACACTTGATCTCTTTTCACATGTGGATCACTGTCAGCCTGTTTTTCTACTATTTCTTATTGATTGTGTCAACATTCTAACTGGAGCCATTAGCATGTCTCCTCATTTAATCCACATTTATTTTGTGTATATTTATGCTACACAAAGTTATTT
This sequence comes from Pterois miles, assembly GCA_947000775.1. NCBI lineage: Eukaryota > Metazoa > Chordata > Actinopteri > Perciformes > Scorpaenidae > Pterois > Pterois miles. The sequence continues at coordinate 3,484,172 of CAMQGK010000230.1, forward strand.
CATTTTCATTATTTCCTAAGTTCCCTCCAGAAGGTAACTTTTTCCTATGAAGGATAATTTAACTTAACTAAGAACATTTTTCTGGTTTAATGGGTCACAACCAGTAGACTTATTCAACCAGTGATGAGGGGTCACAAATAGACTCTACATTAAGGATCATAAACCAAGATAGGTTGGGAAAATACTGACTTAGACTATGTCAGAGGCTACATTATATTTGGCTGGGCCCACTTTTCCAGGACTTTCAGATTACCATAATGGCATTGGACCAAAATTGTACCTTTTTTAAAGAATGATAAATGAGATTCTGATCATATAAAATACAGACTACAATATACCTTCAATACCATACCAATACCATGCACTTTATTGAATTAACTTTTAAATAAATAACCTTTAAATAAATTCTCATAAACTGTATGTTATATATATATATATATATATATATATATATATATATATATATATATATATATATATATATATATATATATATATATATAGGCATATTAGGGTTTCAAACCATAATTTTTTAAAGCATTTTTGCACTCGTATTTACAACCTACCATCTGGCTATTTGTAACTTTTTATGTCCCTGGAGAAATATCTGCCAAATGCCCAGACATGTGTCAGCCATTGACCAGGCTGTCTGTGTTTTCAGATCGTGGAGGCCGGGGACACCAACCAGGATGGAGTGCTGGACTTTGAAGAGTTCACGCAGTATCTCCGCACCCATGAAAAAGAGCTCAAACTCATGTTTAGAAGCCTGGACAGAAATAATGACGGTCTGTAGCAGCCAACAGTACACAGTTGAAATAATAACTGATGGCACTATTACTTCAAATTGTTCATATTGATATCTTTGTTAAATCTTTTCCATGCTCTCATTTCTCTGTGTGTGACTGGTGGATATTTGCAGGTCGGATAGATGCAGCAGAGATCCAGCACTCTCTACACACCATTGGTGTGGACGTTAGCCTTGAGGATGCCACCAGGATTCTGCTAAGGTCTGTGAACAACAGTTGATATCGTATATTACATCACATTAGGATCTAAAGTAAGAACATCAACAAATGGATTGGAAATTGGACTTTAACTCTCAACAGTGAAAATTCATGTGCATTGCCCTCGTATATTTACACCTGGGCTGTCAGATGGTTCGAAACATTGACTCTGATATTTTCTTACATTGCTATTAGCTCTGTCATTTAAAGATTTTGATGTTTGTTTGAGAATCATTCATCTGAGCTTTGCATCTTGATATGATTCATAAATGTTTCATTCTTTCTAAATGCAAAAACAACTTGTGGCTCCGGTAGGTCAAGATGTTTTGGGATGATGGCAGAAACATGGTGGTTGCTCTGACAATCAAACCATGGAGGATTCTTTCCACCTGATATTCTTCCTTGTGCACATTTCCACTTCATCCCTGGTAGTGTCTAAAAGGGAACCAGCAGTCTCGCGAGAGTTTTTAAGGAGGGTTTGGGTTAGGGTTTCTAAATCACTGATCCGACCCTCTGTAACTCAGTGAGTACCTTAATGATTCTAGTGTCTATGAATTGCATTACTTATTTGTCACTTTTCATGTGTTTGTCACTTAGCATGGACAAAGACGGCACCATGACCATTAACTGGAATGAGTGGCGGGACTACTTCCTGTTTAAGCCTCTCACTAACATGGAAGACGTAGCGCGCTACTGGAAACGTTCAATGGTGAGGTCACACACACTTAAACATGCACACCATAAACAAAAACAGCATTGTGTATCTCTAAACAACGACATGATTTGGTTGAAGCATCAGTAGGGGACATAGAATGAGACATCTAGTGGCTGAATGTTGTCAATGTTATCAATAGCAGCTTTTACAAGTAAGGGATAAAGTACGGCAAGTTGGTCATTGTTACAAAATAAACCCTGAGGGGGTGATGCAGAAGGTTCTTACATCACCACTTATTACATGGCTATTTACTTAATAATAATCACTAATTTGACACAAAATAATCCTTCCAGAGTTGAGATCATAACTGCGTCCATTGCAGCGGTCTGCTATAAAGAAATAACAGACCGTAGAATGCAGTAATTGACCAATCAGAATCGAGTATTCAACAAAGCTGTTTAATAATAAATATTGACATTGATTCAACAAAGAAAAACATGATTTTAAAAGTGCTATTGATAACATTGGTAACATTCAGGCACTGGATGTCCCACCTTGTTTGAAGCCTTGTTAGAAGTGGGAACCAGACGTCAGAGATCTTCCACAGAGATAACAAAATATTCAGTTTAGACCTGCAAACATTTTAAAATGGTTATTATGCAATCATAATTTTTAAAGTTAAAGCCATACTTTAATTTGGCACCTTTCTAAAAGCTCTATTGTCATTTTTAAAATTGTTTAAAATGTTCTATATAATGTAATCTTTAGTAGTTTGATTTGTCACATAATGCCATTTTTTGTTCTTTCTTTCTTCATTTCACCTGTTGGTTGTCTCAATATCTGATCCCCGTTCCATTCACCACGGGTTCAGTAGATGTTGGATATAGGTGAGCAGCTGACAGTCCCAGATGAATTTTCTGAGGAGGAGAAGAAGTCTGGCTACGTGTGGCGGCAGCTGATGGCTGGGGCCATGGCTGGAGGTGTGTCTCGGACTGGGACTGCCCCCTTAGACCGCCTCAAAGTCTTCCGACAGGTGAGTCAGTTAGGATCTCATCGTCTCTTGGATCAGTCTGAACCTCATGACCATTCAGTCAGCCATTCCTGCTTCACACAGTGTTCCTCTCTACTCTGATCCTTCAGGTTCATGGTTTCATGGATTTTAAAGGGAATGTGCTGAACAGCTTTCAGTACATGATGAAAGAAGGAGGACTGCGGTCGCTGTGGAGGGGCAATGGAATGAATGTGCTTAAAATTGCTCCAGAAACTGCTATCAAGTTCACAGCTTATGAACAGGTGGAGTATTATTATTTGTCTATGATCTTTGAACTCTCTCAAATTATATTTACTTTAGGGCTGTCAGTCAATTAAAATATTCATGATTAATTGTAAATTAATCACATTTTTTTATCTGTTAAAAATAAAGGGAGATTTGTCAAGTATTTGATACGTGGTAATGGACAAATATGCTGCTTTATGCTAATGTATGTATATATTTATTATTGGAAATCAATTAACAACACAAAACAATGACAAATATTGTCCATAAACCCTCACAGGTACTGCATTTAGCATAAAAAATATGCTCAAATCATAACATGCCAAACTGCAGCCCCACAGGTAACAACAGCTGTCAGTGTGTCAGTGTGCTGACTTGACTATGACTTGATCCAAACTGCATGTGATTATCATAAAGTGGGCATGTCTGTAAATGGGAGGCTCGTGGGTACCCAGAGAACCCATTTTTGTTCACATATCTGGAGGCCAGAGGTCAAGGGGCCACTTTGAAAATGACAGTTTTTGATTTGGAGCGATTAACTAGTATGACATGGATGGTACCAATGGATTCATTAGGTTTTCTAGTTTCATAAGATGCCAGTATCCTCACTCTAGCTTTAAATGTGAGCCCACGATAACCTGCAAAAGACTGATTATGCATTGAAGAAATTAGTGGGGTTGAAACAATTTAGCATTAATGCATTATTATGGAGTTAACTTTGACAGCCCTAATTTACTATATTTGTTCCTTTGTAACTTATAGATCAAGAATATGATGCGTGGCAGAAATGAAACAAGAAATCTGAGGGTTCACGAGCGGTTTGTTGCTGGCTCTATGGCTGGAGCTACAGCTCAGACAGCCATCTATCCAATGGAGGTAATAACAGGGTAGTACACACATTAACAAAACATCCCTGTAGTTTCAAGAAAATGCAGTAGTATGACTTTCTCTTTCTGTTCCTCCTTCTTGTTTCCTTTCAATCTCCTCTCTTTTTCCCTCAGGTGCTAAAGACCCGCCTCACACTAAGAAAAACAGGCCAATACTCAGGAATAGCAGACTGTGCCAAACAGATCCTACAGAGAGAAGGTGTCTCAGCCTTCTACAAAGGCTATGTACCCAACCTGCTGAGCATTGTCCCTTACGCTGGCATCGACCTGGCTATTTACGAGGTCAGAGAGACATACTGTGGAAGCACACATCTGTCACGGTGCATCTCCGTAGTGTTTACTTTCATTTCACTCCCTCTATTCCACAGACTCTGAAGCTTGCCTGGCTGAACAGGAACAGAGGTTTAGCTGACCCAGGGGTCATGGTGCTGGTCGGCTGTGGTGCCATTTCCAGCACCTGTGGACAGCTGGCAAGTTACCCGCTGGCACTGATCCGCACTCGAATGCAAGCACAAGGTCAGCATAGCTGTGGTCATACATGCTAATATACAATACTGGAATACTGGAATACTGCAACTGCAATATGGAATAACGAATTGTGAAAAGGTAAAAAAAAAAAGTAATTCACAGTCCACTTGCTAGTTTTTTACTGGAGCTTTCAATTGCATGGCATGGTCCCCTTCATGGGATAGAGTTTGCTCTCTTGTCATCATGTGACTTAAGTTCCACACATGGTTAACTGAGTCAACATGCGATGAGGAGGACCGTGAAATGCTCTTGAAAGCTCTGGATAAAATTAAAATTGGATTAAAAATGTTGCTGATCGGGAACCAAACTTTCGTCTTGAATGCAGGGACTGGCTGCTCACTACTACATTACAATCTGACACTGATGTAAATTTTACAAAACAATATTAAAGGAAAGGAATCTCTTGTCTTGGACCTTGAGTTAAGATTGAGATTTATTTTGTCAAACTACTGTTTCCAAGGTCTTTCTCAATGCATGGTATACTCTGGAAAATGGTTGGCAGTAATGTAATTCCAGATATGTTCTGTCTTATAAGACATAAAATGCCAAATTGTTTGCCTCATTTGTTAGTTAAAAAAAGCAAAACCATAAACTTATTTATACAAACTTACATTTAGAATCAAGAGCAAACATGACTTGTATGTATTAGCACCAGGTGCAGTGAGAGCTCATCTAATCTTTTTCTCTCCCTTCAGCTTCAGTGAAGGGAGCCCCTAAACCCTCCATGTTGACCCTGCTTCACAACATCGTGACCCAGGAGGGTGTGGCTGGACTTTATCGAGGAATTTCCCCCAACCTGCTGAAAGTCATCCCTGCCGTCACCGTGTCCTACGTCGTCTATGAATACACAAGGATAGTCCTAGGAGTGGACATAGAGGGTAGGACGGGTGGGAAAGGGAAGGGGTAGAAAAAGGTGTGATGGTTTGGGGTGGCGTTCAATTACAAGCACGTACAGATCTGCTGGCAATGCATGAAGAAATGGGCCTTGACTGTGGGCGAATGGTCCGGTGATCACAAGTCAGGAGATTTCAGGATGAGGATGATATAGGAAGGAAAATAAACCATGGCAGGAAACAACAGATCATTGTTACATATGATCTGCTGTGAACACCTCACATTTGGAGGACCTCACCTGAACTGGCAGCTGCTGTGATGAGTTTCACATGTGATGTATTGCACTGCAGTGCATGCCAGCAGTGGTGTGAAAGCTAATCCACAAGCCTCCTGCTACTGCATTGACTTGGACAGGCAAAGACTTGCATGAACTTGCCTGAGAACTAAGAAGGCAAAAGTTGCAACCAAAGGAAACCATGTTACATTCCTACAGCGTTATGTTTTCCTCCTAGGTGGTCTATAGAGAAGATACAGGATTGATAGGAGGATTGATCCAACTTCCTGTTCTGTAAGTGAAGGGAACCTGAAGTCGCCGCACATTGGTGGAGTCTGTACTTGATTGATTGATTGACGGTTCTTTAACAAGTGTTACAAATACTAAAATACAGAAATGATTGTAAAACAACAACAAATATTGAACTTATAGGGGCGATATGGCCATTTTCAAAATTCGTACAAGTTATTCCTATGGCCTAAGACAGTCCAAAAATATAAGTAAACATAAACAATTCTCTCCCAAATCAAAAAACTAGAGTGCTAAAACTCCAACTTGTGATATCGTAGGATATACAGTGTGGAGATGCTCCATAGACAATGAACAGGGACAGATGTTATAAATGTTTTGATCATATGAGAATATTTTCTCTGTCAGACTGACAACACAAGAGAATAAAGCGCATTTGGGTATAAAATATAAAACAAACATTTTGTAGGTTCACAAAATCAGTCTCCCATTCATTGTCCATGGAGCAGCTCCAGACTTCACAAGTTTGACTTTTATCACTCTAGTTTCTGGATTTGGATTTGATAACTAATATTTTTTGGACTGTCTTAAACCAGCGGAATAATGTATGAATTTTAAAAAATGGGTATAGTTCCCATTTAGCTTTCGAATGGCAGTTTAAACAGAGGATACAGACACTGTCAATCTTCTCTTTCCTGGACGGAGCGGAGTAAAGCACACCAAAGGACTTTATACTGTACAGGAGTGGAACTGCCAAAGCCATATCAAGAAGCATAGAGGATTCATAATAACCTGTCATGCCAAATGCTAATGTGTCATAAGTGTTCCTATGTTTGAAACACACTTAAGGGTCCAGTGCCACACAGTATTTTCAGAAGTTGTATGTGCACAATGTGCAGTTTTAACACTGTGGTAAAGAGTTTGCTTTGTCTGTATTGTAAAACAAGAAGAAATGAAATACATACTTTATGCTATGTACATATTTTATGCATTAGTATTTATTATGGAAGGTGCAAATAATGCATGGTGCTGTTTTTTTTTAAATAAATGCAATTGAGCTTTTTTTCTGAAGTTTTGAAATTTTGAGATGTGGTAGCTTTCTGTAGACACGACAGCCTAACAAAATCCCTGCACTGATATTTACCAATTTGTCCTTATTAATTGACTAATTAATTGCCACTTTGTTCAGTCCGGTTACTTGTAGTTGCTGGGCAACTGTAGCGAAGGCCGTCATATTCTTAGCTGCTGTTACACTTCTACTAGCTACACTTATCGATTTATAATGGCGTCATTGAGCAGCTCTGGCTGTGCTGTTTAATAATTATGCAAGAAAATGCAGCTATAATGGCAAAAGGGACAACCCATAGGCAGTTTGACCTCATGGTTTCCCAGCAATTATGATTGATCTGATTTTTTTAGCAAAGCAATATTTTTGTCTGTCACTTCCAAATAATTTCCTAGAAATGTCAAATAAATAAATGTTGATTGGCTAAAAGGACAAATGACTTATTTAGGTTGATCATGTTGACTTTACTACCTATTGCCTCATAGGAATACATATCGTTTATTATTGCTATTAAAAATACAACACAGTGACTCAGATAATGTTGTTAATGAAAACTTATCTGTTGTCTTAAAAGCTCAAGTAGGTAGAATTGTAGCAAATATGATTTAAAAAAGTGAATTAATCAAACTAGGCAGCGCTGATCAAATATGAATCAGTATTCTGTTAGTGTAATGTTTATTTCTCACCTCAAATGTTTTCAGAAACATTTTTAGTTACTGTTTAGCTGTAAAATGAGAAAGTTTGTGACTGCAAACATCAGCTGAGGAAATCCCAAGCACCATCCACCAGCTGGAGCAAACTTTCTCATTTTACAGCTAAACAGTAACTACAAGCTGATTCTGAAAACATCTGAGGTGAGAAATAGTCATCACAGTAACAGAATATTGATTCATATTTGATCGTCGCTGCCTAGTTTGACCATTTAACTAGAGTTTGTGAGTGATTGACAGCTGCCTTTGCTGAATGAACAGCCAATAGGAACGCTCTCTCTCTGAAATGACTTATGATTGGCCAAAGTCTCCCATTAGGCTAGATTTTTTTAAAGCCTGAAAACAGAGCCAAGATGAGGTGCAGAAGTCTAGTTTTCTCTCAGATCACTTGAATTACAGTATGCTGAAAGGTTATTATGGAACATTGGCCCAACGATGCCAAAAACATTCAGCCTACTGCAGGTTTAATACATTCATATGAGTGCAAGTTCCGGTTTCCGACCTCACTTGTTTTAAAAAGGATTCCAGTGTAAATTTGATTTTAAATAATAAACTGATTAATGCAAGTAAACAATTAAGGACTCTAAATGTTATACCTGAATACAGTACAGGCCTGTCCTCAACCGTGTCTGGTCGTCTCCGGCCCAGGAGGTGGCGGCGTTGCTGTTGTATGACTTTGGACGTCAACACGGAAAAGCACAAGGAAGAAGAAGAAGAAGAAGAAGAAGAAGGAGTAAGACGAAGAAGGAGAAGAAGAAGAGGAGGAGGAGGAGGAAGAAGAAGAAGAAGACGCGGGGGCTGAAGCACTCGTTGATTGGCTATTTTAAGCAGGGTAGTTTGCCGGCGTGGTAGATAGCCTCACGCACATTGGTGTGCCCCATACGCTCTTGTTTAGCCTTCCCGCTTCTGCGCAGCTCGACCCGGCCAAAGCTATCCAACCAGCCCCGTGTCTATTTGCCCCTTGTGAGCAGCATGTCTGATTACGGCGGTCTGCCGACTAACGGAGTCGGCGCTGGAATGAAAAACGACGCTTTTGCTGATGCAGTGCAACGAGCCAGACAGGTAATCCAGCGCTAGGCTACCAGAGGACACAGCCGGCGACGAGCTAACGTTCGTTAGCTGGTGGGAAACTGCAGCTAGCTTAATTACCCGTGACGTTAGCTTTAGGTAACTAGCAAGCGGGCTAGCTAGTAGCAGTACCATTCATTTGTCTTACACACTCGCCAGGTTGTGTCGTAAGTTGAAATGTTTGCGTGGTGGACTGACCAGCGGCGGAAACGTAGGTCACTCTATCGCGTTTAACCTTGGCTAACTAAATAAGACGACTTGTCGACACTGGGAGCCGTAGGTTAAGTTAAATGGACTACCTAGCTACTTCAGCTAAGTTAGCTCTGTTAGTTACTACACTTAACGGTAAGCCGATCGCGAAGTTTCAGCTTCCTCCATGTGTAAAACGCCATTTTAGAAGAATTGAACAATTAACATTTTCATGGCACTATGATTGTCACAAACAGACGCCAACTGACTGGCTTATTGATAACTAGCATTAGACAAAGGGATGCTAATAGGTTTTTTTAGTAACGTTACTCATTGGCTGTTTCCTTCACGGCCAGTGGGCAAGACGGTGAAGCTAACGTTACCTCACGGGTCTTTGTAGTTATCAAGTTAGGGCTGCAACTAATAATCGTTAGCATTATTGAAACTAGATTGTTTGGTATATTTGCATTTTACATTTGTCAAGCAAAACGATCAATTATCTAATTTGTTGGATTTAAATTTTCTGTGTATAGACTAGTCAATTAATTGGTTCAGTTTTAATCAAGTTGTTGTCAAGGCACTGTTATAATAAAGAAATATAACGGTTGTTTCTCATTTTACTCTCTGTTTTTACTTATGTGGGAATATTAAAGGGGTGCTCCAACAGTTTAGTATTGCACTTCCTTAAAGTTGAGGTACTTGTGAGAGATTAAAAATGAAATGTCAAAATGGATGCAGCAGCGAATTTTGGTCCATAGGATGGTTCCACCAAAAAGCACCAAAAAGACTAGATACTACAGTTCCCATAATGCAACTCAATATCATCCTACTTTACACTCAATTCCATTTGAACAAAGAAGTCTGAATGTCCAAACTCTTAGTTGGAAATTTAAACTGGAATACCCCCTGAAGTCGGATTTCCAACTTGGAAAGTCGGACGAACCTCACGATCCCCGACCTCAAAATCCAAGATGGCTGCTTTGTGCATCATCAGTAAAAAGCCGCAATAATATACTGTTTATAGTATTTCTGTTTTACTTGTCTCATTTAATCAGCTGTACTATTCAACTTCTAGCTGTGGATGTGACACTACGATGTTTGTATGTGCAAAATACCAGCGTAATTCATTATCAGCTGGTATTGCTAATGATGGCTAACCTGGCTGGAGCAAACTCCTTTCAATTTTCCAACTTCTTGTACTCGAATATGTTCAACTCCAGTGTGACATAATTCCCCAGCTCCAATTTCTGAGGCAAATGGAACGCAGCATTAGACCTTCTCTGCCTGGTAAATGCATTTGTCTTTCAATCTCAACACCCACAACAAAGGCTTTCTGATCTAAATTTGTTGTCTCCAAGCCCAGATGACAACATCTTTGTAGTGTTTTTCCTGAGTCCTGAGTTAATTGATCTTCATGTGTCTGCGGAGTGCCACTTTAAATGAGATGATCTTTCTTTGTATTCACTATTTTTGGGTGTGTTGCAGACCCTTCATCCAATGTATGTCTTTCTAGATTGCAGCTAAAATTGGTGGAGACGGTGTTCCCTCAGTGAGCAACAACGGAGGAGCTGAGAACTATCCATTCACAGCACAGAAACGATCCCTGGAGGAAGCAGGTGAAAAATCAGCACAAACAGGCAGTTTGTCTGTATTTGTTAGTTCACATTGTAGACTCACTTTTTCTTTTGTTTTCAGATGAACCCGATGCCAAGAAGGTAGCATCACAGAGTGAAATTGATTCTGCATTGTGTACGTTAAATCACTCATTGATCCTATTACAAACTCTTGCTTGGTTCACTTTCCAAACACTCAACACATTTTCTTTCTCTCACAGCTATTGGAGCTCAGCTGGCTGCCCTGTCCCAACAAAGGTATAGAGTTATTTATTTTTATTTTTTATTTTTTTTACATTAAAACCTTTGATGCTTGTGGTTATGACATGCCTTCATACATTGTTTTTAAACTTGTCTGCAGTGTCAGGTCCTCCACAATGACAGAAGAGTTCAGGGTGCCTGATGGCATGGTCGGGCTCAGTAAGTACATGCGCACAAGTTTCTTAATCCATAGACATGATGGCTGGTTACACATATTCAGACTAAATTCTGAATGTATTTACTGTTGTTCCTAAAGTCATCGGCCGAGGAGGTGAACAGATTAACAAAATACAGCAGGATTCTGGCTGCAAGGTCCAGATTGCGCACGGTGAGATATGTGATAACCCCAGATTTTCTAAATCAACAATTAGGCTTTTTTTTTCTTCTTGGATTGATAGATATTTTTCTATTCGTTCACAGACAGTGCCGGACTTCCAGACAGAACGGTTTCTCTGACAGGGTCACAAGAGTCCATACAGTAAGTTGTTTTTCCCATTTAAAATGTTATATTCATAGCATTTTTATGTAGACATCTCATTTTTTAAAAAAAATAGTACATCCACAGAGCTTTTACAGAGGTGCTGAATAAAAGTATGTCTTTTTCTCTAAAAAAAAATTAGGATTGCAAATTAAATGTTTTTTAAAAAATCTTTATGGGTCTAAAATGAACGTTTTGTGATGATGTTTGGTTCCCACTTCTAACAAGGCTTGTGAGCCAATAGGAAAACAACATTGGTGTCTAGTGGTATCTCTGTTTCTTCAGTTTGTGTGGGGAAAAAAAAAGAGAAAATTGCTGAGTTTGATGCTGGTGTCTCCATCAGGCTGTACAGATTTTTCAATTGTTGCCTTTAATTTACAATGCAACTACTCCACTTAACTTTCAAAGATAAAGTTGGCCTCTGGGGAGTTTTCATTCAAGGATGGTTGTGGGATCAAGTAGCTCTGCTCAAAGGTGAACAATATAAACTTTACCAATTGATAGCTGGCCTAATCAAACTATATTTATGTATTAATAAAGTTTAGTATCTTAAAGCACCTGCAAATTGTCAAATCTGATCTGAGAGCTGCAAAAACTCTGAAGAGACTCCGTGCCAGACAGCTTATCTTAACCGTAGCTTAGCTAGTGCCTAACTTAAACCATTCAATATCAGTGCCTAACCGTAACAATCTTAATAATTTTTACCCCATAAGTAACTGATTAGTGGAAGTCAGTGGTGGTTTACAGCCCGCTTCCCCTGGGCACAAAGTCTCTTAACCATACCAGACAAAAAATTAATGTTAGGATTTTGTTTAACTTCTAAGAATAAAATTGAAATTAATAAAAATAGCTTAATGAGTATCAACGCTTTTAGCAAGGTGCATTTTTCAGGTTAGATGCTACTTATCCCGTAGACTTCTATGAATTGAGCCAAGCTAGACAAAGCCCACAGTTCAGCATGACTTTAGAGTGCACAAAAATACACCGCAAAGCATTGCCTGTTCAAAAGTCTGCAGCGGCTCAAGACTATGGCACAGTTAGAGCTTCATGCACTGCCTGTAATAACTCAGAATTGTGACCTGGAGTGCCTTGCAGCCGAAGGGTTACAGTACTGTCTGGCCACGAGCTACAGCCAAGGAGAGCAAGACATAGCTTAAGGGGAAACCTGAGGGTGGAGGTGTCACCTGTAATAATAGGAATTTTATCGTGTATGTTGCATTTGCAACATGGAGCAAAGTTGTTGTTGCACCTGAAGGAATAAATAATAAAAAAGTCCAAAACCAGTGAAAAGGTTATTTGTCACACATGGTATCTTGTCTCACACCATGTATCTCTCATGACAAAAGTAGTTTAGAGACCTCATCAGGGGTTCCTTCCAGTGAAAGATCTTGTAGCGTGTGATTCATTGTCTCCAGTCAGATATGTAGTGTGAGAACCACAATGACGTAAAGACTCCAGATTACAAGATGGCAGGTTGTGTTGTGGGAACAGTACAGTGATCTGATCACTTGGAAATTCTTGTAGTATGAATTTATCTTGAGAGGGAGAGAGCTGCAGGAGAAGCGAAACACCAAAGTGAGTCTCATATCAGCGGCTTTAAAAAATGTGATAATTTATACTTAATTTTTGCGATAAAATCATTTCTTACATCCCACATAGAACAAGCCATAATACATAGAGCTTATTTGATATCACCCACCCCTGCTTCAATCGTTTCATCACTCTTTTTTTCATTTGAATTTGCCTCCAGGAGAGCCAAGGCACTTATAGATGACATAGTGTCAAGGGGTCATGACACACCCAACGGGCAGTCTGGTTCAATGCAGGAGATGATCATCCCTGCAGGCAAGGCCGGCCTTATTATAGGTAAAGGAGGAGAGACCATCAAACAGCTACAGGTGAGAATCACAGGGTACCTTGACATAACTCTGTGATCACTTGATTCTGAGTATTTCTACTGTACAAACATTAGAAAGAAAATGATTATTAGAAAAAACAAAGTTCTGTGCTGCAACCAGTAAACGGTGTAACATGGTCATGTTGGGATAAGGTGAATTTTCCTTGTGTGGTCAATGTGACATTCCTCTCCTGCAAAATCACAGGAGAGAGCTGGAGTGAAAATGATTCTTATTCAAGATGGATCCCAGCCACCCAACATAGATAAACCTCTACGCATCATTGGAGACCCTTACAAAGTGCAGGTACTCTTTAAGCACAGTGGAGTGGAGATCATTTTGGTTTTTGGTTGGTTTTAAGTGTGAAATGTTTCATGACCCTATTTACCCCTCAAATTGTTGTTTCTTTTGTTGCTTTTTCAGCAAGCAAAGGAGATGGTTAATGAGATTCTACGAGAACGGGATCATGCAGGATTTGGGGATAGAAACGAATACGGATCAAGGATGGGAGGAGGCGGAGGCGGTGGCGGCATCGATGTAAGTAATCTGTGTTTATTGCAGGAATTAGTTGTAACTTTGCTTTTTAGCATTTAAAGACCATTTTCCCAATCTGACCACAGTAGAAATACAATAAGATTAAATTAACGTAATTGTAACATAGAGATGCACCGAATGCCAGACCAAATCTGACGGTTTTCAACCGATGACTAGCTGATTAATCTCATATTTATAGTATACGCTGGCATACAGTGGCACAGACTCTAACGTCACAGCTACACACACATGAATATTGAAAATGGCCAAGAAAATTGCAATTGTGTATCTGTACTGTAGAGGATTAATGTGTGAATGCACGATGCTTTGATCAGTTATCACAATTGTATTTGTAATTCTACAGATAGCTGTGCCCCGCCACTCTGTGGGTGTTGTAATTGGCCGAAGTGGTGAGATGATTAAGAAGATCCAGAGCGATGCTGGAGTGAAGATACAGTTCAAACCAGGTGAGCTGGAGGATTAAACTGCACCCTATTTCATTACATACCATGAATTTATTTTGGTCCTCGCTTTTGACCTGCTAGATTAGCCGTAACATTACCAAAATTATGACCGCTGACAGGTGAAGTAAATAACCTTGATAATCCTGTTACAGTTGCACCTGGCAGTAGGTAGGATATATTAGGCAGCAAGTGATAATTTTGTCCTTGAAGTTGACGTGTTGGAAGCAGAAAAAAATGGGCAAGTGTAAGGATGTGAGCGACTTTGACAAGGGCCAAGTTGTGATGGCTAGACGACTGGGTCAGAGCATCTCCAAAACTGCAGCTCTTGTGTTCCCAGTCTGCAATGGTCAGGACCTGCTAAAAGTGGTCCAAGGAAGGAAAACCGGTGAACCGATGACAGGGTCATGGGTGGCCAAGGCTCACTGATGCACGTGGGGAGCAAAGGCTGGCCTGTGTTGTCTGATCCAATAGAAGAGCTACTGTAGCTCAAATTGTTGAAAAAGTTAATGCTGGTTCTGATAGAAAGATGTCAGAACACAGTGTATTGCATTTTGTTGCATATGGGGCTGCATAGCTGCAGACCAGTCAGGGTGCCCATGCTAACTTAATATTATGGCTGATCTGTGCATATTATCTAATAAATCAAAACCACAGTTCAAAACTATGGCTGTGCAGAAAAGATCAAGTATACGAAAGATGCTAAAGCTTCTGTTCAAAATTAGTAATTTTTAACCATTTTGTTGGAAGGAAAAAGTTACTTATAGTTTTATTTTGTACCTATCTTATTTAAATTGTCATTGCAACATCTTAACATTTTCAGGTAGGCTAGCTGATTGTTTTTGTTTTCAGTCTCTGTACAAACACCTACCAATAAACCTGCCTTTGCTTTTTTCATCCTTTACAGATGATGGTACAGGTCCTGATAAAATAGCCCATATTATGGGTCCACCAGACCAGTGTCAGCATGCCGCATCAATCATCACCGACCTGCTACAGAGCATCCGTGCACGAGAGGAGGGTGGGCAGGGGGTAGGTGTTTAATTTCTCTAAAGTGTTGATCTTGATTTCTATGCTGATGACAAAACAGAAACAGGGCTCTGCTGTGAAACAGTGAAACCTAATGTAAGGCATGTTTCCTCCACAGGGCCCCCAAGGTCCCGGTGGAGGGATGCCACCCGGTGGTCGTGGGCGAGGTAGAGGCCAGGGGAACTGGGGTCCTCCAGGAAGTGAGATGACCTTCTCCATTCCTGCACACAAATGTGGGCTCGTCATTGGCAGAGGAGGAGAGAATGTCAAGGCCATCAACCAACAGACTGGCGCATTTGTGGAGATATCTCGTCAGCCACCACCAAATGGTGACCCAAACTTCAAAATGTTCATCATCCGAGGGTCCCCACAACAGATTGACCACGCAAAGCAGCTCATAGAAGAGAAGATTGAGGTACGTTCAAGTGAGAGGGAATACACAGTTAAAAACGCTGTCAAAAAAATAACACATCCTCTTCACTGATTCACAATTTGAATGTTTTTCTAATTTTTCCAGGCTCCATTGTGTCCAGTGGGGGGTGGTCCTGGTCCTGGTCCAGGAGGCCCAGGTGGTCCGATGGGTCCCTACAATCCCAATCCTTATAATGCTGGGCCTCCTGGTGGTGCTCCTCAGTAAGTACAACCCACAAGCAACACTTGAATGCATGGATGCTCCTCCAGGGGAGACTGATAAACAGTTTGTGTGTAAATGGTCCTGTCCTTCTCTGCAGTGGAGCTGCACCCGGTGGCCCCCAGTACTGTCCTCAGGGTTGGGGAAATACCTACCAGCAGTGGCAAGCCCCAGGTCCACATGACCCCAGTGAGTCCCTTGTTTTGTGCACATTTTTTCCAAATATTCTGTTTTTGTACACACCCCAAAAATCTTGTAAGGCATTTTGTGAATAGTTTGAGGTACATAAATTAATTTCAATACCCAATTTATCGTCTTATTTTTTTTTCCCCCCTCCCTTCATTAGGTAAGGCAGCAGCAGACCCCAACGCAGCATGGGCAGCATACTATGCACAATATTACGGGCAACAGCCAGGGGGCGCCATGGCAGCCCAGACTCCAGGAGCCGCTGCAGCAGCAGCACCAGGGGACCAGGGCCAAGCACCGCAGGCTGCTGGGGGCCAGCCGGACTACACTAAAGCTTGGGAGGAGTACTACAAGAAGATGGGCATGAGTAAGTGGGGTCTGAGACAGTTTTATGGATTTGGGTAAAGTGTGAGCTTTAAACTACTGAGTCCGGTCTGGGAGAATGGAGTATTGCTTGTAGTACATTTAGTACTATTAAATGAATCGATCATACTGATGTCAGTAGTATACTGTTAAATGAAACAAACGCATGACTGTGTGTGCATCCAGTACAAAGTGTGTTGTTGTTGTTTTCCAGCCCAGCCAGCTGGAGGGGCTGCAGCTGCACCAGGCGCTGCAGCAGCCGCCCCAGCAGCAGCAGGCGGCGCTGCAGCTGGAGGCCAGCAGGACTACAGTGCAGCCTGGGCTGAGTACTACAGACAGCAGGCTGCCTACTATGGACAGCCAGGGCAGGCGCCTGGACAGGCAGCTGCTCCACAGCAGGGACAACAGGTAGCACAACCATGACCAGCATCCAGAAATGAACCTTGTAGCCCCCAAGGTCTAGTAAGCTAAGAGTAGTAGTTTGCTAAGAATACATTCATGGACCAAAATATTAAATACCCATTTTTATAGAAATGTTTCCCCAGCTGTGTTATCTGTGCCTTTTTGTGTTTTAGAACGAGATACTGTGAGAGAATCAATATGCAGATGTAGGTATTAATCACTTGCAAAGGTTTTATCTGCTTCTTAATCATTCTTGGTGATTCCCGGTGTTGCTTAATAAAAGTAACGATGATTCGATTAAAATGGCTCCAGCTTAGATCAGTGGTTCCCAACCTGTTTTCCTTGAAGCCCCCGACTTGTATCTAAGACAACCTGATAAATACAAATCCTCCAACAAAATCCTTAGTTTGAATAAATGTTTGTGTATTTCATTGTATTTTTTTTAAAGTCAAATCAACGAATATAACTCATCAGTTTTGTCAACATAAACTGACATCTTGATGGAGTCACCAAGCAAATGCATAATGATGCTTGTAATTCATTAATTATATACTATAAATAGCTTTAGTGCCAGACCAGTTGTTTTTATTATTGTGGTAAACTAAATTTATGGCTTTAGATTACTGCTAGACCACCCCGTTGATACACGGTGCCCCCCTTCATGTGCGTCAAGCAAGAGAGGAAATAGGTTTTGAAAGGCTAAACAACAACAAATATGGATTGAAGCAGAATATTTTGCATTTTGCTTGCTTTTGAAAAATAGTTTTATATACAGACATTTGCATCAATTGTCCAGGTAGTGTGTTATTTTGTTTTTATTTATACGAGGAAATCTAATTTTGACCCCCCGTGATCTTTGCCGACCCCCTAAAGGGTGGACCCCAGGTTGGGGACCACTGGCTAAAAGAGCCATCTAGGCAGTCAACAGAAGAGCATGCAAAAACCAAATGCATCCAGAGTTTGTTTCAAAGTGACACCATTACAAAAGACTGTTGGCACTTGGCAGGTGTTAATTGTCGATCCTGCATGAAACCATATGTATTCATACTTTACACACACCATGGTGAAATCATTTTCACATTCCTTTACATAACAAAGACTGATTAAATTGTGCCTGCTGTCTCTTTTCAGGCCCAGTAAACGGTTGGCTCTGCCCGTTGGAAGGTAGTGATGGCTCTCTGGACTTGTTTGTTTTTTCTATCAAGAAATTTCTTTTTTGGCTTTAACAAGACAAGACCGTGGTTCACTCATCCACCCAGACATTTTCTATTACGACCTTTTTTGTGTTTTTAAAGTCAAAATTGAAGGAGAAAGGGAACACATTTTGTCCATGCATCGAACAAAGCACTAAATATCTACTTTGGTTACTATTCAGTTTGCCCCTTCACCTCACCCACACCTTGTAATACTTTTTTTTTTTTTTTTTTTTTTTTTAAATGTGAAATAATAAACATCTTAGTTTGCAAGCTAGCACAACAGCATCTCAACACTGACTCACATTTAAGTAGTTTTTCCCCTTCAATTTCCTGAGGGTACAAAACTGTCTAGCAGTATTTTGAATATATTCAGAAATTGTTTGTAAGAAAAAAAACATTTTTGGTCCCTTTTTTTTGTACTTTTTAACGTTTTTTTTTTTTTTTTTTTTTTTTTAACATTCCCAGTGTTTAAGTTGCAGGTGTATTTCTTCCTGCAACCATGATTTCTTATTTTTAATTTTATTCATTGTAATTATTTTCCTTTTTAAGGGGGTTGTGTGTGTCTGTATACAGTGTATGCTACTGAACAGGAATATGAGTGTAAGTTGGCTGTAATAAGGCACAGACTGTCCGACACATTGTGGGTTGTTTGTGTGTGCATGTATGTGTTTGTGTGCTTGACTGCCCTCAATTTAATTTCTCTATCTTTATTTTTTTTTTGTTCCAATAGGTTCCGTTACTGTATGCTGATTTTTTTTTTTCTTTTTTAGATGTTATTTTTTACTGCTTGTTTTTAAATACTTAAAATAAAACATTCAAATTACAAGTTTATATTTATTGTGTGGTCGTGGGAGTTGTTTGTTCCCCATTTTAGACCCAAAGGTTAAGTCGCATCTGGTGAAACGCCACGATTGGCTGATTAAACGCTTGGTGTCTCATGCTGGAAGGTGACAGTGATCGAGCAGACGGACTCGATGGCCTTGCAGTGGCCTCCAGCAGCAGCAGCAGCAGCTCTCCTCAGCTGAGCCCTGCCTTTGTTTTGGTTTTGATCGATGTATCCACCGGCAAGTGAGAGCAGTCTCGTGCGACCTGCGGACCAATCAGGACGCTCCTGACCGCAGCGGGGGACAAGAGTTCAGAGGGAGATGGCGCCCAGCTCGAAATCAGAAAAGGACGATAGCAAACAGAAAGCTCAAAGAAAACACAAAGACCATGTCGTGAAGCTTCTCTTGCGTGGAAAGGTGAGCACAAAACGTGTGACATAAAACACGAAAATATTGGTTCGGAAATACCGTTTGACCGCTCCGGTGAAAGCCTTGTTTTTTCTACTGGAGCTAGCTGCTAACTAACGTTAGCTTAGAAGCTAACCTCTAATTGCAGGCAGCTGGCTAATTAGCAAATGCTACAAAGTCTGTAGTTTCCCCTGCTTTCTAGCCATGTTTGTCGGCATTTGTGTCTCTCGGCGTGGTTTGCTAACGTGCTCGTCTGAATGGATATAAAGTGTTAGCTTGCTAGCTAAGACGGCGTTCAATCAGCGTTAGCCTCAGCTAGATCACAGCAGCAACTTGCGGTGATGTTGCTGCACAGTTCCTAAATGCAACCTCCGATGTAACGTTAATCACGTAACCAGTTTACTCTACAGACACCTTACATGCTGTGTGTGTGCTTGAGCCCTTTTAAATACTTAGCTAGGTGTTTCACTGTGCAGGACATTGAATGAAGCAGAATTTGTAGTTTGTTTTGTAGATCTACACACATTTCTATGCTTAATGTTGCACTATGTATGTGGCTGTATCTGAGACCACTCTTCACTTGTGTTGTGCAGCTGTCGGGACAGTTTTCTCAGCGCCTGTTCAGGAAGCTGCCACCTCGAGTGTGTGTCCCATTGAAGAACATTGTCAGCGAGGAGTTCCTGAGAGCCGGGTCAGTGTGTGTGTGTGTGTTTATTAAATGGGTTTGTTGTCATTAAACAGCTTATCTTACAGATTACCAATGGTGTCTTTTCCCCAAACTTAAAATCTGCATACCTCACTGTGAGGAGCTCATTGGGATCATTTTTTATGTGAGACAAGACAAGGCCAGGGATTGCCTCTGTACTAAAAACTACAGGTTTCCATTTGTGCCAAAATGTTGTCACATGCGCACTATGTCAAGTAAATATATGTCTATGTTCAGCTTTGAACTGTACTTCAGTTGTGACACAACTTTGTGGATTATAGGGGTGCACCGTTTCGACTTTTTTCTGTCCTGATTGCGATACCTGAGCTTTGGGTATTGGCTGATATCAAGCACAGATTCAATATCAGTGTTTAATTAATGATTTCTCTCCCTCGCTGTGTGGAAGTGACTGGCATCATTCTTTTATGTGTAAGGCAACATCAGGCTTGACTTTAACATTGTTTTCATAGCTCTGTAAAACAAAGTGTAACAAGAGATACATTTACTGAAACTTTATGTATTATTAAAAATAAGTCATACACCAGAAAATCTTCTAAATTATCAGAAATTACAATTCAGGTTTAGACTCTTTTAATGGAGCAGCAAATTGATCAAAACTTAAACCGGAATTTAAGTGCCAGTATACTAATGTACACTCAATGGCCACATAATCAGGTACACCTGTTCAATTGCTTGTTAACACAAATAGCTAATTACATGGCTGCAACTCAGTGCATTAGTCATGTAGACTTGATCAAGTCAACTTACTGAAGTTCAAACCGAGCATCAGAGTGGGGAAGAAAGGGGATTTAAGTGACTTTGAAAGTAGCATGGTTGTTGGTGCCAGACGGGCTGGTCTGAGTATTTCAGAAACTGCTGATTTACTGGGATTTTCACACGCAACCATCTGTAGGGTTTACAGAGAATGGTCCGAAAAAGAGAAAATATCCAGTGAGTGGCAGTTGTATGGACAAAAGTGTCTTGTTGATGTGAGAGGTCAGAGGAGAATGGGCAGACTGGTTGGAGATGATAGAAAGGCAACAGTAACTCAAATAACCACTGGTTCCAACCAAGGAATGAAGATTACCATCTCTGAACGCACAACAAGTTGAACCTTGAAGAAGATGGGCTACAGCAGCAGAAGACCACACCGGGTGCCACTCCTGTTAGCTAAGAACAGGAAACTGAGACTACAATTCACACAGGTTCACCAACACTGGACAATAGAAGATGGGAAAAACGTTGCCTCCTCTGACGAGTCTCGATTTCAGCTGCAACATTCAGATGTCAGGGTCAGAATCTGGTGTAAACAACATGAAAGCAGGGATCCATCCTGCCCTGTATCAACGGTTCAGGCTGCTGGTGGTGGTGTAATGGTGTGGGGATATTTTCTTGGCACACTTTTGGCCCCTTAGTACCAATTGAACATTGTTTAAATGCTGCAGCCTACCTGAGTATTGTTGCTGACCATGTCCATCCCTTTATGACCACAGCATACCAATCTTCTGATGGCTACTTCCAGCAGGATAATGCACCATGTCACAAAGCTCATATCATCTCCAACTGGTTTCTTGAACATGACAATGAGTTCACTGTACTCCAACGGCCTCCACAGTCACCAGATCTCAATCCAATAGAGCATCTTTGGGATGTGGTGGAACGGGAGATTTGCATCATAGATGTGGAGCTGACAAATCTGCAGCAACTGCGTGATGCTATCATGTCAATATGGACCAAAATCTCTGAAGGATGTTTCCATCACCTTGTTGAAAATATGCCATGAAGAATTAAGGCAGTTCTGAAGGCAAAAAGGGATCCAACCTTTTACTAGCAAGGTGTACCTAATTATGTCTATATGGTGTATATAAACAGAATTTAAATGACCCCATTGTCACCAATATCTGAGCCAGCAATTTGAGTCCATATCAGCCAGATATCCAATCGCTGTTCGTGCATCTCTAGTCAACTGCTTACTTGAAAAAATATTTGTCTGTGTCAAATCAATTCAACTTTAAATTATCATTTTGTTGTCTTTTTCCAACATTCATGACACAGGCAGACGACACATCAAAATGATTCGTAACAGCACAGTCAAACAACAGGGAATGCAACAAGATGACAGAAGTACAGTTTAAAGTTGAATTGACAAATATTTTGTCAAGCAAGCAATCGACAGATTGTCAAATAGTTTTGTGACAACAACTGAAGTACAGTTCAAAGTTGACTAGATATAGACATGTTTTGTCTCATGTTCAGTCGACATAATGTGTATATGACGTAATTATGACGCATAAATTGAACCCCATAAAAACAAATGAACGGATGGAAACACTGAATTTTATGAAATTAACTAAGAAACTCAATTTAATATGGATCTGTCACGTCATGGCCGGGATTTATAGCGTCACTAATGCTAATACTAATATTTCAAGCTGCAGTGTGTATGACAGCAGTGTGTCACTTTTTTTTTTTTTTTTTTTTTTTTATCTTGGCTCTAGTCACGTCTTTCTTGGCTTCACCAAATGTGGCCGCTATGTTCTGTCGTACACCAGCGACTGCGGAGAAGATGACGATTTCTCTTTCTATACCTACCATCTCTATTGGTGGGAGTTCAACCTGCACAGTCGACTCAAACAGGTAAAATAAAGGAAATGTACTTACTAAAACTGTAATCTGTTCATTCCAGAAGATTCATGTGTAAAAAGAGGAGGGCTAATTAGATGCAATTATCTTTTTGTCCTGTGAGAGTTGTAACTGCTGAACTTAGATAAGTCAAATTAATGTACAGATATCTTGTTCTTTGTCTCATGTCTCCTTTTTCTCTTTAGGTCCATCATGTACGTCTGTTTGCAGGAGAGGAAATCTACAGCGACCTGTACCTGACTGTGTGTGAGTGGCCAAATGACCACTCCAAAATTGTCATCTTTGGCTTCAAGTAAGAAATAATACCGTCTGGGTCAGTCCTTTCTTTTGGTGGCCATCAGGCTCCATAACCACGGTCTGACCCCCATGTGACTTTCTGATCATCTGCTCTGTATTTTATTCCTGGCTCAAAATGTATATAATTACATTTAATTATATAATTACATATATATGCTATGCATATACAATATCCACCCACCTACTGCACTTTACATATTACTATTTTGCTTATCTTATTCATTTTATTGTTATTTCCATCATTGCACCTTCTCTTTTACTATACTGTATTCATCTGTACTGTTGTTGCTGCTGCTATGACACCCGAATTTCCCTCCGGGGATTAATAAAGGTTCATCTTATCTTATAAACACACTGATCAATGGCCACATGGAGATGAATCATTTTAAGCTGCGTTAGTGCAGTGTGTAGGGAATAATAATGATGATTGATGAATGATTCATGTTTGATTCCACCTTCAGTACACGCAGTTCAAGTTCCGTTCTGATGAACTTAATGATGAGTGATGAAAACAACAGAGACATCTACATCACTATCGCCTCCATGCCTCCTCCAAAACCTTGCTCTTATTGCTGCCCAGTTCCCTCAGCCACTACCATACGCACAGGTAAACACACACACCCACATATAAACACACAGATAGGCTACTTTGCTGTCCTCACTGCATCCATGTCTCTCTCCCTCTCATCCAACTTCATCCTTTTCTTTCCCCAGGGAGTGGCGAGTGTCTGGAGCATGGCTTTGTGCTCAATAGCCGGTACCAGGTGGTATACCCGTTCCCCACTTTCCAGCCAGCGTTCCAGCTGAAAAAGGACCAGGTCATCCTGTTAAACACTAGCTACTCTCTGGTGGCCTGTGGCATTTCACTCTGCCCAGGTAATACACTTACACAAATAGCAGTATCAGCACAGTCACTTATCCTTCTGGGTTTCTTGTGTCTAAAATCAGACTATGCATTAGAGTTGTTCCAATACCAGTTTTGTAAATCTGTCCAGCTAGTACGCCAGTCTGATCCAATCCCAAAATTCATTAACCCAGAAAAAATCCACTTGTTTAACTTGGCCGCTCCAAATAGTAGCTTTCACTGTGCAGTCGCCCGTGACGTAGTATGGCTGTGATATCCAATCCGGTATCAATGTTGGTGCATCCCTAGTCAATTGCTCACTTGACAAAATATTTGTCTGTGTCACATCAATTCAACTTTATATAATCATTTTGTTGTCTTTTTGTAACATTCATGACACATCAAAATGACATTCGTAACAGGGAATGCAACAAGATGACAGAAGTACAGTTTATAGTTGACGTGATGTAGTATGGCTGCCACTGACAACTAGAGCAGTGAAGAAGATCTGATTGCAGGTAGTTTGGTTACGATAGCAAACAACAACAACAGTGCGGTGCTAGTGGAGAGTGTAACGTATCAGTAGTCAGAACAAGGAAAATGTCAGCCATTTGGCAATATTTCACAATGGAAAATTTCTCACGATGGAAAATTGTGAATTTCTCCACTGTGGGACTAATAAAGGAATATCTTATCTATCTTATCTTAAAATCCAAGAAGTTAAACAGCAATATGTACAGTATGGAAGGCTTTTGTTTCCAGGGATGGCAGTACCTCAGTAGGGTGAGTTGATATTGCACCCTGTATGAAAAATTAGAGCACAGGCTGTCCACTGAGTCTACTGTCTACTGCACGTTCAACTAGTGTTCCTGTATCAGGAAGAGAAAAATGGTATCGTAACATCTCCAGTTAGACTTTGTTTCCAGATAGGCTGCACTACACAGGGTCTCATTGGGCCATTCTGAAGAAGGACGAAATTTGGTGGGAGGGAGCTCTGTCACACCAGGTCAACAAGGGCCTGATAATTCTGATATGATAATCTGTGTTGTGTCCATAATGCCAAATTGGTTCCACTGTGATACAGTGATAAGGATAAAATTACCAAATGTTATTCCTGATACTCCTTTTCATTCTCATTAATTTGCACCTGTAAGATTTTTCATTGTCAGGCTGATGTTGTGTAGCCGTTTTTCAGCATCTCTTTGTATCTGCGTCTTGTCTCTTGCAGGTAAGCAGGGTCAGTCATCGCAGATCCTGTACACAAAAAGAGCAGCTCTGTCAAGTCAACCCTCCGCTTCTTTTTCCACCACCTCCCCGGCCTCTTCTTCCTCACTACCTCAGGGATCTCCTGAAAGCCGACTGCCACCTAGCAAACCTGCTCCAATTCCCTCATCTCCTAGCCAGTCACAAGCGGCTGTGCGAGCCCGGGAGTTTGCAGCTGATCTCTTCAGGCGGGCCCAGGGAGGAGGAGGAGGAGGAGGAGGGAAAGAAAATGAAGTCCAGGCAGAAAGGAGACCAGCTGATGGTGAAAAAGAGGCAGCGCAGATACCAGGAGACAAAGGGATAAATGTAGAGAGGAGGATAGAGGAGGAGGATTGTAGAGAGAGGAGGGAGGAGGAGAGACGGACTAATTTACCACAAGCGTCCACATCAGGTGGGAGCCACAGTTTGCCACAGCGCTCTGAACAAGTGATGTCTCCTGCCTCCTCTTCCTCATCCCCTTCATCCCCTCCAACGCCATCCTCATCCCAGGAGGTCGGCCCCAGCGAGCCTGGATATGTTAACTATTCACGTCTGCACTACCGCCTCCAACAGCCAGGAGCAGCAGAGCAGAATACAGGAGGTGCAGAAGGTGAGAGAAAGAGGGGAGGACAAACAGAATGAGTGGGAAAAACAACCCTCGTCAGATCTGTCTGTCTGAAGTTTCTGACCGGCATGCTTCTTCTCTGTTTCTGTCTCTGTAGGTTATGAAGACGATAAAGTTCAGCTACCTTTCACAGTCACTGACCTTAAAGGACGGAACCTTCAACTGGTCACCGGGCCACACAATGGACAGGTGTGTGTTTAAATAAATTAAGTAAATTCAGATAAGTAAATTCAGAAATATTTGAATATATATGTCAAGTTGCCCTACCAGTCCTTGAAATACTGGAATTAATAATCAGCATTTATCTCATAGCAGAGCATCAGGCTGGTTTTACAGACAACTGTAGCATCATCTCAACTATTAAATTGTTTTTTAATGATTTCATTTCTAGTTTAGACAACATCACATTCATAAAGTCTCTGATACTATTGATAATTCTTTATTAGGGCTGCACAATTACTCTCATATTAATGTCGAACACAATTTTGGGTTCCCACAATTGAATGGTCAAGATAAGATCGTCTGCAATATTGATGTTTAAAATGTGTGTTCAACTCATAGATAACGCTATCAAATCAAGTGCCCCCTAAACTTACAACCAGCCCTACTACCCCTAGTGCTGCCAACTCTTTTGCAATGAAATTTGCGAGCAGCATTAGCTGTTAACTTGCTCTGGAAGTCACAAAAGCTAGCAAGAAAGTCACCAAGTCGGCAACACTGACAGCATGTCACTTCAGCCCTCCTTCCTAAGCCACTCCCCCAAAATTATCATTACGAACATAAACATCATAATAAATGTAAACAGCAAACATGGTTATTGTTAGTACTCACAGCTGTCAAGCCGGCAGCTGGTGGAAGACTGGTGATATGTAATGAGTGTACGGACAGAGTGCACGCAGACAAGTAGCTCGTCCAATCATTTCATTCAGGCCAAATGAAATGATTGGACGGGTTTATTACAGTCCAACGACAACCACATATACAAGATTTTTTTTCCTTTCATTTTTTTGTTGTCAGAGCTTTTGAGTTATTGATTGCTGTTGGGGTATAATGAGAATTTCAACTAATATAACAAATTTCTAAAATCTTTACCAACCCTACCTGTAAGACTTGGATGCAATGATGTAGCACAATGTGGAAGTGAAAGCAGGGCTCTGTTGATTTAAATGTGAAAATGTAATGAAAATAGTTTGTCCCTAAAATCATTGAATAATCGTGATAAATCATTTTGATCTCAATATTAACCAAAATGATTTTGGTGATGTTTTTGGCCGTAATTGCGCAGCCCTGTCGGCTGCAGAATGGATGCTTGTAACTTCTGAAGAGCTACCTATTAGACAGTGATCAATGTTTCTGGTTATAATGGGGGTTAGACTGTTACACAGTCAAATGAAATATTGTGAAAGTCAGTCAAAACACCACAAGACCATTTTTAATAATATCATGTACCTGCCTGTAACGTCTGTAGCAGAACCTGCATTCATTTTAGTGCAACTGTGGACAGATCATTTCTGCTCAGTTAAGTAAAAACAAACAGAATTCACATGTTTAAATAGTTTGTGTTTGTGTGTTCAATCTTTCAAGAAGTTTGCGATCATCTGAACATGTGTGTTCTCTCTTGCAGAGTGTGTGTGTGGAGCAGTTGACTCTCGACTTTGAGTATCTTATCAATGAGGTGATCAGAAGCGATGCTGCCTGGGCCCCTCAGTTCTGCTCCTTCAGCGACTATGATGTTGTCATATTAGAGGTCAGCGACACACACACACACACACACACACACACACACACACACACACACACACACACACACACACACACACACACACACACACACACACACACACACACAGAGTCTTCCTCCAGTATAGATGGGATTGTGAATAACAAGTCTCACTTAGACCTGCAGTCTTTGGGTTCTCTGTATTTTATGTAGTTGTAAGCAATATGATCACTTGACTTGTCCAGTACACAATTGTTGACTTAAAAGACGTAGATTCTGTGGCCTTTAAGTTTAAGGATTATAATGAAACTTTTATCAGTGTATCACAGAAAGGTAAAGTCACAGGGCATTTAATAAACTCCCAAGTCAATTTTCTCATAATTAAATTAACAGAAACATAAAATATACACATCTCTGTCTTGTTTCACATATTGTACTTGCTACAATAAATACATTTTTATGTCTCTGCCCGGAGGCATTATGGGCATTTTTGGGTTGTCCGTCCGTCCATCCATCCCACTCTTGTGAACACAATACCTCAGACCCCGAGGGAATTTCTTCAAATTTTGCACAAATGTCCACTTGGGCTGAGGGATGAACTGATTGTAATTTGGTGGTCAAAGGTCACCGTGAAATTATGACATTTTGGATGTAGGCTGCAACTTGACTGGTTGGTGGAGACATACAGTCGTAAGTTGCTAATTCTAGTTAGCTCTCATGTTTCTGAGCTGACAACACGAGCAAGGAAGAACATTTTGCATTTGACGTGGACGTGTGATTGATGTGTATCAGGTGTGTCCTGAAACCAACACTGTGATGATCAACATTGGTCTGCTGTTACTGGCATTCTCCAACTTGGATGAGGAACACTGCAGGTACTTGTCCTAAACACACCTAAAGCCTTCTTCAATCCCACAGCTGCCACTTTTTTCTGCCTGCGCTAAGTCTGCTTTTTGTCGATTTTGTTCCCAGGCCCAACACGTATCATTCCAACCTGCAGGTCAGCTGGGACCTGAACACAGGTGTGTGTTGCACTGTGGGTGTAGGTGACCTTACAGAGGTCAAGGGTCAGACCAGGTGAGATCTGCTGACACACACACACACACACACATAGCTTTCTGTCCATCTCATTCTTGTTTTGCTCTGTTTATTTCAGTTGTATTAAAGGTGTCCATCTTTGTCTCTCTTGTCAGTGGGAGCGTGTGGAGTTCTTACAGGAAGTCCTGTGTGAACACAGTGATGAAGTGGTTGGTTCCTGAGAGCAGCTCCCGCTACATTAATCGCATGACCAACGAAGCCCTACACAAAGGTGAGTGGTGTACACCTTTGTGTACCTGTAGTGTCCTGATGTCCTTTAAAGTGTTTATTTCAGATTAAATGAATTGAAATGGTTAATATTAGTGTAGGTTAAATTTGAGCAGCACAGTTCTGTATTAACTGTACTGTGTGGACCCCAGGTGTCAAAAGATACGCTGAGTTTGGTGTGTTCAGACAAAGAAAACATTTTTAAGATGGAGATCGCAGC
Organism: Pterois miles; assembly: GCA_947000775.1. Classification (NCBI taxonomy): domain Eukaryota; kingdom Metazoa; phylum Chordata; class Actinopteri; order Perciformes; family Scorpaenidae; genus Pterois; species Pterois miles. Next base: position 3,512,795 of record CAMQGK010000230.1, read on the forward strand.
CACTGTTGGTAGTTTTACAGTCTTTTCAAACTTGTTTTTTCTTCATTTGTATGAATAATAACTTCTTCTCACGTGCAGGCTCGTCCTTGCAAGTGCTGGCAGATAGTGACCGATGTACCTGGATCGTATTATGAAGAAAGAAGAAGTGTCAAAGCAGCAGGAACAAAAGCACACATAGATACACGTCGACATGGCCTCATCGTCAGCATGGAGCTGGACCTTAAATCAGAGCAAAACTGCACACATTCAGGGACTGTGCTTTGGTAACGTAGTTCAAACGTGTCAAATTGAAACCGAAGAAAGCGCTCTAGATGCTGTATAGATGAAGTTTTTTTTTTTTTTTGGTGGTCTGTGTTTTACTTTACAGGTTTCATCATCTTTTATTTGTAATTGTGTACTGTATTATTGCAATCACCAAAAACAAGAGCTGGACTGAACGAAGATTTAGTTTTTACTTTTTTGTTTTTATACATGAAGACGTACAGTTATTGTCGCGTGTGTGTTTCTGGTGTGTGTCTGAAACTGAGTGTATGTAATATCTGCACCTGTGTGATGTTCACAAGGGGATTTCATCCAGAGTAGTATGTATGTGTGTATGTGAGCGTATGCATGTTTAATGTGTTTGTAACATTTTACAGATTCTGCTGCTTTTGAACAAGTTGTTTCCTCACCTGGACCAGGTCAGTCTAGTCTAGCTGTGTTGATTCGTAAGGCTGCAGTATTTAAAATGAACTCAGTAAGATCTTTTTTTAAACCTCTGTCATGGAAGTAGATGTTTGTTGGGGGAGTCAGCGGTTCAGTTGGTTGACATGCTGTATGTTTACTGGTATGGAAGTTCAATTACTTTTGTGAAAATAAAATGTTGAAAGGTTTTCTGTCTGTCCTGTAGTCTGTTGTACTAAGAAGACTTTAAAAACAGTTGACCAACCTGGGGGTCATGAAAATTCTGTGTTGCTTGAACTACTTGCTTGCAAGTGTTGTTTTTGTGTTATTTCTCCTGAATTACTGCATAATTTTATCTCCCAATGTTACTCAAATAAAACAAGGAAAATAAATCAGTTTTTCAACAGGTAGACTGTTGCAACCTGTTACAAGGGGTCCAAGACACTGTAGGCTTCATTTTAAAGGGACACTCCACTGATTTTACAAATAATCCCTCTTTACTCATCATGAGGAGTGCTACTCAGTTTTCAAATTTTTGAGAACTAAAGCTGTCAATCGATTAAAATATTTAATCACAAAGTTGTCCATAATTAATTGTGAATAATTGCAAATTAATCACATTTTTAATGTTCAAAATGTACCTCAAAGGGAGATTTGTCAAGTATTTAATACTCTTATCAACATGGGAATGGGCAAATGTGATAGCTTTATGCAGATGTGTGTATATATGTATTATTGGAAATCAGTTAACACAAAACAATGACAACCAACAGAAACCCTCACAGGTACTGCAATTAGCATAAAAAATATGCTCAAATCATAGTATGGCAAACAGTGTGCTGACTTGACTACGACTTGCCCCAAACTGCATGTGATTATCATAAAGTGGGCATGACTGTAAAGGGGAAACTGGTGGGTACCCAGAGAACCCATTTACATTCACATATCCTGAGGTCAGAGGTCAAGGCCTTTGAAAATGGCCATGTCCGTTTTTCATTGCCAAAATTTAGCATAACGTTGGAGCGTTATTTATCCTCCTTTGCAACAGCTAGTATGACATGGTTGGTACCACTGAATTTCTTAGGTTTTCTAGTTTCATATGACACCAGTAAATCACAAGTTACACTAGAAAATTTCTTGCAGAAATTTCGAGAGTGACACGGGTGCTACTGCCGGGACGAGTACCTGACGCGCGTACCGATGAAACAGGGTCTCTCTGCTGAGTAATATGACACCTCCCACAAGACTCCACAACAAACGGTTTAGCAGTTATGAAAGGGGGGGGGGCAAAGGTAACGGTGGGGCTCTGAGTCTATGTTGTCAGATAAATGACATTAGGCCTGGACCGCCATCACGGATGACAAATTTGGAGCAGATCCGATAAAGTACAGCTAAACTTACTATGACTTCCTGTTACGTGGCGAATCACGCCAAATGGCCGCCATGCTACGGCAACGCCATTCAGCAAAAACTCAGTCTTCACAATAGAGCTATTTCACAGCAGCCATATTGACTAGGATTTGAAGGCAAGTCTATGTCTCCAATCTCACACTATGAATCAGTAAACCTCCAATCAAGGTGGGCAACTGGACGTGTGATCTGATTGGCTGCTAAGATAAGATAAGATAAGATAAGATATTTTGTATTTGTCCACACTGGAGAAATGTACATGTTACAGCAGCAAAGTGGATAGTGCAATAACAAGAAGCATAGATTGTAATGTGATGTGAACCACCTGTTAGTAATCAGCCACTTCTGGGCAGTTGCTGGGCAGAAAACAGAACGATTCAGCCAATTCTCCATATATGGAGATGTCCCCCTGTGTGTGTGTGCGCGCGCCTATGTCTGTCTCTGTGTGTGTTGTGTGTGTTAGGGAGCCTGGCCAAGTGCCCTGCGTTGCTAGGGCAACCTCTAACTCCTCAAGCTGCGGTTAGAGGAGACAGGATTGCATTGAAAAAGCCTGAAGCAATTGTTCCAAACAACTGCCTATAAATCAAAAACCGTAACTCCTACAGCATAAATAAGAGCATTTTACGAGGCACAAGACTCTGACGAACAAGCAGTGTGGTTTTTGTGTCTGTAGTGTCAAAAATGTGGCCACAGGGCAGTTTTAGAAACTGCTCACTTTTGCTCTTCTCCAAAAAACTCTGCAAAATTAGAATGGAGTCTAATGGGGAGCTTCACTGGAGTTCCGGTCACTTCCAGGCACTTTTAGCCAAAAGTATAAGTCTGACAGACTCCAGAGTGACATGTCTACGACCACAACGAGTATACCTACCAGAAGATGTAAAAATATGTCTGTGGAGTGAAAATTGTGGAAATGGAGCGAGTTAGAAATTTTTTTCAGTCAGGAGTTGAGGCTCTTCTCCCCTCTAGCGATGATGGCACGCACTTGAGAAAATGCCAAAAAATGCAAAACCCCATTTTTTGACATCAGATATCTAAAAAGTATACAAGATAAAAAATATTTAAATTTAGGGAAATATTCTCCAAAAATTAGCACCAACTGGAAGTTTAAATTGACTCTGTAAGTTGAAGTATGACTGAGTTAAAAATACTTGAAAACGGACGAGAAATTGATTTTTTTAATCAAACTCCATTCATTTTCAATGCAAATTTTTCGCAGTTTTTTGCGAATTACGTCGCGATAAATGTACGTTCGGAATTCTGTTAAATAGCACACCATTCCCGATCGAGCCGCAATTTTTGATATATAATTTGTCTGGGTCCTCTAAAACTCTAGGAGGAGTAGCGAATCAAAAAAAGGCGGAAGATGATATTGAATAATTACTTATTATTATTAGTGACACGGGGCATAGCCCCAGTCACTATTGCAGCACAGCAATAGCTGTGCTACAATAGTGACTGGGGCTTCGCCCAGTCACTATTGTAGCACAGCTATTGCTGTGTGAATAGTGACTGGGGTATGCCCCGTGTCACTAATAATAATAAGTAAAAACGCGCAGAAGAACAATAGTGACTGGGGCTTCGCCCCAGTCACTATTGTAGCACAGCTATTGCTGTGCTGCAATAGTGACTGGGGCTATGCCCCGTGTCACTAATTAATGCATTCAAAAAAAGTGGTGGTGTTAAAGCAAATTTTCATCAACTCTGACAGCCCTATTTTTTTATAAATCTCCTGAGTTTCCCAGCTTTCTGGAAGGGTAGTACTACTACTATAACTGGAGTACTCCTTTAAGGGGTCACTGGCCTAAAAGGTTGTGAACCTTTTAGACCTCTGGTGTAGGTGATGTGTTTGAGCAAAGACCAAGAACAAACAATCTAGAGCGGTCCCATGATGGAAAAAAAAAAAACTGGCACAAGTTTTGAGAGCAATCACATCCTTTTAGTTAACAGTGAGAATAAAGCTACAAACGTTGATCACAGATTTGAAGTACAAAGGTCTTCAGAATGACATCAAGACGACCTCATTTAGAAAAGGTCCAGCAGCACAAGCTAAGGACAAAATTCAAGTCACATCTTTTTTAAAATAGTGACTTCGCAGTTAGCAGTTGATTATATTTTATAGTCTGCCCTCACCATATGAATAAATGGAAATATACCCTTGTTTTCTATTTAGTGCTCTTTGGTGGGGTCTTGGTAGACGGACCATCCTGAAGGGCAGTCCCAACATCTGCCTCATGCCATGTGAGAAGCTGCTGGTTGAGCATGTGCTCTTTAGAAAGTCACCATATTCACATGCTTGGTCCATCATCACAATAAAAATATAGTTCAATAATCTGGATAGTGGACAAAGCACAACATATTTCTTAAGGCAATAATGGTTAAACAACATGTGACAGAGTTCACAAAAGGTACATAATATAGGTTATCTTCAAAAATGTTCAACATTGATACCCAGAAAATACACGTCTACTTTTACACTACCAAAGCTTTGAGATAGCTGTAGCTGGTAGGAAGGTTGCCATGGATACAGTGTACTGCTGATTGGGTGGGATAAGCTTTGACCTTGTCCTGTAGCCCATTCACCTCACACTGTATCTGTGAAGGTGTGTGTGGCGGTGTAGCAGTCTGTCCTGTGTGTGTGTAAAAGAGAGATTATGATCTTGAGAGAATGAATGGATGATGAATAGATGAAGAACAGCAAACTCAGCAGAATCATCACAAGGCTTGACTGTCACCATTTCAGTTATTTTTTTGTCACAGCTAGTAAAGGTTCATGACAACACCAAGACTACTTCACAGGACCTTCATTTATTAATCCACCGATACAGAATATATAGAATACAAGCTTTTTTTTCTCCATGCTAGAAATCTCTCAAAGGCACAGGGTATCGTTAACTGGCCAAATTAATGAGGAATGACATGAATTAAAATATGGCATCCACAAATATCTGGCAAGCAGCATCCATGTGCCAATAAAATCCATGTTGAAGTATCATTCCAGATGTTACTCTGAGATCAAAAATTATATTTCAGACAGTTTCGTTCACTTAAATTCAGCTCTGCTGCATAGTCGTTGCTTTAAAGGCAAGTGATATAGTTTTGAGTTTCGAGTACGACGAAGAACACTGGAGTCTTCTCAGCTCTCCACAGCAATCAGGTCAGTGGTTAAGGCGGGGCAGGGGGGAATCAAGAGTACTGGATATAAACACTGTATACAATATAGCTGGACAGGAGTGGCTGCTGGCTTCTAGCCTCTGGATAAACAGGGAAGGCACAGGGAACGAGGGGAGGACTGTAAAATATCAGGTGAAGGCAGAGAGGAAAAGAATGGCAGCAGCACAAAAGTACAAAATTGGCAATTGGCTCTCCCACTTTCTTACATGCTTATACGCACAAACACACCAGACGAAAAACACGCTCAACACCAAACAGCAGCTGTTTGCAAACCTGAAGCGCACAGAGGGTGACAAAATGGGATGACATGATGTTAAACTTAAAGCAATGGTGTGTGTAAAGTGTGTGTGTGTGTGTGAGAGAGATAATTCTACAAAGTGAGTGGTTAAGGAGGTGTGCTGTCTGTCAGAGTGTGCAGATTGAAACTCGTCCTTGGCAGCTTGGCGGGTGGCTCCATCGAGTCCTTCTCGTTATCCATCGCGCTCAGGGAGCTCGACTGCAGCACGAGATCCCCGCCCTCGTCCTCGCTCTCCTCTTCCTCATCGTCCTCTTCTTCTTCTGATGGAAGAAAGGCATTGATATGGCATTAAAAGAGAACTTGACACTTTTTATATAGATGTCCAATCACTGTTAATATAAATGTAATCTATTGAAGTCCCACCCCTTCTGGCGGACCGCATGGGACCTTATTTTCGAAAAAATATGAATGGTAGTCAATGGCAAGAGGCGAATCATTTTTTTCCCATTTGAATTGCACCATGAATCACACATGAGGTTTAAAACATTATGTTTAAAACATAATTTTACAAGTCAAGAAAGTTGCAGCTCGTCGTAGCATAATTTAGTTTTGTTTGAAACCACTCAAACATCTCCTGTCACCAACACTAGCTAGCTAGCTAACTTAGCTATGTTCCATGCACAAATGCTGATTGCTGAAACAGTGGGAAGACTAATGGTTTTGGTGAGGTTTATTTTGTTGTTGTCCTGTTTGAAGAGTGCAATTTACGATTTAACCTGTCTTAGTTCAATCTAGGAGTGAAACTTGATTTCAGATAGTTGTATTTTTCTGTGTAGGTGCAAGAATATTTCCTGTATTGACATTTTGTGAGTTTATTTTGTTTATTTATTAGATGTAACGTAACTCGCGTGCAATGCTTCCTGGTACATGTAGGCACAGCCTGCAAGATCAGCTTCTTCAGTAGATTACATTAACCATCAGTACTGATTGGACACCCACAAAAAAGGTGGCTTCATTTCCCTTTAAGTGACCTGACAACAGAGGCTGGGGTGAAAAACTTGAAATTAAACCTATCTGTGTGGAGAAGAGCCACCATGAGGTTACCTTTCTCCAGGTCTGGAGAGATTCGGCTCTTGACAGCGCTGGCAAACTGCAACACAGAGTTGGACATTTCTAAAAATGTATTATCAAGATACAGACTGCTACTCTGTGACTGTATGTGCAGACACGTACTTCTCCCATAACTGCAATGGGTGTCACTCCTTTAGCCTGAGCCACCCTGTGTTCTATCAGGTAGTACATATACTCATCATACAGCAAGCGGATCAGGTGAAAGGAGCCAAAGCTGGCAGCACTGCGCAGAGTCAGGTCTCGGATTACCATAGAGCTGGTGAGGAAGCCGAGAAGATAAAGACAATTATCTTCAAAATGAAAACAAATGTTTTTTATGTATCATGTTTTTCTTTCCCCCTCACCTATAGAAGGACCAGTTGAGCAGGAAGACCTTGGCAGCCTTTGGTAGAGTGACAGGGTTGTGTTCGTAGGGCTTTAGGGCCTCAGAGACAACCCCATCCAGCCAGGTGGCCCACTGCTCCAGAGAGTTTTGCTGCTGCAGAGTCGTTTTAAAGTCTTGCTCCAGCCGCTGTACCACACGGTCTTCACACTGACATACCCAGGATGCCTGCTCCTGAAGGAGGATACAGGTGGACAGTGTCAGGGTTCTGCTTTATTTCACCTTAAACCACTGGGCAACTCTGTGGTCCAGGAAGTGAAGCCAATAAGGAAGCGCCTTAAACTGTCATTCTTTCTAATAGCCAGCAGGGGGCGACTCCTCTGGTTGCAAAAAGAAGTCTGATTGTATAGAAGTCTATGAGAAAATGAGCCTACTTCTCACTTGATTTATTACCTCAGTAAATATTGTAAACATGAGTTTATGGTCTCATTTGCTAGTTTCAAATCTTCTTCAATACAGCATGTTCATTTACTAAAGTATGGTCCCATTTAGAGTCAAATAGACCATAAAGCACAGTATGCTTTAGGGTGTGGCGACCTTGTGATTGGCAGGTTATTGTCCAGTCTGAGAGTTGTTGTGTTTTCGTCTTATAACTTTAACCCTTTGACAGAGTGTTTTCAGTTCATGAACGTTAACTGTAACATTTTTGGCTCCCTAAAAATGTCTTATTCAGCATTTTTTCATTTTTCAGGAATTTTTAGCATCACGTCTAATGTCGCTTCTGGCTGCAGAAGACCAAGATGATAACAGCCAAAATGCTGAACTGCAGAATAAGTCCACAAAACACTAACATACAGTAATTAGATGGCAGGGGGAGAAGGTAGTACAAACCTGAACGTTAGTGAAATCAACCCTGTTGAGGTCTGAGAGCATCTGATTGATCTGGGCGGAGTTCTGGAGGACGGCTCGGGCTGCCTGGGCCAGGTGGTTCAAGCTGGTATAGCGGCGCAGTGTCTGGGAGAAGGAGCCCACACACACCACCTGAAAGACAGAGGGAAAAGAAGGAATGAAGGGAGACACGAAAAGATGGCACATGTCAGGAAGGAGCCACAGTAAGGCCCAGTTCACACTCTGGAGCTTAAGTGCATCTTGGGCTCTTGGGTCACAAGAGGACGGCACTGAAAACGTGAAAATGCAAACCTAGACACAACTAGAATACGGTGAGATTCCAGACATGGCTGTCTGGAATGAAGCTAAGTGGTGACAGTGATGTGAAAATAGTCGGCAAAAACTGCTTTGTTTCATGTACGTCATAACAACGGCTTGTATATCCGCAGTTCTCGTTCTTCCGGTTTCCCTTTTTGAAAGACAAACACAGACTACCACTGCCTGCTGGTGTGGAGAGTTATTTCATTTCATGCAGAACGTAAGTGTTATCTGACCATCGGTTGTAGTCTTTACAGTGTCTTCAAATGCAACTTGTTGGTCAAGACGAAGGCGACATGATGTGACGCAAATATCGGCCGTCATCACTGCTAGTTCTTTGATGTCGGCTTGGTGCGTTTGGGCCTTAAGGGTATGAAATAGAAAGATCTAAAAAATGGATGCAGAGCTCTCTCTTGATATCCGAACAGTGCAGAAACAGACAAATACCTTTATGCGAACCATCTCTTCTGGGATGTTCATCATGGCGCCTGACAACCAACTCTCCAGACTCTTGGCAAAGTTGCGGATGGCCTGAGTTAAGGCACCTAAGGAAGAGGAGGGACGTTCGTGATGTCGAGAGGAGAACCACAGAGGGGGGGTTTCATTTATATGTTAACATGCAGATGTGTAGTAGAAGGTAAAACCTGTGAACTTGCTCCCAGATTGTGCCCCTTGATTTAGTCTTTATTGCCTCACTAGACATGTTTGTATACAGGCCTCTTACTAACTTACTTGGGATGGGTCTCAGCACATCAGGGATGAGGATCTCCACCAGAGTCTGGTAGAGAAGGTTGTCACACTCTTTTGTCCAGCGCAGCACTGGCTCATACTTACACAGCACCACCAGGCACGACCTGGGCAGACGCTTCTCAGACTCATTGTGCCTGGAGGAGGACAAGATGGACCGTTCATACTCTGTCACAGCAGTGGATGAAATATACAGCACATGTTTTCATAAGACTGTTTGAATGTATTAATGACACTTACAGGTTGAGTGACTCTGCGTCGCTGCTGTGGCAGAACCTCCAGAAGGATTTCCACAGTGTCTCCACAAGAGTGAACTGAAGGTTGACCATCACGTCCAGAATGGCCTGCAGGGATCACACAACGTCACAGAGGTGTGTAGGCCGCCTTTATACTTCTGGCTCCATGGATGCTTGACGTTTTCATGATATAGAATGTTTATTAAAGCTGGATTTTAAAGGTCTTATTGATTAGGTTTTTATGTAGATGAATAATTAAAAAAAAATAATAAGTTGAAAGATAATGTTGCACCGTGCTCTTGGATGTGTCTATATATACCATTTGCTAACACATTTGCCATAACTTAAAAGTCTTATTGATAACATTTTGATGTCAACATCAACAATGTTTAAAAATAACACATCCAGAGCTTTTAGAAATGTGCCAAATAAAAGAAGCACTTTTCCTAAAAAAAAATTATGAGCGTGAATTAAGCATTTAAACATTTTTGGCGGGTCCAAAATGAATGTTTTGTTTATCTCTGTGAAAGATATCTGACATTTAGTTCCCACCTCTAACAAGATGTGACATCTAATGGCTGAATGTTATCAGTGTTATCAATAGCACCTTTAACACCATCTACATCAAGGGCTGTGCCCCGTGTATGTGGACAGAGAAGAAAAGCTAACATCAGTGTGTCTTGTCTTGTCTTTATCCATGACTGCCTACCTCACAGTGCTCTCTATAGAGAGTCTGAAAGGCCTTGAGGTGTTCTAGAAGGATCCCTTCAGGCAGGGTTCGCTCTTGCAGATTAATGTCCACAAAGTCCGGCAGCGGCCTTGACGCCTCTACACAAGAGACAGCAGTTGTTGGCAAGTGAGTGGTGAAGCAAGGGAGAGAGGGTGGTGGCAATGGGAGCAAGTATTGTCAAAGAGTATAGAAGCAAAGATTCAATTCCGGCACAATCCGTTCTTTGCTACTGTAAAAACATGGCGGTGGAACATGGTGGACTCCGTGGAGAGGGGACCCGCAACAATTCTTATTTTCGGGTGATTATCCACTAAAGAAAACACAGTTATTGACAGTATATAGTATGCATTTCTGCCAATAGATCCCCCTAATTGTTACACAGTGTTCCTTTAATTAAAATCCTAAAATAAGAGACTGTGTGTTGCTAGAAAAATGGCGAACATTGTGCAGAGTGCGGGTGTTGCTCACCCAGGAACTGCTGATACTGTTGCACCTGCGCCGAAATATCACACAATGCTGCCGCCTGCTGCTGACCCATCCCACCTGATGTCCCATTGGTGATCCCCTGTGCCTTCTGGAGTGGCTTTATCCTGTTGGACAGAGTACCAATCAGTCAGCGTGTCAATTGGAGCACTTGAAACAAGCTGCAAAAACATCGTAAGCAAAGCAACCGGTTACATCTTGCTGTTTGTATACCACCACTACCCTGTTCACTTTTGGCAGATAATGTGTCTGGGTGATCCAGTCACATATGGACAGCTCTGGACAGATGTGTAAATGAAACCAAAGTGTGTTGAGAAGACGTTGCAATCCAGACGAAGGGACACAAGTACGCGACCACATGCAGATACCTGTTTTTCTGCGAGAAAGGCTGCTGCCTCATCGCCATGTGCTGTTGTTCATCCATCAATCTGAGCAGTGGGGAACCAGATTTGATCCTCAGACCATAGTAGTGGTACTTGGAGTTCCCTCTGGAACACACATACAAAGAGTTATGGCAACACCCTGAGAAACCCTCTTGCAAAATCAATGTACGTGTGTGTGTGTATATATATATATATACCTGGTCCCTAATCTCCGTGTGCGTAGCCCCATGAAGACAGACCTGATTAGTTTACCAAAGGAAGCAGCATTGACAGGTTCTAGTTTCTGCTCCTGGCAGTGTAGCAGGTAGTGGTAGTAGAGGGTGCAGCGAGGTAAACTCACGCCCTCCGCCCCCTCGTAGTTATCACACAGCCACTGCACCTAAGGAAGACGAACGGTCACAGAATTTCATTTTCTGAACTTTCATGTCTCAGATTGTAACCAGTATGTTGTTCACTTTGAACTTGAGTACTCACTGTAGCGGGTGGGGCACGGGAGTTAGGGCTGGAGTAGCTCTGTCCTCCACCTGCTGCTCCTCCTAGCACATAACCTCCCTGAATGACGTATCCCCCTCCGCTCGAAGCAGCTCCCCCGCTATTGGCTCCCGCTGTTGCCACAGAAACCGGCTGCGAGGTCACAGAGCCGGTGATGTCTGACTCAGTGCTGGGTGTGGTCTCGTAGTAGGAGGAAGAGGAGGTGGGAGGGGTCTGGGAGTAGAGGGGCGAGTCGGAGAAAGGGTAGTTGCTCGATCGGCTAGACAGGAAAGGACAAACAAAAACAGAAATGCACAATAGGCACCAGGAAAGTAACAAGGTGTGTGATCGATCACGTGTGTGTGTGTGTGAACATGTCTACTGTATGTCAACATGCAATTCGAGCAGGTTCCTCTCTAACTCACATGGAGGACGTGGTAAAAGTGGTGTCTCCTCCTCCGTCCACATACTGCACCTGGCCAGAGTACACATGCTCCACCTGGACAACAAGTAAACAGGAGATTTAAAGCAGCATTCACTGATTTTTTTGTCCACTTTTGGGCAGAACAAGCTGCATTATTAAAGGTGCTATTGATAACATTCAGCCACTAGATGTCACACCTTGTTAGAAACCTTGTTAGAGGTGGGAACCAAATGTCAGATAGAGACAGAGATGAACAAAACATTGTGACTGTGACAAAATTACTAATTCAGTCGTAATAATTTGTTCAGTCGCCTTTTTGTAGATGTTATTTGTCAGCATAAATGTTATCAATAAGACCTTAAAGTTATGACAAACATGTTAGCAAACAGTTGATATGGAGTTTGCATGTTCTCGCGTGTTAGTGTGGGTTTTCTCCAGGTTCTCTGGCTTCCTCCCACTGTCCAAAGCTGGTAATTGTTGACTCTAAATTGCTCGTAGGTGTGACTGTGAGCATGAATGGTCTCTATGTGCCAGCCCTGTGATAGTCTGGCGTCCTGTCCAGGGTGTACCCTGCCTTCACCCAATGTCATCACCTAACATAAATAACTCTAGCACATTTATGTTTGCAGTACCTTGATGCTGCTTCATTTATTTATGTTAAATGACACATGGCACATATTTTCTGTTTAGATACATCCAGCATCCAGCCGGTCCTGTCCTACCACCTGCCCATGTCTACAACAGATCCCAACATAAGTGGACCCTTCCGGTGTCTCATTGCTCAGTACCTGGTACCCAACATACAATCAGCATGCAACATACAGTCCTGAATTAATATTCTAGATATAGATCCACTCTTCTTTTAATAATATTCACACCACATAAGAGCTGCAACGATTAATCAATTAGTTCTCAACTATTAAATACATAGACAACTATCTTAATAATCAACTAATTGGTTTGAGTCATTTTTTAAGAAAAAGAACTCAAAATTCTCAGATTCCAGTTTCTTAAATGTGAATATTTTAGGTTTGTTTTCTCCGCTATGAGTTGTGGACAAAACAAGACATCTGAGGACATCATCTTTGGCTTTGGGAAACACTGATTGACATTTTTCACAGTTTTCTAACATTTTATGGACCAAACAACTAATCGATTAATGGAGAAACTCATCAGGTATTAAGCAATACAACTATGAAAACAATGTAGTAATAGGTTAGTAGTCTGCCATTAAAGATGATGGTCCAAAAACAATCGTCATTCACTCATTGAGGTACACAGCATGACCTGCAGAGTTCAGTGTTCAGGTACATCTCAGACAGTCTGGAGAGGCCATGGTGATGGAGGTGAAAAGACATGCAAAGCAGGTCGGAAATTATTTATTTAGTCAAAAGGGCACTAAGGGTTTTCTCTCCTACAACCCTTTTTTTTCTATCTACCTGTAACAGTGGACCACTACTAAAACATGCATGATCAAATTACATTTACACTTTAACTGAATGTAATTATTGTATATTTTATTACAGGAAAAGAGACATGTTTTGTATGCCCGTTTACCTCCTGGTTAATGTGCACCGACTGTAGGCTGTTGATGTGGCCAGTCTGAATCCTCTTTGCTGCCTGCAACACCGTTTGCAACACTGACCTCTGCAGGTGAGTAAAGCCACAGCGTCAGATGGAACTATGGGTGCTCAACCTTTTGTTGTGACTTGCTCTTATGTAGTCCAATTGTAAATGGATGGTGTATGTGTGCATCTTACCTGTTGGGTGGTCTGCACCGGTTGGACCACCTGAGTAGGAACACCAGGGGCAGGTGGGCTGGAGTCTGACAGGCTGTCATTGGAGTGAACAGAGCCCTCTAGAGATAGCAGAGATAGAGAGAGGTTTCATCAGACAATCGAACAAATAACAACAGAAAAACCAGCCACCATTACCACAAGCTCGGCACTCACGACACGCTGCTTCCAAATTGTAATAACAGCCGCCGCAGAACATCCTGTGACAAAGTTTTTTTATTTTGCTCCACTGAGGAGAGGCTGATAGTGGGGAGGAAAAAGAGTGTGTATGTCCATCTCTGCTTTCATCCTTATATCTAGCATGCAGAAGGACAGCCTTGGACAGCTAATCTCCCCAGATGGAGGGAGAAATCACTCCATTTGTAAACATGCAGATCGGATGAGAGATACATGAGGGATGATGGATAGAGGGCTGAAAACAGGGGATTGAGGAAGGGTGGACGAGAGGGTAATATTCACTTCCCTGTACCCTTCAGGTGAGAAAACATTTTACTTAACCTGTTTTACACCATTCTGCTCATTGGGCTGCTCTCTTACATCGACCCGGGTTAACAGCTGTAAATAAATATATATATATATATATATATATATATATATATATATATATATATATATATATATATATATATATATATATATATATATAAATAACTGAACTTCCTCCATAATACGGTTCAAAAGCAATGACTACTTAAAGGACCTATTGTGCTTTCTGCATTTTCCCTTTCCTGTAGTGTGTTATGTAGTTTTTTGTGCATGTAAAAGGTCTACAGTGTCACAAACGGAAAGGAAGTTACTCTCCCCACAGAAACACTGCTCCTGAACTCCCAGAAACACCTTGTTTGTAGTTTCACCTTTTCTGCCGTAACATGGTGATGTCATCAAGTAATACATTTGTATAACAATAGTTTGGCACACCCTCAAGCAAAGCTAGTTATAGTGGAGCTGGAGCAGAGTCCCAAGAGTTTGGTTTGGTTGACCAATCACAACACAGTGGGCCAGCTGACCAATCAGAGCAGACTGGGTTTTTCAGAGGGGCGGGGCAAGAACTCAAACAGACTGTTTCGGGCAGGGCAGCACAGTCTCTATTGGATGAATAGCAGAGCTCCTAATGGATGTGCCACTGATTTATTATTATGACACGTTCAACGTCTGCTCAGCTAAATGGATACTGGGCAAAGTTAAATTATGATGTGTACAAATGTAAGCTTGAAGTGAAATGAAATGAAGTGAATAAAACTTGGATAAACTTTAATAAACTTGAATAAAACCAGTTGTTTGGAGATGTTTCCACAGCAATATAAAATAGATATAAGAGAATTATGACTTGTTTAACTTCCTAACAACTTACTAAGATTTTTTTTAATCAAAGCAAATATTTAAATAATCATCCCAATCGTCATCATCATTGTTTAAATTTTGTGTTTTTATGCAAATAACCACTATAGATGACAATAAAAAAGTGCAATACAGTTCTGTGCACAGTTCTCTCCCTCCCTCAAAAAAAAAGGCTCCCAAAAGCTACGGTGTAATTCCAACACTGTAATTTATGGTGCCTTCAAATGGGGTTGTGTTTACTGTGTTTACGAGATGGGAAGTCGTGTACATGACATCCTTTGTATTCAAATGGTTAAGTTGTAAAGAACACCGCTGCTAAGCAATGGCAATATTAATGTTACTGTCTGAGTCTAGAAGCCACAGAGTCTAACAATTTAGCAAGCTAGCTAGTGGGTAACATAATGAAGGAAATGAAAAGGCATAATGACAGAAGAGAAAAATGAAGTTGTTGGGAATATCAACACTTTCCACTTACAAGGTTGTGAATGCAACATGAGCTGGGCGTTCAAATAGGCCAAACTCAAAAACACGGTAAACACAACCCCATTTGATGGCACCATTACTATGCATATAATGTGTATTATTATTATTATACAACATATATTAAATATTGAATGAAATCAGTAAATGATTGTCTGCCACAGTGGCAGGCGGTGAAGGAAGTTAATTTCAGACCCTGCATAGATTGCTCCGGGATGATGTATGTTTGTAGTCCAACCAGTTAGCATCGCCCCTGGGTTCCCTCGACAAACAGCCAGAGTTTTTTACAGAAAATAAGCTCTGTGGCAAACACACATTTATAATACTGACATGTTTTGTTCAGCAGGATAATCTCCACAAATAAACACCACTTTTATGATTTTTGAAGTGTAAATGCAATCACCAGAAGTAAAAAGCAAACATTAGGCTAGAATATTTATAGAATATATTATTAACTTTATATTATATTATTATATATAATAATTTCTGTGTTTTAGGACTCATTCTTGTAGCATTTTATGTAGTAAATATCAATTAGAAGATTTCTGTTATCATTTCTGTAAACGCTGTGAGGTGTGCTTTCTTAAAACTGAGTGAGCTACTTCCAACAGCCCAGCTGCTTATACACAATCCCTGCAGCGAAATTAATTTAGATTTAAAACAAACAGTTACTGATATTATGAAGTCCCAGCTGAATGTTATATGATAACTTCTGTTGTGTTTTATTCAAAAGTAGTGGGTTATTACTGTATTAGAACCATGTGTATAGTTATATTGCATTCAGTGGAAAACTTTAAGTAGCTATCATTATAGTCCACTGTCAAAAATATATAGAACAAGAAAGCACAAAGTGTATTGTCTTTTAGGGATCGTGATTACTAAGCTGAGTAACTACTGTGTAGAATCTGGCTCTTTTTACTGCAGTCCATAGATATGAGGGGATGCCAGGTTTTAATAAGCACAGTTATTCAGCTAACTTAGTAGTCCTACTTCATGAGGGTTAGACAAGCCCCAGGTCTGAGTCTGTCTCTGGGTGAGAGTGCACAGTGTTACTTGATACTAGCAGGCAAAAAGATCTACGAATAGACGGCCTTAAAATAAACATACAGATAGAAACTGCTGTTGGTCAATATGCTCTTATTTCCATTAGTTAACACCATAGGATACATATAAGCAACAGTCTAAATGGTGAAAAGCTCTGTAAGCACACATTAGATAAAGGCTTATCTCATTTTTTGCACCACTGCAGGAATTGCAAACTTAAAACTTTGATGATGAATGTAATTTAAAATATATACTGTATATATCATTATACTATCAACTCTATAACAGCAAATGCAGCAGAGTAGAAGTGAAGTCAGGTTCTATCCATCAGCCCTCCATGCTCCCACATTTGGGACTATGCAGCCTAGCAACCAAGTCCATCAGCTTATTTCGTCCTCATAATGTATGCACCACCCGACCAGACAGGCAAACTACATCAGTGTTTTTTATCGATCCTGGTGGGACTTAGATCTCTGCTTATCTTCATTCTAGCCATCTAATTAAACTATTATAAAGAATGGAACTTGGTAGGACTGAAAACCTGTAACTATGACCAAGAAGCATTGATCATAACTGGTAACTGTTACAATATGCAGATTGTTATACACAAATATAGCCGGATGGTTCCCAAAATGTCAGTAGATAGCATTGAAACGTGTTTTTGTGAAGTGAAATCTCTGGCTTGGGATAAACATGAGAAAATGGGTGTGCACTTGGTGCATATTAAACCTGCAGTAGGCAGAAAATTTCTGGCATCATTGGGCAAAGATTCCACAATAACCTTTCAGCATATTGTAATGCGTTATGAGACAAAACTAGACGCCTGCACCTCTTAGAAAGTTTGCTCCAGCTAATGGGCAGTGCTTAGTATTTCCTCAACTAATCTCAACATGGCTGCTGTATCACAAACTTTCTCATTTTACAGCCTAACAGTAACTACAAGATGCTTCTGAAAACATGTGAGGTGAGTAAATAGTCATTACAGTAACAGAATGTTGAATCATATTTGATCAGCGTTGCCTAGTTTGACCGTTTGATCAGAGTTTGTGAGTGATTGACAGCTGCTCAGAGACGGCAGGCTCCAGCTCAGCTCTTATTAAGCACTAATACACCAAAAATGATCCAACCTTTGGTTAATAAATATCCATTTTTATAAAAATATCTTTTTAAAATCATATTTGCTCCAATCTTTCCTACTTCAGCTTTAAAGTGGT
This sequence comes from Pterois miles, assembly GCA_947000775.1. Lineage (NCBI taxonomy): Eukaryota > Metazoa > Chordata > Actinopteri > Perciformes > Scorpaenidae > Pterois > Pterois miles. The sequence continues at coordinate 3,530,282 of CAMQGK010000230.1, forward strand.
AAAATGATTACCAAAGTCAACTAATACAGAATAATTATGATTATTGATTTGTGGTACTTGTTCATAAGTTATAAAATATGAATCATATATTCTTTTAGTCTGTAAAATGTGATTAAAATGGTGAAAATTATTATTTTATATTCAATTCTACTATGATGGTATTCAATTTACAATGATGTAAAACACGGAAAAGCAGTAAATCCTCACATTTGAGAACCCTGAAACAGCAAATATTTGGGCTTTTTCCTTCAATATCAAACTTGTTGACAATTTTCTGTCAATAAACTAATGGATTAAGTGCTTAAGCACTGTTTGATACTACTTTGATTTAACTTTCAAGAGCTCACGATGGGCCCTGGCAGCTAAAGAAGAACATTTGTCGTAATTTTAAAGATTTATAGTCAGCTCCCCTCCGCACAGTTTGGTAAACAGAATGCATCACTATGTACCCAATAGAGTGCCAGTCTCCAACCAGGATCCTGCCTGTTGTTTACACCCCACATACACTGATTGCAGGACAAACTGAAGCTTGACCAGGCTGCATGCCATATCATGGTCTACTGCTGCTAGAAAACACATACTGTGTATGTGTGTGTGCACAGCATGTATTATGCAGGTATTAGTCAGTCTCTCACCTGTAACAGTTACTATAATGTACTGGGGCGAGTTGCTCTGACCGTTACTTTTCTGAACCACAGAGTGCTGGATTTCTGGGGTCACGTAGTGCTGCGTGGGAGTCGTCAGAACCACTGCCTTCTGGCTCTGACTGGTGGGCGGCACTTGAGAACAAAGTGCATCCTGTCCTGTCTTTGAGGCCGCGGCTGATTGGTTCGTCGACGCAATGGTCCCAGAGTTTGGTGGGATCTCGGACCGGAAGAGTGCTGTCTTTCCAGATGAGGGTGTGGTGGCAGCAGGCGTTGCTATGGTTACTGCGTTGGCCTGCTGAGGCTGAAGGTCCTCTGAGTATCTAGAAGTTGCCATGGCAACCAATGCTTTGAGGCAATAGTTCTGTGGATAAAAAGAGACGGCACTCATTAATGAAAGTGCTACAACATAACCTCTCACTTGTTGGCATGTTATTTCACCCCTCTATGATTTGGCTTCACGGACCTGTGTGTGTGTGTGTGTGTGTGTGTGTGTGTGTGTGTGTGTGTGTGTGTGTGTGTGTGTGTGCGTGCTCTAACACGTGTGTGCGTGGAACATAAACCAGAGGAGGAAGTAGGGCTTTTGTCTGAGACGTCTCGAGCTTTTCCTGTTTGGTCCAGTATGAAACACAGTGCGACTCTTTAAGCACCACAAATAAAGCAATGAATTAAATATCCAAAACAAGGTTTATTGGCCGTGACCATGGTGTTTCCGGTGAAATTAAACGACTAAATGACTCACAAAAAATGAAAATATGCGACTACGGACAGCATGGTATTACCATGTGGAAATAAACTCATACTACTCTTTGGACCCACTGTCAGTCAAAACTGCAGGCCATCCCACTGGAAGATAAGCCACTCCTGTGTTACCAACACGGCAAACAAGACAGTATGATCATCCGACACACCGTGTTCACGGGAGTGACTCGTCGAATTCAATGTCAGACCCAAAACTTTTTTAAAGTCACAATAAAGATTATGAAAAACACTGTACGCAGATCTCAGCGTTTAGGACTCATAAACGACTGAGTTACGTGAGCGGTTTCGTGTGCCTTCCTGTATCTAATGTGTCTGAATAGCTTGCTTGAAAAGTGAGTTGAGAAGGCGAGTGATAGCTTCCCCAGCTAGCAGCTCACGTTGAGTTGTGACGTTTAACAGAGCTCTGGAGCTAGTTGCTAGTAGATACTCGTGCTGATATGTAATAAATCCACAACTGCGCCACCAAAGACGTCTCGCAATAATTTCACCGTAATCGAAACTGTAACAAAAAAACCCCGAACATTGTAACAAATGAGCCCAAAAAAGTACGATTGGCACTACAACACACCCGCCATCTTGTGCTCTTATATCAAAGATCTGACATCGCCATAACAACGGTCTGCGTTAGGAAAGAAGCTAGCAACCACTTTCATCACCGACAAGCCCGAGCATTTGTTAACGCTGACGGTTGTATAAACAAGCACGCGTACACAATAAGCGAAAACGAAATGATTATTCGGAGATATTTTACTTTTTCACCTCTTGTTTATCCCAATATTGTCCTTTTTAGTCGTTGAAGTTTTTTTCTCTTAGATTTAGGTTGTTGTTGTTGACTCCCGTTGCTTGGTTCTTGTCGCCAGGACTACCGTGACTATGGCGCCTTGCCTTCACCGGGGCAACTGTTGCTACCCTCTCGTCATCGCCCCGCCCTACGCTAAATGCTGATTGGCTGACTTGGGAGGTGGTCGTGGCGTCAGTAAGATAATCCATCGTTCATTGGTGGACGGTCCCTGTCTGTCACTTTCACCAGAGCCAAACGTCAAATGACCACTTTTACTGTTACTTTTCTCATTGCACTGGGTGTCAAATATATATAGATGGAAAATGTAACTGAATTCACTTCACATAAAATGTTGCTCCCGCCACTTACCTTCTATATATACACACATCTTTTTGGACTATTATTTCTTTACATTGCATATTATTTTATTATTAATACTGTGAACCTTTGCTCATCCCCTAGAATATATTCATGCACATTCCTGCCTTACTCTTTCATTCCACACAATTTTACATATTTTAAATAGTGTTTTTAAAGATTTTTATTGCATTTTTTCTATTCTATATTCATGTGCAGGGAATGAAATTATCACCTGTCAAATACAGGGTAAATATTATTATATAATTCCATATAATTATATATTATTATAAAATTCCAGGTCACCTGCCACAGTGGCAGACAGGTATATCATATTAATGTCATTTATTAAAAGCAAAGTTAAGAATTGGCAAGGATTGATTTTGTGATATATTCAGTATTTCTAATGTCAGGTAACGATGACTCAGTATTGAGAGTCCTATATAGATTTCAGAAGTGGACGACAAAAAATTTGAGTCGTCTGTAGAAATATGGAAAAAATGGAAAAAAAAATCATTTCAGACCCTATTCATGTGTCTATACACCAATACACCAAAGCTAATTACTTGCATGCGAAAACCTACATGACAATAAACCAGATTCTGATCTCCGACCCCTCTGTAGGCTCACATAAATAATTCATATTGTACAACACAGAAGCTGACAACTGATTTGAGTCACTGTAGTATCACCAGGTGGCCTCTGAGATCTCTCCGCTATACACCAATGTATAGTACCCCAGTTATCTTTGAGGTGAATGGATAGTAATCTCCATCCAATGCACAGCAGAGCAGATAGCAAGACGGAGATTGTGTGGTGACACATGGCACAACCCAAACAATGCAAGGGACAGAAAGGCCAGCAAAAGGTCACAGGTGATTAGATAGCCAAGAAGAGCCCTGTTGACATCACCTCTGGCACCATTCGCTACTTTATCACAACTTTTTGCTTTCTCTGTGTGCATTGTTGCCCCTAAAGGTCTTCGGTCTTATCTCATCTGGGCATGACGAAGAGTGGAGGTGAGCTGTGGTCCCTCTCTGAGATGCTGAGGCCTATATAAGGTAGGAGCTGTCCAGAAAGAAACACACACCACACAGATCCCTCAAGCAGCATTTGAGACACCTATACGGCATCTTTTCTCTCATCATGTGGAAGGCAACGCTCTTGACCCTGGGCTTGTTGGTGGCACTGGTGGACAAGGTGCGGTCCAATGATGGCCATCCCTCTTTCTATGGGGTGAAACTGTGTGGAAGAGAGTTCATACGGGCTGTCATCTTTACCTGTGGTGGTTCTCGTTGGAGAAGAAGCGTGGGAGACTCAGGTAAGCATATATATATGAGAGACTATGGATACAAGTTATTTTTTTATGATGTGCCATGTTTTCCTAGAGTCAAACAGTAGTATTAAGATTTTTTTCCCTTGCTTTTTATCAGCTCTCTTTGGAGACAAGGCTTTTGACCCATGGAACCCTAATCCCGTCCCTCAGCTTACCAGCGAACAGGATCCTGCAGAGTCCCAAGTATGGAGAGATCAAACATTGAATGAGGCATCTGTGGCTGCTGGATTCAGCCGCTCAGCTCGCTCACCAATCTCAGAGGAGGTGCTGGAGGCTCTACGGAGCACAGACAGAAAAGGACGGGACATAGTGGTCGGACTGTCCAATGCCTGCTGCAAGTGGGGCTGTAGCAAGAGTGAAATCAGCTCTCTGTGCTGAGTTTTGTTACTTGTCAGGTCACTAATGCAGAGCTCTACTATTGTCATATATGATGCCCTCATGTGTTCACACTTTGAATTCTCTACATCTCATTCAACTCACTGTCCATGCTGACTATCAATACAGAAATGTGAAAGTGTATGGTACTCAAAATATGTTTACTGTGATTATCACAGCTTGACATAGCTATGTGTTTAATAAAGATTTGTGTTGTTGGTAAGAAAGTTTCTGTTCCTCTAACAAAAGAGATACTAAAATGATATTTCATGCTAGTGGAACACTTCCGCTTTTGTAATGTCTTGTTTCAGAAATGCAGTTTGAGTTTTGTCAAGAATTTCGAAATTAAAGGAAGTGGGGGTGACTATGAATACACAGAGTGGCCTCATAGCCACTGAATCATAGCTGCTTTCTGTGATTTTACAGGAGTTAGGCTCCACATGTGACAAATTTAATATATGCACTGGTGGATAAAGGTGGTTAGAGGCCCCTAGGCTACTCTTAAAGCACCCCCTCCTCCTTTATATATGCTACTGTTACCACAAAATAGTTATTTAGGGCCATGTGTAAAAGTGTACTAACTCCTTGAAATATCTAGTCAGTTTATGGATTTTTTGCAGATCTTGATCACAGTGTTCTTTCAGCAATTGTGCTTTACGCTTTTGTGCTCTGAGATCATATTTACTTTCAGACATGTAGCAGTAGCAGTGAAGTATTTTTTTAAATGAACCACAATGGCAACATTAAGGTCAGCTGTCTGGTAGATGTGGCCTAGGGTCAAGATTTTTTATTTCTCTGAAAAACATTAAAATATTAAATGTACTCTGGCCAATCCAGGGCCCTTACGGTACATATTTTTATATATATATATATATATATATATATATATATATATATATATATATATATATATATATATATATATATATATATATAACATAACATACCGAACTTTGGTTGTTTATTTCAGTGTGTTAATTATAAGTCATGCTGAGACATATGACATATTGCCATAATAGTAGTAACTTTACAGGATGTTGTTGGCTTGCACTGGTATTGATTATTTTTTTGTCCACGCCCTGTTGCACTTCATACACCATCTGGTGGCCAGAAATGAAACACAACACAGAACAATTCATATAACATGTCTGTTGTGTACCGAGCTGAAATATGTACTGCATCTTGGTTAATTAATTTTGAGACCATAGCAAACACTGATAGTGATACTGTGTACAGCCTGTCTAACAAATGTAAACTCATCGCCTAATCTCCCCACAGTTACCCTGCCAGACAGTCTGTCCAGTACGGAAGCCGAACATGATCAAACTGATTACCCGGCTTGATTGCAAGGCATGCAATCCCTGTCACATACCAGCTAGCATAGCAACCATACAGATCCACAGAGATCAGAAGTTTGTATTTAGCTACGCATATCGCAGTCATATTATATTTAATGTTAGTCGTTACAGAGTGACGACACTATATATCTATAGAAATATAGATCAACTACACCGGAGTGACCAGGTAAAACCTTTCGCGGTACTTTCAAGATGATGCTAACTGACCATGCTACTGGTAGCTGCCGGGGGGATTTGATATGCGACTGCTCTGTTATGATTAATAATTCGCTCCGTTTTTGCCGTCTTTGTTGTTTTGCTTACAAACACTACTTTGACAGCGCAACATGGCGCCCTGATAGTTATCGTTAGATAACGTTTTGCAGCTGTGCTCTGTGTGAATGCGGTACGTGTGAGGTATCATAGCGACGCTAAGCTAGCTCGCTAGCTGAATGAGCCAGACATTAGCGTCTGTGCCGCCCGGGCCTCATGTGGAGAAGACTGTTGAGGTCGCGACTGATAGCTGCTGTGGCTATCTAATCATTCAAATGTTACTTGCTAACTAATTGACGACTGCGCAGTGGTATATTTAGCTTCTATTATGTAGCCAGACAATGTTAGTTATCATTAACGCAGTCTCTGCAGTGCTATATTGTAGACAACAGTTTACAGTTAATGTAGTATATCCGTAAAATGAAATGCGAGGTGATGGTTAACGCTCGTATCTGACAAGTTGTTGCTATTAGTAACGACAGCTGGTTGTCCTGGAATCGTTACTGCGTAGCTTACGTTACTTCTCCGTGATTTGCGTATTAAGGCACGAATGTCTCAGGTGGGACCAGCTGGTTGCATGAACCAGTGTACAGTATGTAGTACAGGCTTCATAAACTGGTAACGTGTGTTGTGTCCTCTAGTATGGAGTGGCAGCCAGATGAACAGGGTCTGCAGCAAGTGCTTCAGCTACTCAAGGACTCCCAGTCGCCAGACACAGCAACACAGAGAGCTGTGCAAGAAGTATCCTTCTGTGTGTGTTTGGTTGTGAGGGTGAGAGAAAAAAATGTGTGAGATTTAGCTACAGGCACGAGAGCTTGTGTGTCAGAGTGGTTGTGTGGCTGCGAGCAGCCTGCATCACGTGAACTGGTGCAACTGATTGTGATTGTACATATGACCAAATGCCAAAGAGAACAAGGTATGAGAGGGTGTGTGAGAGTGTTTGCTATGTTGCGCTCCTTAACCTAGTCTTCAGAAACTGGAGCAACTTAACCAGTTTCCAGATTTCAACAACTATCTCATCTTTGTCCTCACAAGCCTCAAATCTGAGGGTATGTATGCGCATGTCAAATAGAAAGATTCTAACAATTGAACAGGATTGTCATTTACCGAATAACGTTGCTTCTGTGCAAATATTTCCCTCCTCTTTCCCATTTTAAACATTTCTTTATGCTTTTCCTCTCTGCTGCGTTCCCTCTCAAGATGAGCCCACTCGCTCTCTGAGCGGTCTGATACTGAAGAACAATGTGAAGGCTCACTACCAGAACTTCCCTCCCAACGTGGCTGACTTCATCAAACGAGAATGCCTCAACAACATCGGAGACCCTTCACCGCTTATCAGGGCTACGATTGGTGGGTGTTTGAGTGAGAAGAAGAAGATTGAGAAAGAGAAAGCTAGTGTTGTCTGTGTTTTCTAGTCAGAGTGAGTCAGACTATTATGTAGGTGGTTGGATTTTTGCAGGTAATGTCGCTGTGTGGGAGCAAGCGCCATGTTTTCCTCAAGATGTTTTGAATGATTGAATGGCGATTTATCCTTGTGTAACCTTTCTTTTCTCTATTTTAAAGGTATCCTGATCACAACCATAGCCTCTAAAGGAGAGCTGCAGACCTGGCCAGAGCTGTTGCCTCAGCTCTGTAATCTGCTCAACTCAGACGACTATAACACCTGCGAGGTTGGGCTCACATGCATGCACACACTTATAGCTTTGTAATGAGATAATCAGATTTTATACCTGTTAATTTTCTTTGTGACTTTCTTTTTTTCTAATTTTTCTCAACCTTTCAGGGTTCTTTTGGAGCATTGCAGAAGATCTGCGAGGATTCGTCGGAGTTGTTGGATAGTGATGCTCTGAACAGACCCCTCAACATCATGATCCCCAAATTCCTACAGTTTTTCAAGCACTGCAGCCCCAAGATCAGGTCAATGAAATACTAGTGTTTTGCTTGCTGACTCTGTCTGTAGTGTCACTTAGTCCCTCTGACCAGGGTTGAACCAGGGTTATCTGACCCTGATAACAAGTTAAAAATGGTAACCTAACAAATAGAAAATGTGCAAAAATGTTTTAAAAACAGATGTGCGTACAGCTGGTTGTGCCATGATGTTGGCCTATTATTGACACAGTGTGTTTCTGTGTAAAGTAACGGCGGATGTCTCTCATTCAGCGCCTGTTCATTTAACGTTACACTATATTGTCGCACACCGTCCCGTCATCTACCGCTTTTTTCTTCCTCACCGCGGACAGCCAGGAGCTCCCACACCTCTTACTGTGCACCTCTTGCCACATGTCCATGTTGATCTTGTCTGTCCTTCACCTCCGGTGTGTCTGAAATCACTCCTGCTGCCATCCCACTGTTTGTCTGTGAGCTACATTGACCTGTGACATTTGTGTTATGGGTTGTGTGCCTTCATTTGCAACCAAATTGTTTGTCCCGCCCCCTTTGTTAGCGACCCTGGTCCGTGCCATTCACAGCGAACTCGGCCCTGGTCTGACCCACCTCTCGACCTGGGTCACAGAGGGGAGTCAGTCAACCCTGGTTGAGTCCTCAGTGTGAAAGCGGTATTAGATTCATCATGATAGATCCCACTTGTTTGTTTCTCTTTCTCAGGTCTCATGCTATAGCATGTGTGAACCAGTTCATCATTGGTCGAGCTCAGGCTTTGATGGATAACATTGACACCTTCATTGAGGTGAGCATTACAGGATTGTGTGTTGGTTTAATTTCCATTGTTTTCAAACCTCACTTCCTTCCCTGTAGCATGTAACAATGCATCTATCTGTTAAATAGGGCTGTGTATTGGCAAAAATCTGGCAATACGATATGTATCCTGATACAGGGGTAACGATTCAATATATTGTGATATATTACACTATTGTAAACAAGGCGATATAATGCCTCAGATTTTTAAGAGGTTAATGAAAAATTGGTAGTGTTTTGTACAATTGATATAGTATGTGTTTTTAATTTCCAGGTCTCCAGCAGTCAAAGCAGTCCTCTTATTTTGGATATAATTCCAGCCATTTTTACAAATGTACTGTAGCTCATGCAGTTTGCAGAAATCTCTCTTTACAATCAATTATACTGCTTCAAAACAATCTCTGTGATCAAGACGCAGCATTTACAGCATCACTTTTTAGTGCCCATCTTACACAACAGAGTTGAAGTTAGTTTAGTATTCAAGTTAGTTTGTGTTAGAGGACTGATGGTGGATTTTTAAAGTCTGATATAATGATGATTTCTTTTAATGAATGGAAGGTTAAATGGCTGGATTATTTGGAAGAGAGAACACCAAATTGGCACAGTAAGCCAGTTAAAGTAACTTTTCTCCCTTGACTGCCTGTCCTGTATCAGGGACAAAGAGTTGGTAGTGTTGCATTATGTAATTGAGAGATATTTTTTTTTCCTCCCCCTCTACCATGACTTAGTGTATGGAGCCCATATACAAAACAGGGACGTACGTCCCAGTGTGACTGGTTGAGACTGGGCAGCCATCAGCCAGTGTCAGAGACCAGTTCCACAGATAGTTTTAAAGAGTCCTATCGGTGCCTATGTCTATTTTGAACAGCTAGACTTGTACCAATAATGGCTAGTTAGGGGAGACCCTGAAACCTCATTCAGGTCTTTCTCAAACACTGTCAGGATGGAAATGTGACAAAGCATACCAGGCTAAAGTGCATATTTGGAAGTTGCTTCTATTAACTCTCTGTTAATCCCATTTCTTGTGTTCTCTAATATTTGTTGGCCCTGTCTGTCTGTCCCTTCTCTTTCTGCCACCCTCTTTCTCTCCTGGTCACTTTCTTATGTAGAGTCTGTTTGCACTGGCTGGTGACGAGGATTGTGAAGTGAGGAAGAACGTGTGCAGGGCTCTGGTCATGCTGCTGGAAGTCCGTATCGACCGCCTCATCCCACACATGCACAGCATCATCCAGGTGAGGGTGGGACTTGATCTCGCACACCACTTTAAACCGAGAACATGTGGCTTTCCCTTCCTCCTCCTTCTCCTCCTCCTCCCCTTCTCACCTCTGGTTGTCTGTCATCAGTACATGCTGCAGCGGACCCAGGACCCAGATGAGAACGTGGCTCTGGAGGCCTGTGAGTTCTGGCTGACACTAGCTGAACAGCCCATCTGTAAAGAGGCCCTGTCCGGCCACCTGGTCCAGTAAGTGCTCAAATGCCAGCAGGCATTTGGACAGTGTTGAGTTGATAACAAGGCAGTGAAAATCAAGTGTTGTATGAATTTCATGTGAGTAGTAATGCGGTTGTCTGTCTCTTTTCACAGACTGATCCCTATCCTGGTGAATGGGATGAAATACTCTGAGATTGACATCATTCTTCTAAAGGTGAGCCACTCCTGGACAAATGGGACGTTCCCAGCTCCTCACACTTCTTTTTGTCTCTTCCCTTTTCCACCTACGTCCATGCTGCACTCACCTTTCTTCCTGTTGTCCTCCAGGGCGATGTTGAAGAGGATGAGGCGGTTCCTGACAGCGAGCAAGACATCAAGCCTCGCTTCCACAAGTCCCGCACCGTCACTCTGCAGCACGAAGGAGGGGAGGGCGAGGAGGGGGAGGACATCGATGAAGACGAGGACGATGACGATGATACGCTGTCTGACTGGAACCTAAGTGAGTTACAGACGTGCTTTGGTCTCTGGTGACCATGTGGCTGTTCTTACTCTTAAAGTGCATTCCTAGACTTTTAACAACAGCTTAATGTTTAAAGATTAGTACAACTTTTTATTTTCAACCATAACATGATGCTACTTCTACCGGATGTGCAGTGCATAGATACGTATACACATGTAACACACACACACACACACACACACACACACACACACACACACACACACACACACACACACACGTGGATTTATTTTTATTTTATATATATGTGTGTGTGTGTGTTTACTTTAAATTTACATAAAGTAACAAAGATAATAGGTATGATGTATGCATATTTATTGTGACTGATATTATATATGATATTGTCAAAAATTTTTTTATTTTATTTTCCTTTTTAATCAGCAACATAACTTTGAAATCAATTCAGTATGAATTACCAAATACAGAAGTGTGCATGATGTCCATTTTTAAACCCCCCAAATAAATGAAGACCAATTTTTCAAAATAAATGAAGAATAAAATACAAAATAATTAAATAAATAAATAGGTTGAAGAGCAGAATAATATTTTTTTAATATCTGTGTCACCTACAATTTTTTCTCCTATGTTGGATAATCTTATGTTGTGATGTGCCACATAGCATTATTACAAATCCAAAGTTATCTAACATTGATGGTGGTTTCCTCCTCCAGGGAAGTGTTCGGCTGCAGCTCTGGACGTTCTTGCCAACGTGTTTCGTGAGGAGTTGCTTCCCCATCTCCTGCCCCTGCTCAAAGGACTGCTGTTCCACCCTGACTGGGTCATCAAGGAGTCTGGCATTCTAGTGCTGGGAGCCATTGCAGAGGGTGAGACGCAGCACAGACTTGCTACTGAAATGCTTTAGTCTAATTAACATATTTGATGTAAAACTATGATTTGTCAGGTTTTATTGTATGGATTAAAAAAAAAAAAACAGATGTAACTTGTTAATTAGTGAGCTTTACAGATGCCAATAGGTGGATTTTGTTATTTTTAGACAAGGGATCTAAGAAAGTATCGGCGCCCATTCACTCAGCAAAATCTTTTAAAAATCTGCAGATGGACCTGTCAGCTATTCTGTCTTTCAGACATTGCAACAGGCTCAGTTTTAAGGCTAGACTGAAGATACTGGTATCACATGAACCTAGAAAACTTTGAGAACCATGTCATTGTTGCATGTCGGGATGGAGAAATGAAATAATGCTCCGAAGTTACGCTACATTTTGGTGAGGAAATAGTGGCTCGGCCAATTTCAAACGGGTCCCTTGACTTCTGACCTCAAGATATGTGAATGAAAATGGGTTCTCTGGGTACCCACGAGTCTCCCCTTTACAGACATACCTTTATGATAATCACATGAAATTTGGGGCAAAAGCAATGATGTTTTTTGCATGCAGTATAAATTTGGTATTTTTGCTTATTCTAAAATGATATTTGAATATTTCTGCATACTTGTGTCCTTAAACAGTCTTGGAATAGCATAAACTGGGTATCGCTGTAAAGGTGAGACTCTTGTGTATGCACTGAGTCCAACTGTGTTCATGTGCTTACATACATCATGATACATGTCATATTGCCAGATTCTTGCCAATACATAGCCGTACTTTGGACAGAGCCAGGTTTTCCCGTTTCTAGTATTTGTGCTAAGCTGAGCTAAACCAGCTGTTGGTGGTAGCTTTATATTTCATGTACAGACATGAAAATGGCATTGATCTTCTAATCTAAGTCTTGGCAAGAAAACAAAATTCCCAAAATTTTGTACTTTTCCTTTTTAAGACATATGCAGGATGAACAACCTCTCCACCTGTTTAAATCTTTGCTAAGGTGCTGGAAACATAAATGAGTCCAAAAGAAAATAGAAAAGATTTCTGCACACTTAGAGCTATGCAGTATTTCACTGGATTCTGTAATACTAAGCTTTCAGTCTGTCAGACCTTCATCAGCTAAACTGTTAAGACATATAAAACTGTTTTGTCCCTCCAGGCTGTATGCAAGGCATGGTACCTTACTTGCCTGAGCTCATCCCCCACCTCATCCAGTGTTTATGTGACAAAAAGGCCCTAGTCCGCTCCATCGCCTGCTGGACCCTCAGCCGCTACGCCCACTGGGTGGTCAGCCAGCCTCCTGATGCTCACCTCAAACCCCTCATGACTGAGCTGCTCAAACGCATCCTGGATGGGAACAAGAGGGTACAGGAAGCAGCATGCAGGTACAGCTCCTCCATATGTTCCACTCTCCTGCGATTTTTCACTTTTCTGCTCATATGTCCGTCTAACCGATCTCATCTTTCCTGCAGCGCGTTTGCCACCCTGGAGGAGGAGGCATGTACAGAGCTGGTGCCTTACCTCAGCTTCATCCTGGACACGCTGGTTTTTGCTTTTGGGAAGTACCAGCACAAGAACCTGCTCATCCTCTATGATGCTATAGGGACACTGGCGGACTCTGTGGGACACCATCTCAACCAGCCTGTGAGCAAACTTTTACATAGCCTTGTTTTGTGTGTAACATATTAATTGTACTTTGCGGTAAGGGGATCAAACGAATCACAAGCCCAAATCACACACGTGTTTTCAGGAGTAGGGATGCTAATTTTGAAAATTTTTCCAAACTAATACCTTACTCTTTTTAACCAATTAATTAACCGTTAACCAACAAGAATTATTATTAACATCCCAATTCAGGAGTACATCCAGAAGCTGATGCCTCCGCTGATAGCCAAGTGGAACGAGCTGAAGGACGAAGACAAAGACCTCTTCCCTCTGCTCGAGTGTCTGTCATCCGTTGCCACGGCACTGCAGAGCGGCTTCCTGCCCTACTGCGAGCCCGTCTACCAGCGCTGCGTCACCCTGGTCCAGAAGACACTGGCTCAGGCCATGGTGAGCCACACTCGCATCCACATGGACTTTACAGAGGCAATTTTTTTTTTATTTTTGATGCCACTTTATCCCTTTATCCTACTTCTGACCTTTTCTCTCAATCTTCTCTTCTGTGTGTGTGTGTGTGTGTGTGTGTGTGTGTGTGTGTGTGTGTGTGTGTGTGTGTGTGTGTGTGTGTGTGTGTGTGTGTAACAGATGTACAGTCAGCAGCCAGACCAGTACGAAGCACCTGACAAGGACTTCATGATCGTGGCTCTGGATCTTTTAAGCGGCTTAGCTGAGGGACTGGGGGGCCATGTGGACACGCTCGTGGCCCGCAGTAACATCATGACGCTGCTTTTCCAGTGCATGCAGGTGAGGAGAGCCCATGTGTGTCTTAATTTGTTTTGACCTTCAATGATTTTTTTCCAATTTGTTTAGCCTTGTCCTCCTTGCACTTAGTACATTATATTCATTTGACAGACGCTTTTGTCAGAAGTGACTTAAGATCTTTGCACCAAGCCTGTCTTTTTAATCTGTCATCCGCTAAAAATTGTTATGCACAGAAACCTTGCACACCGAGCCTGATGTGTTTTATTACTCTATTCTTTTATCTTGCAATATGGGACAAAACTGAATTAATTATGTGGGTGCGATGGATAGCGCAAGTCCAAACTGGGGCTAATAAATGAGTGACATTAGCAAGAAGCTATCGCTTAGCTGCCTAGAGCACAATCACTACTGTCTGATCTTTCCCACATCCTTTGTTTTGTGATCATCCACAAATCTGTCTAAGTTCTGCCTCTCTGTATTCTGTTATTTACTTTATCGTGAAGTGCATTGTGCTGGGAGATGAAGTCAATGTTTCGCGCCATCTTGGATGATGACATTTGCACTGACAGTGGCTCTGAGTGATCAAACAACCTTCTTTATCCAGATCCAAAAATTTAACTTGTTCCGCAAAATTTGATGATGGACAAAAGTTTAGGAGCTGGTGTGTCAATGCGATAGACACAGCAGGGTTGAGGTTGTATTTATTTTTAAATGTGTAACAATTTTGGGCAAAAAATACGGACTTGTTGTGCAAAGGCCTTTACAATATATGCGTTCAAACTTGAAAAGAAAAAGAGTTGGGTGTCATAAAAAACTGCAAGTGTAACCAACAAATGAACAGCCAAAAGTGTGTTAGGGAGCTACTTTGCAAGTGCTTTTATGTTGTCAGATGTGAGCTGGAAGTGCTTGATAATGTAATGCCAACTGCACACAGCGACTTTGACATTTCTATTGTTCAGCAGCCGCCTTTGTAATGTTGTTAAGGGTTGCTCTGTAGACATCTTTTATGTTCTACAAGCACAAATACATGTTTGCAGATCATTTGGATGTTGTAACAGATGCTTTTTGGCAAAACTAGAATATGACAACCTTTTGTTGTTTCTAACTTTTTGTGTGATCATTCATTTTAAATGTCAGTATAACTGATCTCACAGCACAGCTGTTGTCTTTAACCTGTATGTCTGTTTATTTTATCTGACAATGTCAAGATTGTGAAATAATGATTTTACCTACAGAGCAGCAGCTTGGTAAAGACTGCTGGTCACCATAGTATCTGTGAGCAACGGTCGAATTTCATACTTGTTGTCTGACAACAGAAACGTGTTAATGAGAACAATTATATAGAGTGCTACAGGAATGTGTCCTAAACCCAGAAATGAGTTAGCATTTTAGCACATCCGGTTCCTTTATCTAGTGGGTTTTTAGTTCGATGCCTGAAATAAGGTCTGTGGTTAACACATGCTTAAGAGAATTTAATGTTTTGTTCTATGACATAAAATACATCAGTATATACCCATAAACAATAAATAAACAAATAAATACAGGCAAATGAAAAAAATGATGTAAATAATTAGAACACTAAACCAACAGCAGCAAAAGTATAACTTAATCAAATACTCATTTTTATAAAATATTAGTATTGGTAATAATAAATATATCAGACAATCACAGTTTGATTATGCATTGGATAGTATGTACTAATAGAAATGAAATAATAGTAAAAATAATACTAAATACTAAATATAATAAAAATTAATACTTAAAAAAAATAGGGGAAAAATTATGCACTCATATCTACAGGTTCAAATACTGTACGTGTGATGGGCCAGAAGCTTTCCCAGTCTGTAATTTATTAATGAAGAAGAATAAGGCGTTGAGTCATCAATGTAGTAAAAGTGATAACGTTATACATCTCTGTAACTCTAAGAGGGCAATGGTAGGCCCAGGTAAAGATTTTTAAATTTGAAGCCTGTCAATATCCTGTTGGTAGGGTGACACTGGACAATTCTTCCACTTTAACGGTGTGTGTTCACATTTGTCTTTGTCTCTCTGCCTCTTTTGTCCCAGGATACGATGCCTGAAGTAAGACAGAGTTCATTTGCTCTGCTGGGTGACTTGACCAAGGCGTGCTTCCCTCATGTCAAACCTTGTATTGGTAATTATCTCACTCCCTCTCTCACTCACATACAGTGTATGAATAATGTTTCATCGTCCTCTTTTTATTTCTGTGTCTAATGTGATATATATATATATATATATATATATATATATATATATATATATATATATATATATATATATATATATATTTTATTTTTTTTTTTTTTTTTCTTTCTTGCTTGTGTGTCCTGCAGCTGAGTTCATGCCAATCCTCGGGACAAATCTGAACCCGGAGTTTATCTCTGTCTGCAACAATGCTACCTGGGCCATAGGAGAGATCTGTATGCAGATGGGTGAGTTGGAGCAAATCTATTTCTGTGTGATGATACAGTTAAGTGGTTGAATATGACATGCAGCGTATTGATGTGTGTCTCTATCAGGAGTGGAGATGCAGCCGTACATCGCTATGGTTCTGAACCAGCTGGTTGAGATTATTAATCGACCCAACACCCCCAAGACCCTGCTGGAGAACACTGGTACGTGGATGCACAGATATTTTTAACGCTTGTTTTTCAAAGGGAAATAGGCAGATATTGTGTTTATATGTCAGGACTGTAGTTAGCACCATGATGTTGCACACACACTATTCTAACAGCCATCCTGAAATCCTCTCTCTCTCCTCCTTCAGCAATCACCATTGGTCGACTGGGCTATGTGTGTCCTCAGGAGGTGGCGCCCATGCTGCCGCAGTTTATCCGACCCTGGTGAGCAAAAATCGCTGAATTTAAAAACTTTTTTGTGTTTTTTTGTGTTCATTCCAAATGCTCTGACATCTTTGTGGTGTAATTTTAAATTTACAACATCTGTGCATGTATATCACACTAGGTTTGCCACAGCAGTTGGTGTTACCGGTATTACACTGATTACATTACCTGCCCACTGCAAAAATAAAACCCATTTAGTTCATTTTTTTATATCAGCACCATGTTATCAATAAATAGTCACATGTCGGATGCTATAAACCAAAAGAGAAAGTGTCTGCTCAGTCTCCGTACAGAGTAGCAGGAGTCAGTTTTCACACACAGGACAAGATAGTGTAGACCGACAAAACGATGTTGGAGGATTCTGTGTCAAAAAGAAAAGCAAAGCACCTATTTGGCAATATTTTGGACTTAAACCCAACACTATTAGGGAAGCATAGCATTAATGACACACGATCATCCAACGTTAAAGATCAAATTAAGCGCACTACACATATTGACCGTCATCTTTGCTTGTAAAATGTCTAGTGTAAACAAGTTTATTAACTGGTGGAATCATTTCCTCACCATCACGTCCTGATATCACATACTCAGCTGACACATAGTGCTCTCTTGAATTCCTCTATGGTCTCACCACATTTCACACTTCTGCACATAATCATGTTAGCTTATCTGTGCTGCTGTACACATTTGTGCAGGTTTTATTTGGTCCTATCAGGGGTTACACATTTCTGTTCTTATTTTTCTCATTTTGCCTTCATGCTTTTTCGTGCAATTGCATTGCTGCAATCACAGCGTTACAAGGGCCGCAGTATTGACGTTCTTCAATAAATTCTTGAAATGATTGTAATCAGCGTGCAGCGAGAATGAAACCTTTTTTCGGCTGTGTTTTTTTCTCAAAAAAAGACAGACATCCTCCCACAATCGGATGACGACTGGATGTTTCCACGTCACTTTTTGAAATTAGTTTTAGCTGACTTGCTCTCTGCAGGCAGCCCCTCCTAATTTGGACTGATCCTCATTTTGGTTGAAATCTGATTGGCTCAGTCATTTACATAGTGAATTCATCATTTACATTTCCCGCTCACCTCCTTTTGCCTGGCCGGTCTCGTGCAGTTGTGATGTGCTGATTAAAAACTGAGGAGGTGTCATCCACTATGAATGTCTTCAGCATCATCAGATTGTCTTTATACCACAGAAACTGTGTTTGCGTTACTGCACAAATTTTTTGGCTTGCATAAAAGGCCTCTCCATCTCAACGTCTCGGGCTGGATTTCTCTCCCAGTCTGTCTCTGTTGCTAATAGAGAGGCAGCGTAATTACTTTTCATCTAGAGCAGCATTACCCCAAGTGCAAGACGTCTGACAGTGGAACATCGTCCAACTGACCAAATGCAGCCACAATTTCAAATATGGTCTGAAAAATCTACTGAGAAGACTGAAAATTTGAAATTCAAAATGTTGTAGGAACGCTGATTGTTAGTAGTGACAACTTAAAGGTTAACAGCTGCTGATTGGTCAATAACTGCACGCTGCAGGTGTACATCCCTGCGGAACATCAGAGACAACGAGGAGAAAGACTCCGCCTTCCGCGGGATCTGCATGATGATCGGTGTGAACCCAGGAGGAGTGGTGCAGGTGAGACATTGCATCCTGTAGGCCAGTTGAGTTATGGCTTTTGCGGTCTGTATTTGACAGATGTTTTGATGCTGAAAACTCCTCATCTCTTCCTCTGTGTTTGCTCAGGACTTCATCTTCTTCTGTGACGCAGTGGCCTCCTGGGTGAATCCTAAAGACGATTTGAGAGACATGTTCTATAAGGTGAGAGGCTCACTGGCTGACACGGCGTTGATCAGGGATAGAAACAAAGTCAAGGTGATATTGAGGAGCAGGTTCTTGTTTCTCCACAGCCAGTCTCTTCCAAAGGCTGATTTTAACTCACCATGACGTCACTCTCCTCTCTGTCTGCTGCATGAGTCACTGTGAGGTGTAGAGACCTCAGGCAAGGCAGACTGTGTTCATCTCAGCAACAAGGACGCTGCTTTTGTTCTGCAGAGAAATGATGGCAAAATCCACCGCTGCATGTATTTACACTAATCAACCATTTCTGAAATTCTTCTATAATAATCCGTTTGGGACATTTAACTAGTTTGTTTACAGCAGAGTGTATCCATAGTCAGCCATATTCACCTAGTGATCACGCCTGTTCTGTGTCACTATCTTTACAACTATTTCTGTTTCACCCAGTGAGGAAAATGTACTGTGCATATTTATTCTTCCCCCGCTGCTCCATGATGAGGACTGCTCTGGCTCGGTTGGAGCAGATCGTCCTGTTTGACTGCTTCTTAACACCATCAGCATTTTAACAGGCAATTTAACAATGGGTACATTGTAAAAATAAGTACAATGCATATCAAATTCACTCTGCATTTCGAGCTTAAAACAGACTTGAAGTCCATGGCTGGATTAACCTGCCGGGTGGCCCAGGGTAATAATTTTCTGTTGGTGCCCTCTATTGACCCCTGTTTCCTGCTCTGTGTGCATTGCAGGGTTATAATAGCTTTGAATTCGTGTTTGTTTGTTTAGCTTATTTTCAGTTTTTCATAAGAGTTTAGTTTTTATTAGGGCTGTCAAAGTTATAATAACACATAAACATAAATTAGTCTTAACACCGCTGTCTTAAACGCTTTAGCGCAACTTGCGTTTTTTAAAGTTGTAGCAAGTTTTAAAGCTACAGTGAAGATTTTGTATCATATGAAACTAGAAAACCTAAGGAATGTCATACAACTGGTCAGGAAGGAGGATAGATAACACTTCGAACTTCAGAAGTGCTGAATTTTAGTGAGGAAAAACTGACATGGCCATTTTCAAAGGGGTCTCTTGACCTCTGACCTTAAGATATGTGAATAAAAATTGGTTTTATGGGTACCCACGAGTCTCCAATTTACAGAGATACCTACTTTTTGCTCCATCCTTCAGATCCTGCATGGTTTTAAGGAGCAGGTTGGGGAGGAGAACTGGCAGCAGTTCTCAGAGCAGTTCCCCCCACTGCTGAAGGAGAGACTGGCAGCCTGCTATGGCGTTTAGATTCTCTACACCCACCCAAGAGGTAATCTCACACACATCATTATTTCAACTCAGAGGCATACATATTATTACACTGAAGTTAACATCACTTTGTCCCTTTTTATCCGTCCTCCCAGGTGAGCCAGCAGGAGGAGGGTGAATGGGAAACTCATCCATCTGTGTATTGCACTGCCCTGATCTGGGGGGAGGGAGAGGGACGCTATTGGCCGCTCCCCCTGACGGACGGCCCCCACGCCCTATGTGTTTGTCCATAGAGGGAGGGTGGGCGGGTGGGAGGGTGGGAAAGAGGGACACCTCTAGATTAACTAGGCAGGGACCCGACACAGAAAAACTAACTGGTAGGGACAGATAGAGAGAAGGACACGGAGGAGAGACGGAGGGAAAGACGAGTTGGAAAAGACAGAGAGCGGCAGAGAGAAAGTTCAGGGTAAGAGAGGGAGGGGAATCAGTAACACGGCAGGGAAAAAGAGCCACAGAAAGGTCTGTTACTGGGAGGACAGGGACAGTTGAGATTTTAATGGGATTCTTAAACTCGAGACCGACCGAGACAGACCAACACCGACTCACACACATACACTTTGCACATGCAGTACATGGAACTGACTGTGGGTGGCACTACTATCATTTAGACTTTTTTGAGACCTACTACATGTAGTTAGGGACAGACAAGACAGGGGTCTAAACTCTGTTTGTTTTCTGGGTGATATCTTTCTTTTCCAGGGAATAGGATTCAATATGAATTACTTCATCCGCAGTCACTGAATTCTACTTAGCTGTAAGATAACCTCGCTATCTGTGTTTCCTACCTTTCATTTTGACCAGAGTGCTGCTTCACAGAGCTATCCATCTGTCAGACATATTCCTGTCACATTTTCTACCTGATCAAAAGAGAGAGAGAGCAAGGAAGAGAGAGAAAAATAAAACAAGAGCAAGTGTCTTTCCTCGTGGCTTCACAGAAACCATTCCTCTAGGAAGGGAGGATTAGGGCTAACACATTAGTTTTCTCACCAGAGGGGAGGAAATCGTAGAAAGAAAAATCACATCCTTACATGTCCTCTTTGAGGTTTTGTGTGCGTACATGTGTGTGTGGGTGTGTGTGCATGTGCAGTTTGTAAATCCTCACTTCAGCATTCTGTGTTAACAGTTTGTGAAATATGTATTGTTTTTGATATGGTACCGAGCTAAAACTTGACTCCCACCGCAATGTCCTTGGCACCTGTTAACTGTGACCAAGTGTTTGTGCGTATGCGTGCGTGTTTGTGTGCAAGAGTGAGCGTGCATACATGTTTATGTCTACATTCGTACTGATATCCATTTGATGCCATATTGATATCTTAAGTAAAACAGTGATTGGCAATGTCATTGTGATCTTTATAATGTTTTAAAAATGGTCCATATTATTATTTTTTTGTTTTGTTTTTGCTGCTACTGATAATTTTTGTTTATAGTGGACTTAAATTCGCACAATTAACACAAAAAATATTGGAATTAATGCTATTTTCAGTGACTGTTGAGTTGTTTTTGCACTTTTTATTTTATTTTACCTTTTTTTTGTATGGACTTTTTTTTTTTTTTAACCTCACCCATATGATATGTCTTGACCCCTAATGTCGGCGTTTTGTCATACTGTGTTGCACTGTGAAATTAAGTGTCTTTGACTGGCAAAAATATTCCAATACTAAATGGCAAATAAAAACAACTCTGTGAAACTGGGACTAATCCGCACTTTTACAATGACTAACTTTGCCATATTGCTGAGGCGTGTGTGTGTGTGTGTGTGTGTGTGTGTATACGCGTGCGAGATCCTGCATGTGTGTGAGATCCTGCATGAGTAGGCGCGCATGAGTTCCCCTACTTCGTGGCCTATATGAGCATGTTTTGGATAATTAGATGGCGTTATACGGCGTGTGCACGGTAGGGGTGCAAATCAGTTTGAAAGGGTGTGTAGCCTGGCCCAGCCTACTTTGTGTGCATGCTCTTTGTCTGTGTTTTCACTGTGCATGTGTGCGTGAATGCGTGTGTGTTTGACGTATATTTCAGAGTAATTGCCCTTTACACACCAACACACCACCTCAATTCATGAGAGGAGAGCACAATATACTTAAAATGAAAGGAGAAGAGCAAGGACACTGCCAAAGAGCAATAGCCACTGAAATTTAAAAGCAGATAATAAAGTAGAGACGCACCGCTTAAAGCTGTAGTGGGCAAGTTGGAGCAAATATGATTTTGAAAAAAAGGTATTTTTATAAAACAGTCACTATGTCCTGACAGTGCGTGAGACAGGTAATCTGAAAAAAAAAGTGTCCTGTGGTGCTCCTTATGGTATCTGCAAGTTTTCACTGACCGGAGGAAAACAACCAATCAGAGCCAAGCTGAGCAGCTGTCAATCACTCACAAACTTTGATTAAATGGTCAATCTAGGCAGCGCTGATCAAATATGAATCAATATTCTGTTACTGTAATGACTTATTATTTCTCACGTAAAATGTTTTCAGAAACATCTTGTAGTTACTGTTTAGCTGTAAAATGAGGATGTTTGTGAGCCAGCAGCCATGTTGAGATCAGCCATCTAGTTTGATGGTTTGATCAGTTTGTGGGTGATTGACAGCTGCCTCTGTTGAATGAACAGCCAATAGGAATGCTCATCTCTGAAATGACCTTTGATTGGCCAAAGTCTCCCGTCACAGACTAGATTTTTTAAATCCTGAAGACAGAGCCATGAGGAGGTGCAGAAGTCTAGTTTTCTCTCTGAACACTTGAATTACAATCTGCTGAAAAGTTATTAAGGGATTTTTGCCCAATGATGCCAAAAATATTCTGCCTATTGCAGCTTTAAACAGAAAAAGTAGAGACAAGCTGCTACTTCAATAATCAGCACGTGCATCAGGATGATGTCAAAGTACAGGCAACGAAGGGCTTTTCAGATTACTCCTAGAATACGATTTTGCCAGCAAAATTGACTACAGGGATCTATTTATATTTTTTCATTGATTTTTCTGTGTTTTCCAGCATGTAGACATTCGGAAACGATCGGCACTCGATTTGACCTAGACTGTGACCACTGAGATAATGAAATCAGTCAATCACTAGAAATATGAGACAATCTGAACTCCAGTCTAGTTCTTTTCCCACAGCCTCCCAGTTCAAAGCTTGTACGAGAACATGTTTGGTTGCTTGTTAATTTTAGGGGTTTTTGTATTTGTGTCAACTGTTTTTAGTTTCACGGACAGTTTTTGTATCTGAAGGATCAGTGTATATTTTCTTTGAATGATACTGTAGTAGTCTGCTTCAGTGATTCGTGAATGCAATGAGTCTGAAGGAAAAGAGGGGGGTGACGACTTCTTGCATATGTGCAGAGACGATGGGAACAAACTAAGGAGATGAAGGAGGAATCATTCTTTTCTAATGTCTGTTTATATAATAAAGAGCATGATACTGTTGCAGTGTGGCAGACAGATTTTGGTACCTGTTGTTTTTTTTCTGTGGGCTACTTTTGCCAGTCATGTTCCCCCCATTTTTTAAAGGTGGGAATGGAACTAAAAACGCTTTGAGTCTTTTATATGATTTATAGTTTGTGTGTGTAAAATCTCTGCATTTTTGAAATAAATCATGTCATGCATGCTGAAGGCCTGATGTTGGAGTTTCCAGTCTGGTGTCTTTTGTGAGAACAAGAAGTGTTAAAGGGCCAGTGTGTAGGACTTTAGGGAAACTTATTGGCAGAAATGGAATATAATGTTCATAACTATGTTTTAATCAGTGTATAATCACCTGAAACTAAGAATCGCTGTCTTTGTTAGCTTAGAATGAGCCCTTCATATCTACGTAGGGAGCGGGTCCTCTTCATGGAGTCTGCCTTGTTCCACCATATTTCTACAGTAGCCCAGAATGGACAAACCTGGCTCTGGCTCTAGAGAGAGCCTTTTGCACTTTTACGTCACGTGAAGGCCACCGTAGTTCTCCGACGCACTTGTGAAACTGTTTTAACGTGAACCGCAGAGTTCAAAACCGTGTTACCACCAGCTGCCAACTGACCACTACCTAAAGTAGTGTTATCATAGGGATGACCTCTGAAAGTGGAGAAGGGTGTTATCATTGTTTTCAGCGGCTGATGTTACCGCAGACTTGGAAAAGGAGGGGTGAGCGGACGGGTACTCTGCTAGATGCCACCAAATCCTACACACTGTCTCTTTAATCTACCTTTTAGATAATAGCCAGGACTCACAGTTGAATCTATAAGAAGAAATCCCCATGAATGACCAACTTTATTCCACAGAGACACACGACTACATCCTCAAATTACACATTTTTGATATTAAATGTTTTGTTGAGTGGGATTAGACACTGTAATCTCTGTCATGCCAGCAGACTGATTCGTCTGGATTTGAAAATACTGCGATTTAACTGTGCTTTCTCCCAACACTGAGCTGCCGTCTCCAGCAGGTCCTGTCATGACAAATCGCTGGAAATCCGACTGAACGGATCGTCTTCACAGGAGCTCTGAACGGACTAATTAGCTCAAGTAAGAGAAGATGGTCAATCCATTTCATCCAGAAAGAGACTTTGACAGTTTCAATGTGCAAAACTGTTGATGCAAAGAGCAAACATACTGCTGAATTTGTGCCTTTAAACACATAATGCTGTCTGTACCTACAAATAGTACAACACATCATCACATGCCTCAGAATACAGCCACCTCATAACAGCACAAGGTCCAGTGCTTATCAATCACTGAATTAATACAAGATGTATCTGCCAGCATGTCTTTGTTTAACAACAGTATTTAAATTGCCATTACAGGCAGCATCATTTGATGATGACCATTTTATTTTAAAACACAATAATTATTGAAATTCAGTGAACATAATGCATTTTTGTGAATTTCTGATGTTCTAATGCACCTACTGTGCGGTGCATTACCTTATTTGATACAGATATTTTAAGCTTTTCGCACACTGAAACTCCAGTCTGCTGCAGATACATTTAGTTAACACACAGGAGACATTTATCTGATTTGATTTAGATAACGACGGATCAATTGGATGTATATAACAATATTTTATTTGGCAATTAGACTCCATTGTTGCGAAGCATCTTAAACCCTAGGCCTCTGGCTCAAGCCCCTGCAAAAAAATGCCATGCCCAAAATGAATAGAGTGTATCTCTGCAACTACAAGGTCTATTTCAATAACCTTCTCATAATAATGGCAACATTTTCTGCAGAGGTGTAAGCATCAGTAAATATGTTACTGGGTATATGTAAATGAAGATGGAACACAGCATAAATGAAAGATTTAATTTCCGCCTTACAAAGCTGTACAACTTTAGAGTGAATATCTTTTTACAGTGATGCAGTTGTTGCCCAAAACCTCTAGGAAACATATCACATATAACATCACCTGTACACAAACTGATGCTAATAAAGTGAAGCAGAGCAAAGTTGGAGAAGTTTAAGAAGAGGGAAGACAGAATCTTCATATTGGCGATTTGGGTACCATCTGTGCCATTTGAAATTTCCTGAGGTAACTGTAAAACATCTAAAATTTAATTTACAAGCCACAAGGTATTAATTACATTAAATACAACTGTTTCTGGCTTTGTTTTGAAAAATAAATCAGACCTGTGTACATGTTCTCGTTGACAGAAAACCGTAACCCCTCATGATGGACAGCTCAGGCCTTTTGGATGGGTGCAGTACCATGGTGCATCCACCAGATGGAGACAGAGATGGTGTTATCGCATGGGAGGCTGAGATGTTTGACTCAAAAATGATCCAAAATTCACTGGAGGAGCCGTTAGCAGCGTTGATATGCCCTCCAACACAACTTATAATCACAAAACAGCAAAGGTAAGACATAATCAAGTGAATTTTTTCTCTTCTTTGGCTGCTGGTTCAGTGAGTTGTGGTTGTTAAGTGATAAGAATCTCAGTCTCAACGTTCATACTGACGTTTTGTTTGTGCCATTAGCATTAGCATCGCCATGTATGCATGAATCTTTACCCTGTTTTTGGTATGTGCTCATTTAGTTGCTTGGTGTTAGAATTGAGTTTTGCTTAGGTAGAAATTGTTATCATGAGATTTCAGCCGATCTTCTTCCAGTTATTTGGCTGTGCAGGATGAACATGTTGCTACATGTTTAACATGTCCTAGGTGTTTGTTGCGATGCGCGCAACTCGGTACTAGTGTTGCCAGATCCTGTGAGAGAAACAAGCAACCATGTCTTTTGCATGCATTTCATTTCATTTTTGCATTGCATTGCATTTTTGCGTCCATTTTAGCTTACCGTTTTTTGTTTTTTTTTGTAACTAAACTTAAAGTATTTGAACATTTAATTTGATTTTTACACTTCACCACATAGGCTTGATGTGCTCATCTATCACACTTACAAAAACAGCAAACTGCTTTCAAATTGTCCCCTACTTGAAGGCGAATCCAATCTTTAAGTCCACTCTCTTTTTCCCAGTCTTTGTTGTACTTTTAGCCATACTACACCCACATAGTACCTGACATTGTCAGCTAAACTCCAACCCCACAAAAGACAGGTGTCAACAACAATACTCTGAGTGGTGGTGGTGCTAGTGAGTGGAGCAGAGCCAGAAATAGCTGACATTCACTCATAGAGGAATAAAGGTACAATGTGAAGTAGGGCTGTACAATAAACAATTTTTTTTTTTTTAATCAAAATAGCAAAATGACCAGCTGCAAATTTCAGATCACGGGATAAGGAGGAAATCATAATATTTGTTAAAGGTAAAATGTGTGTTGAACTACTATTTCAAATAAATTTTTATACAGATTCCCACAAAAATCACCCCATAATCATTTTAATATGTCTTTCAATGAAAATGAGAATAATGACGGCAAAATTATCATACCCTCTAATACTGCAATTGCAATATCAGTCAAAATATTCAAAATTAGATATTATTTCAAAATCTTGCAGCTTTAACGTGAGAGAAAGCTTCGTACTGATAAATAATATCTACTACAGCTGAATGTCTCGACTACTCTCAATTGAAAACTTGCATCAAAAGCCATAATTTCATTTCTCCTCCATCTTAACGTCATGTACCCATGTTGAAAATGAATCAAATCAAAATTATCACTGCATCAAGTATTCTGTGGGCTGTATAGCAGCTCATTCAGTGGAAGCCCTTTGTAGGCTCTGTGCCTGAGATATCGCTTATTTGTATGTGTGCATTCACACTGTCTTTCCAGGCATTAGGCAATAGGCATTCCTTTTCAGTCATGTTTACTCCGAGACCACGTACACAATGTGACTAAGCTGTAGCCCTGTCAGAAACCTCTCACTAACCACAGATCTGACTCACCTCCAGCAGCGTAATTACAGGCTTCTGTTACAGTGCAGATCATCTTTTCATCCTGACCATGATATTAATATCCAGAAGGCGGAGGTGGAGGTGTGGGCAGTGGGAAAGCCCCTGAGTTGAGACCTTCTTACTTCCCTGTCACTGTCTACATCCCAGTTTGTCACAGCTGTATATTAAACCTGTATTAAGATATAGGTATAAAGCAAACACCAGCACATACGGTGTAGTTTGTTGCAGACAAATGTGCACATTTTTTGAAAGCAGGCGTTGTTTAGAGGGATAAAAATGAGGACACAAGGAGTAGTTGAAGGTAACATATACTGTATGCTTTATTGTCCCTGTTTATAGTTGCTGTATAAATTAATTAAACAGGCTTTTCCTGTTCTGTAGGCGTCCTTATTTGGCCTTTGTTCACCTCCCAATGGATGTAGGGGAGACCAGGGACAGTTGTAACATTGTTTTGCGATTTCCCCAGTAAATCAAAAACCACTTACACTGGAATAGCCAACTTCCTATACAATGAAATTCACTGTATCAACTCCTGGAGCAATATATTTAGGTGGTTTTATGAAATATGTTCAGGTTGCAGTATTGATTTTAGTACAGCGACCACTGCTAACAACCATCCCAGTGTATAGGGAAAAAGACTGCATTCTGGTGACTTTTAGAGAAACAAAAAAAGCAAAATAAGTACACAGCAACAAAATTACATCTTAAATACTTTTAATCTTTTCATTCATTTTTTTGCCCCTGCTTGTGATTCTCTCCATTCTCTCTTTGTCTCACACTCATTGAAGGACAACAACAGCACTACTGAGCTCTGAAGCCCATCATTTATAATGGCTTGCACTGTGACACAACGGCTTTTCACAGCGTCGGGCAAAGCCCAACTTTGGTCGCTGCATGCTGTGATGTGTCTGTAGGTCACGAGCAGCTCTTTTGTGTCAGGAAACATTTGGTGTAGCTGTATTGTGAATGGTGGTGGAAATGGTAGGGCTTATAGACGCTGTACAGTGCCAGAAACAGGTTGTGATAATGTAAACAAAAAAAAAAAAAAGGTTCAAAAAAGGAAACTGGGAAACAGCAATGAAAAATGTGAGATTCAAGGATGGTTGGCAAGTATGATGATGTAATGAATGTTGTTTTGACTGGCAGGAAAATAGAAAGATAGAATAATATTTTTTATAATAATGATAATAATCCCTTTTATTTCTTAAAACATATTTTTTTGCATTTTCCTTTTTCTCCAATTTGCTGAGTCACCCCTGGCGCCCCTCGGTGGCCCCAAAGGAGGCCTGAGCCATAACATTGAAAATCACTGGTAGCCTACTACATGTATAATACATAATGTAGATATAAGGTCACTGAGTATCCACTCTTTGCTTGGGTGAAACAGTTTAAAGGTCCGTTAGGTCAGGTCCAGACAATAGTCTCGCCTGTCAGATGGCATGATACCCACTGCAGGGCCAAAAGACATCAAAACATCATTTAACATGAATACTGGGCTCACCTGACATGACGTATTGATAACTGACACTCTAATGTGGCATTCACCCATATTCTGAAAGTTTATTTCATATTGTTTCATCCAAGCACATTTTAAAGAAAAATACTCAAAAAGCTACGAGAGGGTCTACCATTTTTTTTCTATCTAGTCAACCATCTGTCTTTTTAAAATCTTCCTTTACAGAAATCCCTCGAAATTAAAGAGAAGCACTGAGGTGATCCAACATATATTCCACAACGTTGCCTCTACCATTTCCTCTGTACGCACATTTAAAAGCGACATTCAACATTAAATTGAAAAAGCTCATATAACTACTCCAGGACTTGGCTGTGAGGAGCTCATTGTAAATTGAAGACACGAAACTAAGTTCTGACTACGCACCATTTGCATGGATGAGTCTACTCTGCCAGTCTAATGCCAGTTTAATGCAGTGTATTGTACAATCCGAACATGTCTTTGTCCTTATAGATACTGTAAAATAAGCATCTAAAAATAATATTTGATATCTTACAGAGCAGAATTTATGAATATTACTACCAAACTTAGTCTTTTTCCTTTTCACATACTCTTTCACTGTACCTCTGCAAGATCGAGGTACATTGCTTCAGTTTATAATATGACCAGTAATTACAGCATTACTCCTTGTTGTATTGTATGGCATTCTTGAGCTTCTTTTTTCTCTGTGTGTTCTGGGTCAGAGGCTGCTGAAGATCTCATATTTCTTACTCCAGTCCATAGCAGGTGCTCTCTTCTTGTTGCGGCTAGCGAGGACCTTTTGTTTAGCCTCAGCAGCTGTGGGACTCAGACGCAGGCCATTGTCCATGAAAGGGTCCGGAACGCGACTATCGTCCTCGTCATGGACCTGCAATACGCACAAACGTACACGTTTTACACACACACTCACCGACGTCTCATTTTCTGACTGTTTTGTCTCGCTCCTCCTCTCTCACCTGGATGCTCATGTCTGAGCTGCTGATCTCTGATTGGGTGGTGGAACTTCTTGAGGACTGAGATGCCGAGCTCCCGTTGGTCCGGGATTTTGGAGACTCGTTTGGGGAGTCTGTCAGCGTGACGTTTATGACTGGTGGATCTGTGGCTGGGAGTTCGGTGGTCGGAGAGGGGGTGTGCGGGGCGCTGTCTGTGGCTGATTCATCCAGGTAGACCTCTGTGAGAGAGGAAACAGAAACACGTGAGACATTTTGTCTGGAGAGTAAAGATAGCTGAGTGTGTGCATGTGTGAAATTTGACCTTTGACATGGTTGCTTGTGGGTGTGATCCCCAGTCTGTGGAAGAGCTCGTCCGTCTCCTCATCGACCACTAGGAGGCGCACTTCCTCCCCTCCTGCTCTAATGAGCGCCACCACCTCCGAGTGCCTCAGGCCCTCTATGTTCGCTCCGTTCACCTGTCACAGAAAAAAAGGAGACATCAGAGGACACAGAAACAATAGTTGGCAGGACAGAGACTAGGAAGTAGCCATAACACAAACAGAAGGTAGTTTGTTTTGCCTCACTGACCGAAAACAGATAGAATCTGTGATTTGAGTAGCAGCGAGTTTATTTGCATGAATTCCCTTCCTGCCTCCACACTCTTCCTCTACACATTAACTGTACACCTGATACAGATGGAAATACTCTCACTCAGGTAGTCATGGACATGTAGCTGAAAGCTTGTGACCCACATTCAGGCATGCATACATGTCCAGTACTTGAAGTGGGCCAGCACTCATCGGTACACAATACCGGCACTTCTTCATTTTACTCCTTGGCATACCGTGACCTTTTCTTGTGTACTGGCACTTCTCTCAAGCTGCCGGTACTCTTTTCTGCCCTCTCCATCTCAGGTTCTCTGGGAGACTCCTAAAGGCAATTCATAACGGCACTGTGTCGGTGTATTTGCAGTGTATGTAGTATACCAGTATGAACATAAAAACTATGACGGGGGCATCTGGACAAGCCAACGCAATTTAACGTAATTTATCAGTACAACATTCTTGCCCTTTTTGTAAAATAATTAGTGAACTGTTTGTCAGAACTTTTTTATTTGTGAACAAATACAATTAATGAAACATTATTTAAACTTTTTCTGCTCTTTTGGGGCAAAAATTTCCTTAAGAATTAAATGTTCAGACGAAGGCTGCGATATAAACCATTAAAACAATTTAATTAGTGATAATAATGGTCCAAAACGGCGTGAAATCGCATAGTTTTAAATAAAAAACCCTCAAATTTTCTTCGGGGAGGATCCCCAAACCCAGTATCTTCTAGTATTTTTTATTCACTGTAGAAACTCAGAATGTGTCTCTATAATATGTAGGAGCATCCTGACCGAATGATCTCCTACTATAGGCTACAAATAACACTATAACTATTACCACTAAACACACCACCTTAATCCTTTAATGTCCCAGTTGGGATATTATTGGAGTATTATAGGCCTACTATAGAAGATGCATAGCCAAGTATAATAATATAACAATAAATAATCACTGCTGATTATGACTGACATGCTTCAAGAAATAAAGGATAAACAGGGATAGAGATTGCTGACACACACGCCAACATGTGAATAAGAGGATTATTGGCACTTCTTTCCATTTCAAGCACTGCACATGAAAAAACACAGGAACACAAGCCTCTCCTCTACACCTCCATTCAAAGATTATCTCTTGTCGTCTTTTCTTCCTTTCTCCCTTTAAACAACACCTCTCCCTTCCGCCCACTCTAAACTTGAGTCCTGCTAATCTGCTCTAATCCAATCACGTCTCAGATCAGTGCAAAAACCTGATTAATGTGTGGAGCCTAAAATTTACCTCTGACAAGGATGAGTCTGTATTTACTCTGAAAAAGGGGGGATGGGGGTTCATCCCTCTGCCTCATTTATTTCAATGTGTGTGTTTGTTGTACCTCCACTAGTCTGTCTCTAGGCCTGATGTCTGCGCTCTCAGCAGCTGAGCCGGGGTCCACCGAACGCACAAACTGTCCGCCCTTGGTCTTATCGCTGTGCAGGTTGAAGCCGTAGCCGTGCTCCCCTTTCACCAGGTGACACAAACGGGGAAGGAGCTCAGCCGTCGGCTCTGGCGAGGGCTGCGCCTGCAGTTACAACGGGACAAAATGAGAACTTTACAGGAATTAGGATGGAGGGCATTCAGAGTTAAAAGTTGAAAAAATACATTCAGAGTTACCAGTTTATGAGGTACACCTGTGCAATGTAGCAGCCGCAGGTTTCCATTTATTTCATGATATGAAACTAACAGACCTGGAGTTTGCTTGAATTATATAATCCAGTGGGTCCCAAGCTTTTTCCTGAGGGGATCTCTTTTGTATCAGTATAGTCATGTTCAGTATTGGGTAAAAATGGGCTGCATGGTGATGCAGTGGTTAGCACTGTCGCCTCAGTAGAGGGTCGCAGGTTTGAATCTGGCTTGGTGCCCTTCTGTGTGGCGTTTGCATGTTTACCCCATGTTAGTGTGAGTTTTCTCCGGGTACTCCGACTTCCTCCCACAGTCCACACACGTTAGGTCCATTGTTGACTCTAAATTTCCCATAGGTGTGAATGTCTCTGTGTGCCAGCCCTGAGATAGTTTTGTGACCTGTCTAGGATGTATTCAGCCTTCGCCCCACCTTCTCCCTGACACTTGGCCATCGCTCAGAGACTCTTTGGTTGTTTTAACTGTGTACTTGTAATGCAGGATGAGGCTGTTTAGCAGAGAGGGAAGGCTCTTTGAATATAATATGTGTTCAGATCTTCACCATGCGCTTATCCTGTGTATATCTTGAATAATAAAAACTTTAAAAATATAAATTTCACTTAGTTTTCTTCACAGAAATGAATAAAATGCTGACATACTGAATAGGCCAAGTGTATGTATTTTTTTAAAAAGTTGTCTTACAGCCCTTAATATCAAGACGACCTCACTCCCCCCTAAATTTATTAGACAACAAATTCATCCATGTTTTGAATCAAAGTGACGTTTTTCCATTAGCAGTAATGCTTTATGTGTGGATTGATCTGAAGAGTCTGCATTGCTTTATCCTGCAAAGACAATATAATCTTGACATTAAAAAATCAATGCAGACTCAATGGATTACACAACTGAAGCAAGTCTCAAGAGTCTGCAGATTTTCATATCAGAGCTGAGCGCAACAGGCTAAGTGGATCTGCTTGAGAGACATTAAGACCGATCCTGAGTGTAATCACCTGTAATCACCACTGACGAGAGTTGACACACTGCATGACTCACCTGCTGATCTGACCTGACCTGTGTTTCTGCTGGCTGGGTGTGTGTGCGCATGTGTGTGTGTGCGTGTGTGTGTGTGTGTGTGTCTGTGTGTGTCTGTGTGTGTGGTCACCACTGCCCTGAGGGTAGCCCAGGATAGTGACCGTCTTGGCTTGCTCATGGTTGACCTGACAGATCTCTCTGTCATTTCTGCTCGATCAACACCTGACACACTGCCACACACACACACACACACACACACACACACACACACACTCTGTGTGTCCATATGTCCATCAGTGTTGCAGAGTACATCCCTGTCCCCTTACTGCGAGTCTATGGTGATAGAACAGAACACCTTGGCAACAGATCACCATGGTGACCGGTCGGGTAGCTGGGGCGACGGGTCACCATGTCTCCTGCTGTTTTTGACTGATTACTGTTCCCATGTTGCGGTTGTGATAATCAGGTCTGTCAGTGTAGAAACAAGTTGATAAATCACTTAGTTGATGTATTGCCAACTATTTTGATATTCAATGGTTGCGTCCAATGTTCCATACTAACATGCTATTTAGTGCATTAAAACATATCTGAAACCTTAGTATGAAACCAACAGTCTGCGAATTGCAAGCTATTTCCCCTTAAATATTACAGTATGCTTTGTTGACACTACACCAGCATAAATATCCCATAATGCAATGCTGTAGTGACTATATAACAAATGTTGGTGGACAGATCTGTAACATCATTTAATTCATTTCAACTGTTTAAATTTAATTTAATGTGTTTTAAATCAATAAAGACTTTGAGTAATTTCAATATTAATCAATAAGTCCTATTATCAAATAAATATCTTCAATAATATATCTTACTGTATGGTTGGATATGCAGAAATTCTTCACTTCTTAGAGTGTTTTACAGATGAGTCAAATACCATCAATGAACAGGAAAAAATAAAAAAAATAAAGATATTTATTCAAAACTTTTTGAGAAATTCAACCTTGCTCAGGAAGGTTAGTTAAAGAGTTTTATCTGTGTTCATGTGTGGGACTGATCCAGATTTTGAACGGCTGTGATAGCAGTCGGCACCGGGGTCATGTATAACTACTGTATATGGGCGTCTACTACCCTTATACCATCACGCAACAATGAATCTGCATCTGTTTTTACAGTACATGTAGACTATAATGTGAATGTCAAAAGAGAGAGAGAGACAAAGACAGAGAGACATTCAGTCATAAAGAGGCCTGTTTTTAAGGCAATCTTTGATAGAGCACGGAGACAGCTTTTCTTCAGGTGTATTAATGGTTAAAAACACAGACCAAATAGCCCTCAGGACTTCCTAACAGTGGAAATTATTTTTGAAAATGTCTACCCTTCCCAGTGATGTATTATTATATCTCAGTGGTTCCCTACCTGAGGTCTGGGCCCCCCTTAGGGGTGCCCCAAAGATCACAGGGGTTGCGCCAGGATTTGTCAAAATTAGATTTGCTCATGTATAACTCAAATCATAATGCATTTACTGGATAATTTATTCAAAAGTCTGCATATAAATCTATTTGAAAATAGATTTTTTTTTGCTACTTAGCAAAATCTAACTAAATATTTTGCTTCAATCCACATTTGCTGGCATTTAGCCTTTTAAAAATAACACTTTCACTGTGGTCAAATGCTCAGCTTTTCTTAGATACAAGTAGAGAGGCTTCAAGGAAAAGAAACTGGGAACCACTGTTATATCCCATAGTCCCATACTACTCCATGTAGAGGAGGTGGACACTATAACACCTGTACAATTATGCAAATCATTCATTCATTCACCCTGAAATAAAGAAAATAATTCCTGTAGCTTTTGGGTTTGGCTAAAGCGTTGGTTGGCTCATATTTGCAGTCAGTGCTGGAGGTGATATACAGTAATAGATTGTGCAGGTGCTTCTGTTATTGCGTATGATGATGTTGTTTGATCTGACACTGTTACCAGAAGTGATAAAGAGTGTCGTGATGACCAGCCAAGGGGCAGCCTGTATTTACCCTGCCTTTTACTAAACAGATGGCAGCTTGATGTGAGCCACTGGTCCCAAGGATCCTGGGCCACTTTGTTTGGAGCCCAAACACTGAGCTCAATCTCTCACAGACATGTTCCCAGTTATTCCTGCAGCCCGGCTGACATTAAGATGTCACAGTGATGTCTGGTTGGCACTAATGGAACGTTTGTTTTGTTTTGTTACCATGACACACTTATTACGCATTTCTTGCACGTTCACAAAGCTTTGGTCAAATACTGGAGAATGTCTCTAACTATACTGTGCAAGGTCACACAGTAGAGTGTGAAGCTGTGTGCCTCAAGCTCAAAACAGACAAAATAAATAGATACCTATGCAAAGAGTATGTTTGTGCAACATTGCTATCTTAAAATCTGATCCTTCCCACGTCTGCTTGATGCTTTCTTTCCTCCCATCAGACACTCAAAGCCTACATTGTCAAAACCCGCTCAAACTAAAGTTGAGCAGACTGGATTAGTGATCATATCTCAGTCACAGTTAGGTTCAGTCCCGGTCCAGTACAAAGCCCTAAGCACAGTATCTGAAGAGAGCGGACTGTTAAAGGAAAAAGTTTTGGCAGAGGCACTTTTTATGTGTGTTTTATGTTGTATTGTTTTATGAAAACTCTTTAAAGCCCTGCATACACAATAAAACAACATGGAGGGACAAATGTTTTCAGGCAACTCTCAGTGAAGTGAGCACGTGATTCACACTTCTACCTAGTGCAGTACTTTATCACCCTATGTTTCATTCAATTTGACTAACAGTCCCTACAGTTTTGTGGTTGCGCTCAGGTGAGCAGGGTTTTGTCTCTGATGTCTGTAGTCGGGTGGGAAGAATCCTACAGCTGTATGTATGAGGTGTTAACACTCAGTATGCATAGAGAGATGACGTTCTTTAAATACAATGTGCAATGGAAATGTTCACACTGCTTGGAGACAACAGTGGCTTGTAAATCAGATGTTTGAATGACAGCGAAAATTAAAAACAGGACAATAAAACCCACTGCTGCACCGGACAGGGGGTGAGAAATCCTTTAAATGTGCTGTATTTATCTTTATGCAGTCATTCACTGTTTAATTTGTCTTCCATGCAGACTCTTTTTTTCAGCTTACATGCGCTACAATGGACTTTACATCCTAATTTAAACCCTTCATCCTTTAGTGTGTTAGTTTTTTTGTACATGTAAAAGGTCTGCAAAGTTACGATGCTCAAAGTCCATGTCAGAGCTACTCTCCCCCACAGAAACACATCTCCTGAACTGCCTCAAACGCCTTGACTGAAGTACTGTCTTTTCTTATGTAACATAGTGATGTCACTAAGTAACACATGTGCATAATATCTGCCAAGTGGCTAGTTTCAGACACCCTCAAACAAAGCTAGTTAGAGCAGAGTTGAGGTGGAGTCCAAAGAGTTTGGTTCAGTTGACGAATCACGACAGAATGGACCAGATGGCCAATCAGAGCAGACTGGTCCAGAAGAAGGCTCAAATGGAGTGTTTCAGAAAGAGGGTGTAAAGAGATGCTGCAGCACAGCGAGTATGAGAAAAATAAAGCATTTTTTTGAACATTAAGGTATGCAAACATGTTCTAGTAGAAACCCAAAATACAAGTATGCACCTGAAAATGGGCAGAATAAGTCCTCTTTAATTTGCATTTGGATGTTTTTTTACCCTCTCCTATGAGTTCATTTCCTCAGTTTGTCTCTCCTCCTCCTCAGTGCACAAGTTTTCAGTCCCACCTCCTCAGAAATTACCAGACTCTTTCTAAAGGGACTGCTTTGGGACTGAATCCAGTCTGCACGACACACAAGTGTTCAAATCCAGATTAGTGCTAGACAGATATTGGTAGAAGAGTGTAGGCTCAGTGTACTTTTACCACAGTAACACACTGGCTCTCTTCTGCCAGCCAGAGACACCAGCTAGCCACCTTGACTTCAGAATATGGACTCCTCCCTCCCTTTTCCTCTAATTTATGTAGCTAATGGCAAATGGACTTGCATTATAGCGCTTTGCCTTCAGGGGCAGTTTGGGGTTAAGTGTCTTACTCATGGATATCTGACTGGAGCAGCCGGGGATCAAACCACCGACCTTCCGATTGGTGGACGACCTGCTCTACCCTCTGAGCCACAGTCACCCCATCTATAATCGATAACATCCCTCTGAATTTTTGACAGTGTTGTTCTGGTGTGTGCGAGAGACCCACAAACAAGGGTCTGGTGTACTGATGTCCACCCTTACCTCTGTGTCTGTCGCAGTACTTGATGATGTCACAGAGGACCTCTTGACCTTGGCTTGTGTTATTGCGTGTGTGGATGAGTCTGCAGCAGGAGGGTAAAATGAATGCAAGTGGTTGGGTTTCAGTGACAGGGGCCAGTTCTCTCTGGGTATGGGAGAGGCAGAAGGGGTGGGCCCGGGTGAAGGCCGTGGGGAGAGAGTTCCCATCTCAATGGCCAGGTCCTCGGTGCAGGCCAGACCACAGCTGCGGAGGTGGTCATCAGTGTCTCTGTCCACCACCAGCAGCCTGGTGCGATGGGCCACCTCACGGATACGCTCCACCACCTGCAGGGAGGAGAGAGAAAATGTGGTGCCATTCAGTGTGTGTTGTTCACCTGGAACTGGCCTGCACATAACATAGTTTTACCATGACAAAGACGCCCAGTGATTCTCATTACACAAGGCTCACATTGACCCATTTAGTAGCCCCCCTCCCTCCCTTCCTCCTCCTCAGGCAAAGGAAAAAGTGGTCTAACAGGTATAGAACTCATTGTTTATGCGCCTGTCCTGGCTTCTCTTTATCACGCAAGCACTTGTCTGTGGTTTACAAATAACATCTATTGAGCCATCACTTACTTGATGGTGGTTTTCGTTCTCCACATTCTCCCCGTTCACCTCCACCACCCGGTCCCCTGGTCGCAGCCCGGCCAGATCAGAAGAGGAGCCAGGCTCCACTTTGCGAATGAACTGTCCACCTTTATTCCTCTCGCCGTGCAGGTGAAACCCATAGCCACGCTCTCCCTTGGTTAAGAAACAGAGCCTGGGTCTCAGCTCGCTCTCCATCCCAGCGGGGAAACAGGTCAAAGTGTCTCAGGAGAATAAACAGGTGTTTGTCCCAAGAGCGGTTGGAAATATCTTAATCCAATGTACGCACTGCGCGCTCCGGTGACCAAAAGATCATCATCATTTAGCATGATGCGAGTCCATTAATAATCCACGATTGTCCAAAGAACACAAATCAAAAAGTTTGTTAAAAATAATGAGTGTTTAAGCCATCATGGGGCGTCAATTTGAGCGCGCAATACTGAACAGTGTGCGTAAAATAGTGGCCAAAACGCGTACAGTGGCTAAATCCCGTGCATCGAAGGAATAATCCAAGAGATCAGAGATTAGAAAGCTTTTCCTCTCACGTAACACTTAATTCTCCTCGTCAGCTGGGCGTGTGTCCTCCTGTCCGACCCGGCGCGAGAGTGAAGAGGCGTCAACACCAGATGCCATACGTCCGCGCGCTGCGCAGCGCGCACCTGACGACTCAGCGAAGCCGTGATGTGCTGGCGGAAAATGATAGCCTGCGAACAGTTGTGAGGCTGTTAGGAGTTACTGTAAACAAAGCATCTGTTTAGGGATGAAATTATTT
This sequence comes from Pterois miles, assembly GCA_947000775.1. NCBI lineage: Eukaryota > Metazoa > Chordata > Actinopteri > Perciformes > Scorpaenidae > Pterois > Pterois miles. Next base: position 3,568,644 of record CAMQGK010000230.1, read on the forward strand.
CGTAGCCAAAATGCGTTTTAAATGAGGCCAAGCACATTTTGTTCCTGTTCAAGCCGCCCCCCAGGTAGGGGCTTCCCCCTGTGGCGGTGGAAGAAACCAGACTGACCTGAGAACGGAAATCGTCCTTATCCGCCCTCCTTATCCTACATCCTATTAAACCAAGGTGGTTTAATTGTTCATGAAATATAACCTCATAATATGCTTTGTTGTTTGATCTGAAACTGTTGCCAGAAGTGATGTCAAGGATTTAAAGGAGTCTTTCATGTAATTCAGGATGGCCAAGTTTGAGGGTTTATGCTGCTGTTATTCAGATCAAGGTAGACAAGACATCCACGCGGCAAATACTAGTTAGGACAGCAGTTTAGCTGTCCATACAGCCAATGATGGAAGAAGAACTCAAGTATATTACTGAAGTAAAAGTACCAATACCAAAGTTTAAAAATACTCAGTTACAAGAAAAAGTCCTATATTGTTTTTTTCCACTTAAGTAAAAGTACAGGCAAAATCGTATTAGGTGGTTACTGTCGGTGTTATACTATTATACAGTGTATTGTTATTATTGATGTATTAATAATAGGAGAGTCAATCGACTGAAATATCTCATTGCGATTAGTCGCATGATTGTCCATAGTTAATCCTGGTTAATCACAAATTAATCACACTTGTTTTATCTGTGCAAAATGCAGCTTAAAATGAGAGTAGGCAAATACTGTATGCTTGCTTTATGCAAATGTATGTATGTATTTATTATCTGGAATGAATTACCAACACAAAACAATGACAAATATTGTCCAGAAACTCTCACAGGTACTGCATTAAGTATAAAAAATATGCTCAAATCATAACATGGCAAACTGCAGCCCAACAGGCAACAACAGCTGTCAGTGTGTCAGTGTGCTGACTTGACTATGACTTGATCCAAACTGCATGTGATTATTATAAAGTGGACATGTCTGTAAAGGGGAGACATTCTGGAGGTCAGAAGTAAAAAAAAAAAAAAAAAAAAAAAGGCCAGTTTTTCCATAGCTTTGGAGCAATATTTAACCTCCTTCACAACAAGCTAGTATGACATTGTTAATGCTAATAAATTCCTTTGGTTTTCTAGTTTTGTATGATCTTCAATCTAGCGTTACCTTTAACTGTGATACCACTAATTAATATGTATGTAAATCTTAATTTGAAAAGTAATTAGTAATAGCTCTTAAACATATGTAGTAAAGTGAAAAGTAGAATAGTTTTCTAGAGAAGTAAAAGAATGAAATGGAAATACTCAAGTAAAGTAGTACACCACTGCCTACAGCTGACATTTCCACTTCAAGTCACCTGGGAAAATAAGTCCTCAATGCTGCTGATGTGCCCTTGAGCAACACATCAGATCTGGTGAATGATTAAATGATGGCCTGAAGATCACTCCTCTCAAGCTGACCTTAAGCAAGGCACTGATTCAGCTGCCCAGTGGCCAACAGTACTCGCAAGCTCAGTGCAGATGTGGATAGCTATAAATGTGGTGCTCAGTCAGCTCTCCCGCAGTTAACAACATCATTAAGAATTAACAACAAAAAAAAATAAATAACTACAATAACAATTAAAACCCAAAGCACATGGCCACAAACATGTTTAACATTTTACAAGAGATTTTTTTAATATCTGCAATAGGCCTTTTCCCCACAGAAGACAGTTTGACTGTAGCAGGATAAACACGGGTGTAAGTAACAACATTAACAATGGCTTTGTTCCATTTATGTGACCCAGTAAGCCACGGCAGTCAGCCAGCACACAATGATACGCCTAATGAGAGGCAGTTATTATTGTTATTAACTCTAACACACCCATTACTCTGTAGGGAAGTATTAAACCAAACAACCACTAGCTCTTAATAATTAACTATATATAATTAAAAATAAATATAATTACTGAAACAGGATTACTTTTAATTTAAGCAGTGCTGCTGAGTAACATCACATTCATAGAAAACAATGTGAATCAGCACTTTGCATGTCATTTATTAAGTATGTTCATGTTGTGATATGTATGTCAAACTACCTACTCTTAGTCATTGGGCTGGGGCCCACTGGTGGGCCTCGGAGTGCCACCTAGCGGGCTACATAGGTACTGCCAAATGGTTAGTTGAACCTCTTCAACATCTCACAACCAATCTTTCTGAGGATGTTCAGCTTTGGAACTGGCATGGCCATTTTCAAAGGGGTCCATTGATCTCTGACCTCAAGATATGGGAACGAAAATGGCTTCTAGGGGTACCCACGAGTCTCCCCTTAACAGACACATACATGTATACGGTGTCTTGTGTCTCAGATGCAGAGACTGGAGACAACTCCTGCACCAATAAAAGCTCCAAAACGTGGTGAGGAAATATGATCCTGAATACTTTGGATTCATCATGGCAGGCAGTGATGGGTGTGGGTAAGCTGAATATTTATGCGGTTCATTACACCTGACAGTGGCATAACACATACTTATAGCCCAGTTTGTCATTTATTCAGGAAGGTGGTCCTCGGAAATTTTTTGAACAATCAGAGGTGGGCCTCAAGTTACGAAAGGCTGAGAACTGCTGTGTTAAGCAGTTACCAACAAGGCTGGCTGCACAAATTCAATCATGTTTTTATGGATAGAGGCTTGTTTGTCACTTTAGTTCTTTACTTTATCGCTTTCCCAAGTTAAATGTCCTTTTCATCTTACCTTTAAAATGCACATCCCTCCCAATTTCTTAGGTTAAGACATGTCCTAATAAAGGGCATTTAAAGGGTAACTTTGGTATTTTTCAGCCTTCAACCCTATCTCTCCATGTTTTTGTGTCTAACAGGGACAACATTTTCTGATATAGGTCCAGTATTGAGCGCTGTAGACAGCTGACAAGCTGCAATATGGTGCTATTGGGGTAAGCTGCCATCCTTTACGTCCACTAAAAGCGCTTGTTGCTGCCATGAAAGGCTCTGAAGTGTCTGACATTATGCAGAGTCTCGCTCAAGGAGAAGTCTTCTGAAATCTGGCAAAGTGACGTGTTGACAAAGGTGGAATAGTTGAATACATCCGCGGTGGAAACACAAGTGCCTGTCATGGATGACTATTTTGATGATTTGGATAATGTGGATGAGGTCTTTGAATTCAATGGCTGCCTGTGTTTTATGTGTTTACAGATATTTTGATTTTACAGACTTGACTAGAGAGGGACTTGGACACAATAATGAACAGATCAGATCAAGCAAAAGGTGAGAAATACCTTTAATTTTACCGTAGTTCTTTCCATTATGTTGTCAGACACTTGCAGTATAACAATTTGAGACTGTCAGTGGCCTAAACAAGCACTTTTAGTGGATGTAACTTATTGCAAGATGTGACCAGCCAAGTTACCAAATTGTAAAATAATTTACAACCAGCTTTTATGAATATGGAATTACAACTCCTTACTGTTTTTAATATATCTGTTTGTTGTATATTTAGTTTGTTGTTTCATTATTAAGTACTTTGCATATTCCAGGTACAGTATTTATGGGGTACGTCAATATTAAAATGTTATGAGTGTACTGTTGTTGTTACAAACTCTTTCTGCTCAGTACATATATGGTTTTATATGGTAAGAAAAAAAAGAACAATACAAAAATATTTGATTTCATATAAAGTGTGAACAGTGAAGTTATAGTGTCAAATAAAAATTGATGAAAACATCCTGAACCATGTTCACGTCTATGTTTAGCTTAGATACACTTTTCTTGTCCAACATTTGGTCACGGCTCAGACAAAAACTTCTCTGACGGCTAAATCAATGAGTAACTTTGCTTTTCAGCCTCCTCCTGTGTGTGGCGGGGGAAACAGGCGTGGGCACCGGCTCCTCCTTTGTCCTCTCGTGTTTAACGGTGGATTCTTGTCCAGGTTCAGTTTGATTCTGAGACCGTGGCGATCCAGCTTTAGGCCTCTTTGTAGGAGAGACCTTGTGGGCAGAGGGACAGCTGTGCTGGTTCAGACACATAGAGCAGAGGGGGCTGACGGGGAGACAAACCTGCTGTCCAAAACCCACAAGCAGCCAATTGATCTCACTCCACAGCTCCCTACGACAGAGAGGAACAAGCTTACCTTAAACCTGCAGTCATTGATTTTTGATTTCAAATGTTGACGTCTATCGAGAACATTATGGTGCCTGAGACAAGATTTTAGCTGGTGCCCCTTACCTCTTTTTTTTGTGTGCTCACAAAGCGCCCTGGCAGGTTCTTAAACAGTGTTATTATTATGTTTGTGTATACAGTATTGACATAGCCTCTTAACCTGCTTATAATACAGTAGCTAACATATTGACCTTGATTATCAGACACCCCCTTTTAATCAAGACTTGGTGATCTTTTAAATTCAATTGTTTAAATAGGCTAAAACTTAAACTGCAGCCTACTGGTAGGCCTATTTCTAACATAGTTTAACCATCTAAAAGTGAAAAAGAGAACCATATGTTACATTATTATTAGATGCTGCTTGTCTCATTGTTCACCATGATCTAAAATTGAATTATTCTCCTCTTCATTTCTTGGTTTACTTGGCCTAGTTTAACCCTCTGAAAATGATGATCATCTGACTGGCATTAACATAACTGTCATTTAAAGACCATCATGGGTTTCAGTTTTTATAGGTAGTGGACAGACAGTACATGGTATCATATGAATCTCGAGGTTGAATGATAAAATTATGCTAGCTTACTGGGAAAGGGCTTAAATATGGCTCCAAATCTGATCTCTCTTTACAGCAAGATCCGACCTCAGCGGCAAATGGCAGTGTTATGGCCAGGCTGTTTGTGCCCCCTCCAGCACTTAGCGCCCTATGCATAGCTTGTGATGTGCTTGTGCCTAGCGGGTGTGCTGTGTCAATCAGCCCACACACCTTATGGGGAAGAGTTCTATCAATCACCAGTGTCAGTGATGTGCTGGATGCACCAAGGTCCGTCTCGGTGACTCTGGTCTTTATAGATTTGTTGGTCTGTGTTAATCAGGTTGTACGGGTCAGCAGTGAATTAATCATGCTGTTACCTGGGTAACCACTCCTCCAAGGCCTTGCGTGTTTCCTCCGGGTTCTTGGTTGGTTTCCTGAGCCAGCCCAGCCGATTAGTGATACGATGCACATGTGTGTCCACGCCTGAACGGAGAAAATCAGCACTATAAGTGAGCACATCATTGATATGCATTTCTAAAAATGGTGATGTGGACCCACTATGTCTTGTACATCCAGTCTAGTTACTGCAGATATACAGTGTCTATTTTTAATGCTTCAACTTTATCTACTTTATCTATTTTATTCCATTTTGATTCATAGGTGATATCATGCATGCTTCAGGAGGGTGTCCCCACCAATGCCGGACACCTGGTCCCAGGCGATGTCCATAGCTAAGTGAGCCATCTTCGGTCCAACTCCTGGCAGGCGGACCAGCTCCTCCACGCTGTCTGGGATGTCGCCTCCGAACTCTTTCTGCAGCATGGCCGATGTCAGCTTCAGATACTTCACCTTAGTCTAGAGAAGGGTGTAAAACCATTCAATGAGATGCAAAAACCAAACAAAAGAGGAGGGTGAGGGGGTGGAAGCTCTTGTAGCACATGAAAAGACTTGTGCATTACCCTCCAGAAGCCGACAGGGTAGATGAGTTTTCCCAGTGTTTCGTCGTCAGTAGTGAGCATATTTTCTACAGTGCAGCCATGAGCTCGGAGCTTCTGCATGGCCGCTGCCGTCACCTGGTCCTTGGTCTGACTGGACAGCATGAGTGAAACCAACACCTGGAAACGTCTCACCTGTGCCAGACAACAGAGGTATGTGAATGAATTTGAATGTGTGAATTATGTAGACTTTAAAAACCCCACACCTACATGTGCAGGAGCCTCTGTGTCGTAGCATTTCTCTGCTCCCATGTTATCTACAGGTGCATCACGGCCGCTCCTCATCTCACGAATGTATCCCAGTTGTTTCCTCCAGTCAGGAGGTTCCCAGCGTTCTGTCTTCACTGGTGTAACACCTTCGTCCTTTTCATATTCCACTTTTAGCTGTCTCCTCCTGCGGCTGTGTGAAGACAACGGTAAAGCGTCTGTTTCTGTTTTTGGATGGCAACCACCTGAATGAACACAGGGGGGAGAGAACAAGTATTTGTCCCAGCACAGCAAAATACAAACAAAATGCACAACAAGGCAAAAATTATGTAGACATCTGAACACAGTCTGGGCATTAATTTGCTGCTACATCAGCCTTCCCTGTTCTGGGAAGACGATGACGGCGTTGAACGCAGAGATCTGTGCAGGCCAGTCAAGTTCTTCCACAGCAAACTCTGAATACCACCATTTATTTATGGATCACATTTTGTATATGCGGCATTGTCATGTTGAAACAGCACAGGGTCGTCCCCAAACTGTGAGGCACACTATTGTCTCTAACAGTGGCTTGTAAACTGTTTAGCTTGAGTCTCCTTAAATCAAAGCAATGTCTGTCTGAAGTGACCAGGACACATTACACCTGCATGTCCTCTGAAAGGTGACTTTGTTAGGTGAGATAACGTCCAGCCTGCAGCAGCCTTGGAGGCAGCCTGCCACGCACAGATATACAGTACTTGTATATCTGTTGGTGTCATGTGTTAATTATTACTTTTCAGCTGCCAAGTCCAGAGTCAGAGTCCACAAATGTGGGCTAACAAGTCAAAACAACCACGGCTACTTCCCTGGCCTTTACGCACAAACAATACTCTCTTGGGAGATGTATATTAATAGTGGTTTATTTCTACATAATTTGACAAGAGTCTGTGTTCAACTAGTAGGTTAACGTAAACATTACCCGTTGATAAGGAGGCCGAGGAGGATCTTTGCTCACAGACCCTCGCCCCTCCTCCTCCTCCTCCTCCTCCACCTTCACAGCCACAGAGGAAACTGGACCCACATCTCTCCGTCTGTTGGTAAGCCTGGACCTGAGAGAAACTGCAGGTCTGCAGTCAGCGTTTAGACCACCAGCCCGACTGATGACAGACCTGCTTTGCATGAAATACGGAGAGCTCATAGTCAAACACTGGACTACATAACAAAAGCACGAGGTGCTGCAGTGGACGGGAAGCACTGAGAAGAAACTGAAGTCAGTTTCTCATTCGATGTTTGTGGTCCCGAGCGGAGCAGAAAATTTAATCCCCTTTTCAATAAATGCATGACGCTATTATTATTATTATTATTATTATTATTATTATTATTATTATTATTAGGGTAGGATTATAGCTTTCTTAAATATTTTAAACCATTAGTGGTTAATAATTACTAATAATATATTTCATAAATATTTAAACAGAATTACATCTATGAGATACTATGTATTTGAGAACTACTCACAATTATTAAGTTTATGGGTTGCAGTATGACAAAAAAAAACAACAAAAACCAATGTAGTCATATGTATTTATGTCAATAACAGGAAACTTAAAGGTTAAAAATGATAATTTTAATATGAAAACATGCTACGTTCTGTATGAACAAGAGATGTAGCTGTGGGCTATAAAAAGGATATTAATCCTGCAGTAGGCTGAATGTTGTTGGCATCGTTGGGCAACAATTCCATTATATCCTTTCAGCATATTGTAATTCAAGTGTGTTGAGAGAAAACTAGACTTCTGCACCTCCTCATGGCTCTGTTTTCAGGATTTTAAAAATCTAGCCCTACAGGAAACTTTACAATCACAGGTCATATCAGAGAGAGAGTGTTTCTATTGGCTGTTTATTCAACGGAGGTAGCTGTCAATCACTCACAAACTCGTATCAAATGGTGAAACTTGGCAGCGCTGATCAAATATGAATATTCTGTTAGTTTGCTCCAGCTGGTGGCCGGTACTCGGTATTTCCTCAGCTGATCTCAACATGGCTACTGGTTCACAAACTTTCTCATTGTACAGCTAAACAGTAACTACAAGATGTTTCTGAAAACATTTGAGGAGAGAGATAGTCAATACAGTAACAGAATATTGATTCATATTTGATCAGCGCTGCCTAGTTTGACCGTTTGATCAGAGTTTGTGAGTGATTGACAGCTGCTCAGAGACGGCCGGCTCCAGCTCGGCTCTGATTGGTTGTTTTCGTCTGGTCTGTGAACTCTTGGAGATGCCATTAGGAGCACCAGAGGACACAGAGGAACATGAATTTTTTTCAGATTACCTGTCTCATGCACTACTGTCTGGATACTGTTTTTTTAATCGATTTTTTAAAAAATCATATTTGCTCCAATCTGGCCTACTGCTGCTTTAATAAGCTGAAATACACCAGCATGGGCATCTGCAAGACTTTAATGAGAAGAAGAAGAAGAAGATCAACCTTTATTAGTCCCACAGTGGGGAAATTCAATTTACACTCTGTTTAACTCATACATGGTACATGCAGACCTGAAACACACATACATGCATTAATGGAGAGGTGTCAGAGTGAGGGGGCTCTCCCAAGCGCCCCGAGCAGTTGGGGGTTTGGTGCCTTGCTCAGGGGCACCTCGGCAGTGCCCAAGAGGTAACTGGCACCTCTCCAGCTACCAGTTCACACTCAGTTTTTGGTCCATGTCGGGACTTGAACCGGTGACCCTCCGGTTCCCAAGCCAACTCCCTACAGACTGAGCTACTGCCGCCCCCATGCATGCATTTTGTTTAGGTTGTTGTGGACCATGTAATCCAGTACACAACAACGCTGAGTTCTTTAAAGCAATAAACTTGGTGATTTATTGTCCAAAAGCTCCACTAACAGGCAGCCTGGCGACAGTGCAGCTTCAGCCTGCAATGAGGAACCAACTTCAGCATCATTAGCATAGTTAGCTAGCTGCTAGTTGACGTAACTGTTGGGTAACGTTTCAGTTTTAGTAGCTAGCAACAAATCACTTGCTACTATTCGACTATTAACCAGTTTAACGGGGCTTAACAGAACAGTATCTTTGGAGATGTTTCGCTCCTAATTTGTCATGATATCGTTTTAAACTCAGACTAACAAAAAGGCTTTTAGCATAGTTTGGGTTTAAGCTAGCTCGCTCAGGAACTTCATTTCCCATCAGCGAGAGTAACAAACGTGTTTTTGTAGGAAGTGCCCCTGTCACAGCATTAGTGTGTCATCCGGTTGAAGAGTGGAGGACTGAGCCAGGACGAGAACAAGCTTCCAGCAGCAAATACGGACTTATTACTATTATCAATGCACGGACGCAGACGGCTGTGTTGGCTGCATCTGGACGAAGGTGCGGCTGAATGAAACCGAAAGCGACTCGTCTCCATTAAGGTGAGAGGACGGGGAGCAGTTGTTTTTTAAGCTAACAGACCTTGAATGCCACATAGGAATGCTAGCTCAAGGGAATGTAAAGCGTAGCTAACGGTCTAGTAGCGCCATTGTGCATTTCTCCTGTTCAGACCATGTTTATGTTGTTAAGTGTTCACAGATACAATTTGCTCTGGCCGGATGCTACCTTGCACCGATGTGGTTGTTGTTGAACTGAAACAGAAAAGTCGTTGTCTGTCTGCTCCCCTCCCCTCTGTGTCTGTCAAGTCCACATGACAGCAGATTCTCCAAACCTGCCAACCCCCGCCTCTCCCTGAGTCCACACATTTACAGGCTGGGACTCCAAACTTCACCGCTGAATATCTGTGGGTGGGAGTCTGAAGACTGTTCACACATAAGGTACATGAAAACATATGTACTCCTTTTCTTAGTGGTATCTAGCTGCAGCCATGCCTAGTGTGAGGGAAAAGTGTAATGCTGCCATCACCTTTGTCTGGTCCGGTGTCAGAGGAAAGACTATATCCACCACGCAGACTTTCAAGAGTTACAGTACAATATTATGCAGACCTTAAACCCTCAGAGACCTACACAATATATCTGTTTTTGTCCTTTTTAGGGGGCTACAAGGGGCCTTTAGGGGGAGATCTCAGGTCAGCAGTAGATGTCACATAGAAGTGGTGTATGTCATCTGAAAGCTGGTAACCTGAAGTTTGATTTCAGATGCAGCTCAGCACTGTGTCAACTTATTCTAGTCACAAGTTAGAAATAAACATGAAATAATTAATTGAAATAATTTGTGAATGTGTATAAAGGCCATTGCCATGCTCACTTATGTCTCATAAGTTGTTGCAGCATTTTTTGGGTTGATACCATTTGTTGCACAATTTGGTGCAAAATATAACCTGTTTTTACCCCATGAGAATTCATAAAAAATGATCAATAATCCCCCTAAAATACCACATTAAGACACCAAGCCCTTGAGGAACACCACAGTAAAAGCCATGCTGTGATTTAGTATCAAAAACTTTTGACATTTGGAGATTTTTGCAAGAATTGCAATTTTTGGCGATTGGATGGTAAGCACTTGCGTAAACCGCTCAGAAACCTCCTTTTTGTCAGTCTACCTATGAAAACCATCCATCCCCTGAATGCTCTAGGTCTCTAGTTTGTGGCTGTAAAGTTTCATGAGGCTGTGATTATCCTAGAGGTCACCACAGGTCAAGTTTCAAAAAATGGTCTCACTACATTGAAATGGCTATTATGGGGACTATCATCATCACACATGAATAACATTATTGGATCCACAAGAGTCTCAGCTTTACAGTGATACCCAATTTATGTAACTCCAGTACTATTTAGTGACCCCAGTATGCAGAAATATTCAAATACACCATTTTAGAAAAAGGGAAAATAACACATTTCTACTGCATTCAAACCCAAACTGCATGTGATTATCAGAAGAAGAAGAAGATCAACCTTTATTAGTCCCGCGAGGGGAAATTCAACTTTTACACTCTGTTTGTTAACTTATACACGGTACATGCAGACCTGAACACACACATGCACATGCATCAATGGAGAGGTGTCAGAGTGAGGGGGCTGCTCCTGACAAGCGCCCCGAGCAGTTGGGGGTTTGGTGCCTTGCTCAGGGGCACCTCGGCAGTGCCCAAGAGGTAAACTGGCACCTCTCCAGCTACCAGTTCACACTCAGTTCTTGGTCCATATCGGGACTTGAACCGGTGACCCTCCGGTTCCCAAGCCAACTCCCTACAGACTGAGCTACTGCCGCCCCATCATCATAAAGTCTGTAAAAAAAATAAAAATAAAATAATAAAAAAAATAAATAAATAAATAAAGTGTCTGTAAAGGGGAGACCCGTGGGTCCCCATAGAACCCATTTTTATTCACATATCTTGAGGTCAGAGGTCAAAGGACCCGTTTGTACCCCTTGCCTTGCCAGTATTTCGATCCTGCGGGTCTCAGGAGGTTAATTACTGAGTGAAAATTGATTTAACAATTGCAATACTGCTTGGTTTTCACTGTGACCATCCATCTAATTGCTAGCAGGCAAACCACATCATGTCACATTTAGAGAATATCAGGTGCTTTATCTGACATATTAAGTACTGGGTTTTGTTTTGTAATAATTCAAGCTAACTGGGATGCAAAATTTCCTAAATGTGTGTTTGGTCTTTCTCCAGGCAGCCATCAGTCCCAGCCTGTGTAGTCTATCACCTCCAGGGTGGGCCATGAATAAACAACCAAGCAAGGAGAGTCTCAAGGACAAGGTGAAGGGGATCTTTGGGCTGGGACCCCCGCGGCCACCGAGCAAACAGAGTGAAACCAGACCGTCAGAGTTTATCATTACGACTGACATCATCAAGGTGTGCAGAAGAGGCTGAGCATCTGTGCATGTTCATACACACTGAAACTCACCGTGCCTTTTTCCCTCATCATGTTTTATACCGTGTCATGACCTTTTCTTTTCCCCTTGATGGTTTCAGGAGCTCCACCCGGACTGTGGTCTGAGCAACCGCGTTCGCATGATGAACCACGTCTGTGAGCTGGCCAAAACGAAAAAATTTGAGGAGGTGAGTCTGCTATGGATGTGACATTTTTGATAAAGTGGTACATGCTATCATCTGTGTTCTGTGATATCTTCTGCACAAAATCTGTGTGTTTTGTTTCTTTTAGCATGCAGTGGAGGCTGTATGGAAAGCTGTGGAGGACATGCTAACTCCAGAGCAGCCACCTGAGGCTAGACATGCTGTCCTGCAGCTGCTGAGGGCCATTATACAGGGACAGGTATATAGACAGAATGCACCCACAAGGAAGTACGAAATGTGGATGTAGGTCCTGACATTTCATGAAGTCATTCTCGCTGTTTATGTGAAGGGTGAGCGGCTCGGCCCTCTGAGAGCCTACTTCTTCAAGGTGATCAGAGACTACCAGCCGTGCAACGAGGACCTCTCCGATAGGCTGGAGGTCTTCAAGGCCTTAACTGAGAATGGGAAAGACATCACTTACCTGGAAGAGGACATAGGTAAAAAAAAAAAAAAAAAAAAAACAGACCTACAAACACTTAAAAAGTTGGGTAGTATTAGGTTTAGGGCTGTCAAAGTTAATGTGATAATAACATGTTAATGCAAATTTGTTTTAACGCCACAAATTTCTTTTCACGCAGAAACGCAAATTGTGATTTTTAGGTTGTAGCGGGCTCAGCTTTAATGCTAAATGAAGATACTGGCATCATATGAAACTAGAAAACCTAATGAATCCATTGGTACCATATCATTATAGCTTGTCACGAAGGAGGGTAAATAACGCTCCAAACACGAGTCTCCCCTTTACAGACATGCCCACTTTATGATAATCACCTACAGTTTGGGACAAGTCATTGTCAGCACACTGACACACTGACAGCTGTTGTTGTGCTGTTATTAGCCCACTCCCATGTTGATAAGAGTTGTAATATGTAAATATTTGACAAATTTTCCTTTAATGTGCATTTTGAACAGATAAAAAATGTGCAATTTGCGATTAATCACAATTAACTATTTGAATCAATTGACAGCCCTAATTAGGTTGTGTGGTTAGTTGTATTTGTTCAACCAAATATGAACCACCTTTATAGTAATGTCTTTTACCCCCCTTATTCACCTGTAATATTCTTTTCTTGTGCTCTCCTCCAGCACGCTTTGTCCTCCTGTGGATGGACATAGGTCTCACCTCCGACTTTCTCCACGTTCTTGTAAATCTGGTGAAGTTCAACAGCTGCTACCTGGACCAGAATGTCTCCATCATGGTCCAGTAAGTCCGAGTTACAGACAGATATACTCTCTTGCATTTATTTATTTATTTTTTTACATCCAGAAAATGTTATTAACATGCATGTTTTTGCTTCTTCTATTGTGCTCTCGGTAGGAAAATCTGCCTCCTGTGCAATAGAACAACATCCTCAACTGATATTGAGGTGGGTATTTTTTTTTCTTCACGTTGCATTACCGTAAATTTCTGTTAAATAGGACCTATTATGCCCATTTTCAGGTTCATACTTGTATTTTAGATTTCTACTAGAACATGTTTACCATCCATCCATTATCAACCACTTATCCCGTTAGGGGTCGCTGGAGCCGATCCCAGAGACAGACAACATATAGACAGACAACTATTAATGCTCACATCCACACCGATGGCTAATTTAGAGTCATCAATTAATCTAAACTGCATGTCTTTGGACTGTGGGAGGAAGCCGGAGAACCTGGAGAAAACTCACGCTAACATGGGACGAACATGGAAAACTCTACACCGAAGGGCTGGATTTGAACCTGTGACCCTCTTGCTCCGAGGCAACAGCGCTAACCACTGCACCACCGTGCAGCCCCCGAACATGTTTACATACTTTAATATTCAAAAAACACATTACGTTTCTCATACAAGCTGTGCTGCAGCACCTCTTTTCACCCTCTGACTGAAACACTGTGCTGACACTGAGCTCCTGCCCCGTATGGTCTGATTGGTCCGCTGGCCCTCTCTGTTGTGATTGGTCAACCTAACCAAACTCTCTGGACTCCGCTCCTTCTCCAGGTGTGCTTAACTGCAGAGAAACTCCCTTTGGCGTGGATTTTGGGCCTTGTAACTTTACAGACCTTTTACATGCACAAAAAACTATATAACACTCTAAAGGAAAGGGAAAAAGCACAAAAACATAATCGGTTCTCTTTCAACTGAAGTAACTATAACTGCTGTTTAACGTGTTGTTTAAAGAGTCAACCGAGTAACAGTCAGCTCATTATTTGTTCAAACATTTCATTAGCATTCAACAGTACATGCTGACCACCCCTGCTCAAAAGTTACTGTTTTTCTTTCCAAATTTCCATTAAATGTGCAAAATCAGTGGTCCAAAACAATTATTTGCAGTAAATCAGGTAAAAAAGGGTGTATAGCCATTTTTTCACCATTGGAAAAACATCAAGGGGAAAAATAAAATATTTGATCTTGGAATAAACAATGAGGAACTTGAAATCAAACATTTAATTCTACTTAAATTGGTAAGCAGTGGGCTCCATTAATACCATGTTTGCTTCATGTGTATTTATAAGCACTATTTTGTCATAGCAAACTGAGGCACAGAGAGAAGAAATTGTATTTTTTCAAGTGTTTTTCTGATTCACAAATGTAAGTAGAATACCTGTGTATGGGTCTGGGTTGCTGATGTGCAGTAATGTACTATAATCCCCATTTATCTACAAGTTTTAAACATGCTGAATGTGAAATTGCCAAGATTGGAGAGCTGTTTGTCTGTGTGAAGCCTGCAGATGTATCTATGTCTATGGAGCTATGGAGCCCACACTGTCACCAACTGCATGTCCTGCATAAATACTATCAAATTTTTGCAAAAACGAAAAAACAATATAAGGGAAGACAGATTGGTTTATAACATGCGTTTGAAGGATATATCAGGATGTCAACTATTTCAGCTGTAAAAACAGGTTAAAAAGATAAAGATAGAGGCTAAAGCCTAGATATCACAATGTAAAAGTGAACCACCAACATCTGCCGATTGAGACAGAAGACAAAGAAATTTAAGAGCAACACTGTTCCTGTAAAGCTGGGTAGGATTTCATTCACTTATGCAATCACCACAAAGCAGTAGCTTGCGTAGCATGGTACCAACACTAGTTAGTGATGCGCTAATGTACTCTGCCAGTGTTAGCTCCACAGATTTTTACATTGAAGCATCCTTTTTATTTTCATTTTAGAAATGTATGTACATCTCCCTCAACTTCTTCAGGTAACGAGTATTACTATTATCCGTTCCCCAGGCACAACGTTTAATCTGAGCTTGCTTATGGTATGATATGATTGGCCAGTCTGGGTTTGAGGGGCGGGTCTTAGCATTAATTAGTGACAGCACGACACATTCATATTTTGCTGATTACGTTTATGCTAAGGTACAATTCCTTAAACATTTATCCATATACTGTGGTATGAAAACAGGAACTTGCATTTTACAACTATACTACATAAATACAATAAAACAGGAAAATAGGAAAACAATTTTGTTACGCTTTATTTTAAACAAACAATGGCCGTCTGGTGGAAAGGGTTTGTAATTAACTGTAGTTTCCATATGGTTTTAGTGTTAGCAAACAAAGATTATCTAACTGCATAAGCAACACTGCCAGTATGGTGAAACCTGCTTTACTGTTGAATTTATGAACCTCAGAGTTGCTTTAACTGTAGTAACTTTGCCATATATTCTGCTTGTGTGGGTTTGTATATGATGTGTCCAGGTGGCACTACAAGTACTGGATGCAGTGGTGTGTTACAACTGTCTGCCCTCAGACTCTCTCACTGTCTTCATCATCACACTCTGTCGTACTGTCAACGTCAAAGAGTTTTGTGAATCCTGCTGGAAGGTGAGAGAACGCACTACAGTATACTGTACACACATTTTTTTCTTTTATCTGAAGGCTCTGATGCAAAAGAGCATTATTCATAACTGTCTCCTCTGATCTTCTCTCCTCTGTTGCCTCGTGTTGTGCTGCTCTGTGCTTCTGAAGTTGATGAGGAAGGTGTTGGGGACTCACCTCGGCCACAGTGCTATTTACACCATGTGCCGCATAATGGAGGAGAGGTACTATTCCAGATTTAAGCATATTTCTGAGCTTGTGGTGCATGCGTATTATTGTGATGGGAGTATGTGTCTTTCTAACTACCTGCAACCTTCACCAGAGTGTACATGGAGGATGCACCATTGTTGAGAGGCGCTGTATTCTTTGTTGGGATGGCGCTGTGGGGCGCACACAGACTCCCTGCCCTCAAAAACACACCTACACTCGTTCTACCATCTTTCTACAAGGTACCACACACACACACACACACACACACACACACACACACACACACACACACACACACACACACACACACACAGTGAACATGCACTCTTTCTAGCTGCACTTTGTGCTAAATGAATGTCATCTTGGCTAAAGCTATCTTATTGCCTTAATTACATGAAAACAAAATTAATGCATATTTGACAAGAAAGTCAGGACAAACAATTTGCATAACATATTGCAAAATGCAACTAATTATTATTTTCACGATGATGTAATCAGATTTTTTTTTCTTGATTTATCATCTTGTCTACAAAATGTGAGAGCAGATGAATTCAGCTGGTAGCAATCTCCGACCGCACCACTTGACAGAGCTGCATAGTTAATTAGATATTAATCACTCACAATTTTGGCTTCCCACAATTAAATGAAGATGATTCACTGTAATATTGGCGTTTAAAGTGCATGCTCCACTCATAGAAAGCCTTAGACTGTACATAAGAAGTGGACGTAGTCACTGTAGTCACTGGGTAGCTACCTGTCAATCACAAGGTAGCCACGCCCCAAAGCATATGCTGCTTTATGATCTATTTCACTCTAAATGGGACCATCTACCTCTTGTTACTGCAAAATATCAGTTTTCAGATCAGAGTTGTTGCTTTTCCTGCCCAATTGCTCTCTTTGCGATGAACAACATTATTCACATGCGTGCTGCTGTGTGAAGCACAACCATTTTTGGCAGGATTTCCCTCTGTGTTATTAGTGTTATATTGTAGATATTTGCTATAGATCTATTTCTATCGTCCTTTGTTCTGAGGATTTGTAGAAGAGCTGAGATAAAACAATAATTAGTAAAGATACATGTGAAATTACTAAATAGAAGGTGGTCTGAAAAAACAAGACTATACTTGATACTATGAATAATAATAAAGTAATAAATCAGTTGTGATGACTGTTGCTGTCTGACCTCTGCCACTCAGGCCATGTCGTGTCCCAATGAGGTGGTGTCCTATGAAATCGTCCTCTCTATCACCAGACTGATCAAGAAGTACGGCAAAGAGCTACAGGTGGTCACCTGGGACATCCTACTGGGAATCATAGAGCGACTGCTGCAGCAGATCCAGGTAGACACACATACTACATATGTGTGAACATACAGATTAAAATACTGGTTCTTTTTTGACCCAAGTTGCCCGTCTCATCTGTCTTCACAGTCCATAGGCAGTGCGGAGTTGAAGGCCATCGTGTACGAGCTGTTGACTACAGTAGAAGAGCTGTACGAGCAGAACGGTTACCATGGCTCCACTGAGAAGTTCTTCAGTCTGGTGGAGAAATGTGCTGACAAGAGACCCGTTAGTGCTTTTGAATTTCCATCCCTTAGTGTCCTCTTATATTCTCATCTGGTCTGATAACATACTGCGGCTACTTTTCTAATCTTAATCTTGTGCGTGTGTGACAGGATGCATCAGTGCTGACCCTCATCTCGTACAGAGCACAGTCTATCCAGCCAGCCAAGGACGGCTGGATTCAGAGCCTTCACCGCCTCATGGAGAAATTCTTCAGGTAGGACGCAAACAAAGAAGATGGTGATGATTTTAGGGCCGTCAATCAATTAAAATATTTAATCGCATAGCGTAATCGATTAATCACAAATTGCACATTTTTTAATTGTTCAAAATGTAGTTTAATGGGAGATTTGTCAAGTATTTAATGCTGTTGGAAAGATGGGAATGAAAAAATATGCTTGTTTTAGGCAAATATATTTGAAAAATATAATGTAAATTTGGAGCACTATTTGACCTCCATTGCAACAAGCTCACAGCATATTGTTGGTGCCAATGGTTTCCTTAGGTTTTCTAGTTTCATATAATAGTAGTATTTTCACAAGTCACAAGTTGCAATAATTTGTTGAAGTAATTAGTGGCATTGAAATAAATTTTCGTTAATGTGTCATTATCGCTGTAACATTGATAGCCCTGTGATGAGATGTTGGTATTTGCTTTATGAAACATCACCTCGACCCCTGTCTCATCACATCTCGGCTGTACCATAATCTTTCCTGTTATCTTGTGGTCTCTCTGAAAGGAATGAGCCTCGCAGCGTGATAAGGATCAAAGTGCTTCATATCCTGTCCTTCGTTCTCAGTACCAACCGACAGCTTTACGAGGTCTGTACGCACACGCACATTTGCATCTTTGCTTACTGTCACGTCCGCTGTCACTGTTGCTGTAATTGTTATTATACTGTATGTCGGTCCTGTCTGTCTGTAACATTTCTGTTTGTTTTCACTGATGTAGAGGAAATTAAAATTTAATTAGATAAATCTTTTTGTCTTATTTTCTTCTTTGACTTGTTCCAGGATGAGTTGATTGAAATGGTGGTGATCCCCCAGCTCAGTGGGATAGCTGAAGACCGAGACCTGGCTGTCCGAAAACAGGCCACCCAGCTCCTGGTGGACCTCGCAGAGGGCTGCAACACACACCACTTCACCAGCCTACTGGACAGCATTGAGCGGGTATGCACACACACATATACATACAGAGATGTTCATGTTGTCTCACTTTTACCCTCAGGAAGTAATGTAGTTCAGACCGTTTAAGCTATGCTGAAGTCATTTTAGTGCTTTCTTGTCTGTGTAGGTGGCCAGTCGCTCTCTGGTGTGTTCAGGGCCCCTGGAGGTTTCTGAGAGAGACCCCACAGCAGAATCTCCTATGGAGGACGTCAGGACTGCTATACTGGGCCTGCTGGAAATCCTGCAGGTAGACACATGATCCACACTGGATCCACAAAAGTGACATTAAGATTAATGTCCAGATGTTATTTCAGAAGAAGATACAGTTTAAAAGGATATGAAATGTGAACAGTCAATATTGTTCTAATCTCATTTATTTTGATATTTACAAACTTTATTGGCCAACAACAGAAAGAACGAAAAATGCATTGATATGATTTTAGATAAGCATGTTTACAGTTATGGATGCTGCTACCTGATGATGTTTAAAGTTTTTTCATATCAGTAATGTTTGTAAATATACCAGAGAATGAATATTTTAACTTTTGATTAATAGCAACTTTTCTTTTGTTTTATCATTTTAACACTCAAGTGATTAAAAAATTGCAATAAATCATTTTTTCCTCTGTCAGAGCTGAAAAAAGTATTTTTTTGTGAACTTGCTTATTAACCTCCATCCTTTTATCTCTTGGCAGAGCAAGCTCTACAGCCTACCAGCCAGTCACGCTAGTCGTGTGTATGAGTTACTTATCAGCCATCTGCAGCTTCACTACAAGAACAAGTACAGTTCAGCTATCGCTTCCAGTATTAGACTACAGGTAGGGGGGATTCCTATTTTCTGTGCATATTTGTTCATCTCTTAATCTATTTGTAACATAAATGTATGTTCACTTTTTACTCATTGTACTTTCATTCTCTCCTCCAGGTATTTGACTTCTTCCTGATGATGCGAGCGGACTCTCTTCACCGCCTCGGAGTCCCCAACAAAGATGGGGCCATGAGATTCAGCCCCTACTGCTACTGTGACACAGGGTGAAGATGCACACACTCTTGTCTGCTTCTACTTTGCTCATTATAATCCAGTCAACTAAATATTAGGGCTGTCAATCAATTAAAATATTTAATTGTGATTAATCGCATGGTTGTCCATCGTTGATAATTTTTTATCTGTTCACAATGCACCTTAAAGGGAGATTTGTGTTTAATACTCATATCAACATGGAGTCGGCAAATGTACGTGCATTATGCTAATGTATGTATATATTTCTTATTGGAAATAAGTTAACAACACAAACAATGACAAATATTGTCCAGAAACCCTCACAGATACAGCATTTAATAAAGAATATGTTCAAATCATAACGTAACATGGCCAAACTGCATGTGATTATCATAAAGTGGACATGTGGACAAGGGGAGACTCGTGGGTACCCATAGAACCCATTTTCATTCACTATCATGAAGTCAGAGGTCAAGAGACCCCCAAAATTTAGCTTTTTTGAGTTTGGAGCATTATCCAGCCTCCCTCACAAGAAGCCACTATGACATGGTACATATGGATTTCTTAGGTTTTCTAGTTTCATGTGATACCAGTATCTTCATTCTAGCTTTAAAAGTGAGCCCCCAACAACCTAAAAATCACAAATTTTGTTCATCCATTAAATAAATTTGTGGCATTAAAATTAATTTGCATTAACATGTTATTATCGCATTAACTTTGACAGCCCTTCTACATATTAAGTGTTGTTATGGGACTTACACTGGGTCCTTTTGTTGTTTCAGGGAGCCAGAGAAACGTGTCAGTGAAAAGAAGCCTGCAGGTTCAACATCTCCTCCTGCTGGCAGCCCTGCTCCCCCAACTGCTCCCTCTGCTTCAACAGCCTCAATACGCTCAGCCTACCTGCCCTATGCTCCGGCCTTCAGTGTCCTCCTGCAGTGCCTCAAGATGGTACATATAACGTTTTTGTATCCAACTCGCTGATAAGTGGCATGCATGGAGTGCAATGTCTACATCAAAGTTTCAGCCGCTATTTCTTGTGGCTATTGTTCCAGGGTCTGTCCCCCTTTGTAGCAAATTACTTTGCAGTGCACATAGATCCATCTATAACCAATGGTTACAGTGATTTCCCTGGTACCTTTTAAGATATCAGACATGGTTTATTTTTGTCTTGCAGGAGACCGATTGGAAGGTGCTGAAGCTGGTTCTTGACAAGCTGCCATGGATGCTGCAGTACAAAGTGCTGCTGCTCACGTCGCCATGCAGTTTGGACCAGCTCTGTTCTACACTCTGCTGCATGGTAGTGCAAATATAGACACATGCAAATCTATAGACTTTTTCAAACTTGATGACATAAACATTCGAAATAGGCCCCTTTGTATTTCCTGTTCCAGTAGAGAGGTGAAGTTCCGCCTTTTCAGGTGGACCACCATGGGACCTTATTTTGAAAAAAATATGTACAGTGGTGGGTTGTACAGTGGTGCAGTAGTTAGCACTATCGCCCCACAGCTAGAGGGTTGCAAGTTTGAATCCGGCTTGGGTCCCTTCTGTGTAGAGTTTACATGTTCCCCGTGTTAGCATGGGTTTTCTCTGGGTACTCCGGCTTCCTCCCACAGTCCAAAGACATGCAGGTTAGGTTCATTGATGACTCAAATTATCCACAGGTGTGAATGTGAGTGTGAGTGGTTGTCTGTCTCTATGTGTCAGCCCTGCTATGGACTGGCGATGTGTCCAGGGTGTACCCCACCTTCACCCAGTGTCAGCTGGAATCAGCTTCAGCCCCTCCGCTACCCCAAACAGGATCTGCGGGTGCAGATGGGTGTATGGTAGTCAACAGTGAGAGACACATTTTTTTCAATTCTTGATGCCAGTCAACTTAAAAGATAATTTTGCAAGACAAGAAAGTCAGTTTGTTGTAGTATCATTTCGTTTTGTGTGAAACTGCTCTCCATCTTCCATTTTGCACAATATATGTCACCAACACTAGCTAGCTAAGTTAGCTATGCTCCACGCACAAATGAATCTTTATCTTACCTGATGTGATTCATCTAGCGACTCCTGGTCTTTTTATCAGCCGAGAAGTGAAAGAACAAGCGAGACGTGTTGCTTGTGTGAGTACATCCCAGTAGGAAACAAACAGGTATCATAACTTCAGCAAAAGAGACATATTTTCATCTTATACTCAAGTTTTACAGCAAATTGTGACTTTCTTGACTCGCAAAATTATCTTTTAAATTGACAAAGATATGTGTGATTCATGGCGCAATTCAAACGGGATCAAAAAAATATTTGTCCCTTGCTGTTGACTACTGTTAATATTTTTTTCCAAAATAAAGTCCCATGGTGGTCCACCAGAACAGGCAGGACTTGGTCTCTCTATGGTTAACGCCTTAGCTGTCAGGAAGTTAACTTGGTCCAAAGCTGTTGCCCTAGCAACAGAATGGCAATGAAAAGTTTACAAGTCTGTACACTTGAATTTGCTTGCACAGATATGACCAGATGTCACTGCTATATGTTGCTCATTTTTTGTTTGTGTGTGAAGGTGACAGATCGGCTGATCTCAGAGCGATTGAAGAAGACCCCAGAGGGGTTTTCTCGCACTGAAGTTCAGCTGGCGGTGGTTCCTGTCCTCACAGCGATCACCTCCTACCATAACTATCTGGAGCAGTCGAGACAGGTACAAATGATGGTCCGTAGAAAGCAACAGTCGACACCACCAACAAAGTTCAAGGATGCTCTGAAGCTTACATGTTGCGTTTACTGACTGCCAGATTATCCACATTTGGGCAACAGCATCCCATTATGGCTGGTGTCTGTACACCACACAGATTTACCAGCCCCTCCACATGTAATAACACGGAGGCAGTTATTTCCATGCTTGAATGATGTTAGTTAATGTCCTTTCCCCTCTACAGAGAGAACTGGTTCAGTGCCTCGAGACAGGTCTCATTTACCGCTGTGCCAAACAGTGTGTGGTGGCTCTTACAATGTGCACGGTGGAGATGCCTGACATCATGATCAAGCTCCTTCCCGCTCTTATCGTCAAGCTCACCCACATCTCCGCAACTGTTGCCATGGCGTCGCCTATGCTCGAGTTCCTTTCCAGTGAGCACCAAAAGCTTTTCTGAAACTTTTTTCAGTGTTTTTCTTTAGTTTCTTTACCACTGTTGAATGTTTAAGGTCAGTGTGTTTGGTTGATGTGTTCGTTCCTCTGTTCTCTTTCACAGCTCTGGTGCGTCTGCCCCACCTGTATGCCAACTTTGTAGCTGAGCAGTATGTCAGTGTGTTTGCCATCTCTCTACCTTACACCAACCCATCCAAGTAAGTGCTCACATGCACACTAACACACATGTACTCTCAAACACACAGACACCCTCTGAGCAGTTTGTTTCTTCCTTTCCCATCAGGTTCAACCAGTACATCGTGTCCCTGGCCCACCATGTGATTGCCATGTGGTTCATACGCTGTAGACTCCCCTTCCGCAAGGACTTTGTTCAGTACATTACAAAGGTGTGTGTGCGTGTTGCACTTAACATTCACATCAAGGCGCTACCTAATCATACTATGTTATTACAGAGCTATACATACGTTACTAACTACAAAAGACATAAAAACAGAAAACAGTCTTCTGCAGATTTCCCTCTAGAAACTCCATGAAATATTTCCATATATTCTCAAAGGTGGAGAATTTTCCTTAATTGTCGGTGTAATTTTTTCAAGAGCAAGAGAGTGTAATAGACCCTCAAGCCAGATCTGTTGGCTTGCTCTGTGAATTGACTTCCAAAACTTGGCTATCATATACTTTGCTGTAGTAAACAAAAAACAGTCATTTTTTTCTTGCTTAGTTTGCAATTTGCAGAAAAAAATCCAAGGATACATAGTTTAGGACATACTGTCAGTCTTACACCTGTAACATAACAGAATATTGTAAACCTAAATCCAGAAAGCCTGAATAATTGACAAGGCAATGAAATAGTGTGGCCTTTGTACCACATTTACTACACAAGCCAGGGGTGCAGGGATTAAATTTATTTAACAGGGTTGGCGTTATATACAGTTTCATTATCTGTTTATTTTGGAGTAGTTTAAAATGGTCTCTTGCCAGTCCGCGACTGTAAGCTCATCGTTTAGGTCCTCACACCAGGCAAGTCCTTTATTTTCTGAGGAGACCTGGAAGCTATCATCACTATTTCT
This sequence comes from Pterois miles, assembly GCA_947000775.1. NCBI lineage: Eukaryota > Metazoa > Chordata > Actinopteri > Perciformes > Scorpaenidae > Pterois > Pterois miles. The sequence continues at coordinate 3,592,440 of CAMQGK010000230.1, forward strand.
GGGTTCGTCTTTCTACCTTATTTATCCATCCATCGTCAACCGCTTATCCCGTTAGGGGACCCGTTAGGGGTCGCGTGGAGGCTGGAGCCGATCCCAGCTGTCATTAGGTGAAGGTGGGGTTCACCCTGGACAGGTTGCCAGTCCATTGCAGGGCACATAGAGACAGACAACATATAGACAGACCATTCACACTCACATCCACACCTACGGGCAATTTAGAGTCATCAATTAACCTAAACTGCATGTCTTTGGACTGTGGGAGGAAGCCGGAGTACCCGGAGAAAACCCACGCTTACACGGGGAGAATATGCAAACTCCACACAGAAGACAGGCCGGAATCGAACCTGCGACCCTCTTGCTGTGAGGCGAGAGTGCTAACCACTGCACCACCTCAGCCCTCTACCTTATTTATGACTTGCAATTTTTATTTTGAAATATAACATCAGACACATATAAACACATACAAATACGCTTGTAAATACTGAGAAAGAGAACAATACAGTACTAAGTAGTACAAGAGCAAAACTCCCACATGAAAATGAATGTCATCAATGTGCTCTCACCTTATTCTTGTGCATTTATAAAAGAAAATTTCACACTTGAGGAAAGATTTTCTTTTATATGTAGTAACCTTCCTTAAAGGACCAGTGTGTAACAATTAGGGGTATATTGGCAGAAACATAACATTAATAAGTATGCTTTCTTTAATGTATAATAACCTGAAAATAAGAATTGTTGTGTTTTTGTTAACTTTGCATGAGTGGTATATATCTAAATATGGAGAGGGACCTCTTCACAGAGTAGAGTACAGTAACCCAGAATGGACAAACTAAGCACTGGCTCTAGATGAGACCATTTGCGTTTTTACATCAGTCGCCATTGTTCTTCTACATGCTTGGCACATGGGAGAAGCTTCAGGTGGTTGCAGATTGCACCCTCACCACTAGATGTCACCAAATCCTACACACTGCACGTTTAATGCTAAGCTAACTGTCTCCTTGCTGTAGCTTCGTAGTTAACTGACAGGAAAGAGGTATCAATCTTCTCATCTAACTCTCAGCAAGAAAGCAAATAAGTGTTTTTCCCAAAATGTTAAACTATTCCTTTTTAAAGTCTCACAAAGCAGCAAGTGTTGGACAGTGAATCTGGTCTATGTAATGATTTTTAAATTGAATGAGCCTTATTTTAAATCTTTTGTCACTATTTTGGAGTTGTAGCTGACCCTTGTATTGACTTTGACTACATTTCAGTTTTGCATCTCAATATCTTTCCATTCACACCTTTGTCTATGTCTTCAGGGTTTGCGTTCCAACGCCCTGCTGCCATTCGACGACGGTCATGAGCAAAGTTCATTTCGTGCCCGAAGCACCAGCCTCAATGAAAGACCCAAGAGGTAAAGCATATGCACACACACACACACAGCTGCAAGTACTGACATACAAACCGAGCAGCGCCACACACAGCCCATGTGGCCATTGTTGTGTAAGAGGGTTGGGGTTGCCGAGGTAACGGGACTCAGCATGACTGGTACTGTGGTGTGATGGTTGCAGTGACTCCTCTCTGGTTGCCATGGTGATCATTACTTCATTTTATTTGTTTATGCTTTTTACATTTTGAAATTTGTTGTTTTTTTGTGACACAATTTGTTTTTTTATTTAAAGTTCACTACTTCCCATATTAACGACCTACAGGGGTGGACAAAATTACACTCACACCTGTATAATATAATGTAATCTAAGACATCAGTCCTATAGTCTACAGTACATTTTTGTTAGCACTCAGAGGGGCTTTGATTCCTCCCTTTGGTAGTAATTAAAGTTACTGTTGTTATAGTGGATGGCATTAGATTCTCCAGATGTTTGTGCTGCTGTGTCCACCACCTGTAGCATATAATATAAAAGTACATACAGCTTGGGGAAAGAACTATCTGTTTTTCGTTCTCCAGCTGTCATATCTCACCATCTGCTTTTGTTTATGACCAAAGTAAACACATACTTTACATGTATACATAAAGAGAAATAGACACTTTCTCTTTCACACAGAGGTGTAAGGAAGCTCTTCTCAGCAAGGCATCATTCTCGTCTGTATATGGTGTGAATGTTTGTCGGTTGTCTGTCTTTATCGCCCCAATAATCTGCAACTAAAATCCAAAGTAACTCATCACAGCACAGTAGAGGTGATCACAGAGAGAAGGAAGGGACCGAACAGAAGTTTAACCAGCTGAGACTCGGCCGACTAACTTATTCTGGACTGTACCACACTGTTACAGATGTTTGCTGTGATTTGAGCGCCTGCCCTGACCTCGTGAAAAGCCCAGTCTGCTCTGATTGGTCAGCTGGCCCACTCTGTTGTGATTGGTCAACCAAACTAAACTCTCTGTTCCCGCTCCGCTCTAACTAGCTTTGTTTGAGAGCATGCCAAACTAGCCTTTATGTAAATATCTTACTTGGTGACATAATGAATGAATGATTTATTTGAACATGATTGAGTAATACTACAAGTAGATTGAAAAAAAAAAGAAAAAGAAAAAAAAAAAAAAAAAAGAAAAATAAAAGAAAAAAAAAAAAAAGAAAAAAAAAAAAAAAAAAAAATCAACCAATATGGAAAAGGAGAAGGATGAAGAATAAGCTTATTTAGACCTACCCCTTCTCCATTTCTAAAAAATCAATTAGACTCGCACAAAAGAATATATATAATAAATATTTAAATAATGGAAAGAAAAAAATATATATACATATACAATGCACACACACACACACATATATATATATATATATATATATATATTATATATAAACACACAAAAAAAATATATATAAAAAAAAATAAAAAAAAAAAAAATAAAAAAAAAAAAACAAACAAATAATAAAGATGGAAGAAAAACAACTTATTCTTTCTTTCCTTCTTCTGGTAAAAGAAGAAATTTATTTTATATATTTATTAAAAATATATAATTGATCCACCACCAAACAAATGATTCCCCAAAACAAAAAAAAAAAAAAAAAAAAAAAGTTTTTAATGTTGTGTCCTTTATTTCTTAAAAACAAATCCACCCAAACTATATCCCCCCTTAAAAAAAAAAAATTTTAAGAAATAATATTTTTAAAAAAAATAAAAAAAAAAATTTATAATATTATAAATTATAAAATTTTTTTTTATTTTTTAAAAAAAAAAAAAAAAAAAAAGAGGGGGGAAAAAAAAGCCCCCCACCACGTTATGGGAAAAAAGGCGGGACTTCAAGTGAGTCTTTTCAGTCCGTTCAGGAGCAGTGTTTCTGTGGGGGAGAGAGATCTTATACATGCACAAAAACTAGATAACACTAAAGGAAAGAGAAAAAGCACAAAAGCATAAGAGATCTCCTTTAAAAACTTTATAATAAAAGTCAAAATCAATAGTCCCAAAATAACTACAAAAAGTAACCAATATAGTTTGAGATCACACTGCCACATGTTCCCTAAAGAATGTATTTGCACTTCTGTCCCATATATCTTATTATTTTTTCACTTTTTTGCCAATTGTAGCCTTTTTATTAAATCCTTTCTCCTCCTCTGTTGTGCAATTACCTCTTTTTCCCCACATCCCCTCAATCTTGGTTGGATCGCCCACACCTAATTTTTTATTTTGTAAAAACTCCTAACACCCTTGCTGTCATTGCACTCAAGCACACTTCCCGTTACAGCTTTTCATAGTGATACATAGTGCCTCATAGTGCATCAGTTTCTACTGATCTTCCATATGAACCCAATTTCAGTGGTCCATATTGTGCCATCATTCATCCAGTGATCTGTCCTTGTGCTGCTCATTGTGCTCCGTTGGGTTGGAGGGCTGCATGTCAGATTTCATATGAATAAAACAAATCCTTCATAAGATGAGGTCATGGGAACATTAGAAGTTAAATTTTAAATTCTTTATTACCTTTTTAAATCTATTGAAGTACAATAATTGGAGTATTGTCCTTCATTGGCTCCCTCAGAGTATTAGTCCAGACTTGCTGTGATGCAACCCTCAGGTTTAACCCAGCATTTCATTTTTAGTTGGATGTTTTTTCTTCTGTTATAACTTCCATTATATCAGGCCTGTGCTGAGTCCATTCCTACTACTTTACTTCTCCTGTACTAGTCCCTGGCTTCACTATGTACCTGCTGTGTGAAATAATGTTTATTTTGTTGCTCTCCTGAATACTTTGTGTGTATTTTCATTTCTGAGTAGCAGAAGCTGTTTGACTCCTCTGCTGTAGCTTGTCTGTTTTTCCTTTCAGTTGATGTTTATCCTTTTTTTGAATCCCTTTTCTTACTCCGCTCTTCTGTAATCTGATTCATAGTGTTCACTGCTGTTAATTTTCACCTTTTGTTTTTCTTTCAATTCTTCATTTGACCCCCTCCCCTGCCTCCTGCGATTGGGTGCTGCATTGTGGTTGTGGTTTTGGGGGGTGGTCATGTCATCCTGGATCCTTCCTGCATTGCTCCTGGCCCATTCCTTCTCCTGTGACCTCTGCCCTTTGTCCTTTGTGGCCCTACCCTCTGTACCCTGCCCCTCCCCGCAATCCTCTGCGTGGCGTGTGCCCTTTGCTCTGGTGCTCGGGTGACGATTCCTGCTGTCTCCTGATATACCTCCATGCACCACATTCTCCCCCCACACTCCCAAACCACCACCACCCTCACGATGACCTACCCCCTTACTGCCCATCACCACCATATCGCCAACCCGGGCCCGTTCCTCTCTGCCCAGTCTGCGGGCAGCGAAAGTGGCGAAGGCGACAGCGGCGGTAGCCAATAGCAGCAGCTCTCCAGTTAAAGAGCTGAGGGACCTGTCAGCCATGGATGCTTTCCGTTCCCGCAGCATCAGTGTCTCCGAACATGCGGTCCGCAGGTTAGAGAAGAGCCTTCTGGGTAACCAAACAAAAAACAAACAACAACCCAAACACTTGTTGCTTCCTCCATGGGATGGTTGATAGGGGTGTAGGGTCATTGTCATGCGGGTCCGTTGGGCGGGCGTTGGGTGGTTTGTTACCAGGGACACCTGGGGCGGGTGGTGCATGCTGGAGGAACGTTTTGGTGTTGACCTTTTTGGTTTGTTTTGGGCTGCGGTCATACACATGCTGTTGTACTCTTCTTTATATGATTTGCTTTTGCATGCAGTGTTTGCAGAAGACATCAGATAACATTTGATATTTTTCTTTTTGATTTTGCTCTAACACAGATTTTGCTTTTTATTTTCATTCAATTTTAGTTTGTCTTTCTTCTGTTTTGCTGGGTGTATTGCTGACTGGTTTGGATTGGCCTAACAACAAATGAATGGCAGGAGGGACTGGTGCAAAGCATGTGTATTCAAAGCAATAGGATGTTATCCTGATTCACAACATACAACCACAACCTACAACTCTGCCTCCCTTTTCCTGGTGGGAGGGAACACCTGCTTCCTCGACCAGCGACAGGGACGACTGCAACACAACTGCTTTGTTTGCTTGCTTGACATAATTTTGTTTTGCTCCAGTGACAAACATACATTGTGCTGCTAAGACCATGGCAATCTCCTAGTGTGGGATTTTAAGACTAGCTGGGCAGATGTGAACTTTTAAATGTCTGATTACAAAATCATTGATATCACCACACACATATATACACACATGCACTCTCTGCCTGATTTATCTTCATATCTTTATGCTTATCTCTGCTTGGCTGCCTCACGAGACTGACAGGTGCTTACGATCAAACACTGCAGTTGTCAGACGTGGCTGCAGTTGCCACTATTTTGAATATGTCAAACCCCTCCTGCCCAACAGATGGCAGCAAAAGCCCAGTACTTTAATGTTTGAGAGTACTGCGTATTTCATTTCAGTGACACATGGAACTTTATCCTACTAAACAACTGCAGTGTGGATCTGTTTAACCTGCTTTAACCACTGCAACAGCTGTAAATCTGCTACTTTATCCAACAGCTTGTGTCTTGAATGGTAAAACCTGAGCAACAAGTTAGATTATTTTCTAGTGGACTTCACTCCAGACAGCATGACCATGTTTTAAGTTTATAGACTTTTCATAAAATTAAACTCTGTGATGTTGAGGAAAAAAACAAAACACATTTTTTTTTATTCTTCATGTTTAGCTGAGCTCATGCTGTGACGCTCACATAGCTACAATAAAAACAGCAAATATTTGAATTCTTGTAAATGCCATGATGTTCTGCTTTAGTCTGATTTGTGTAAATGCAATGAAATAAATGTGATAATATTAGAAAGCAGCGAACATAGCCGTGAGCGTTTCATGGTCATACTGTTTGGAGTATGTATCCACTTGACATTGAATTAAAAAATGAATCACTGTCTCAGAATGGTAAGTACAGAAATTGTGTGGTATAGTTGTTTATTCACACGCTGGGACTTGGTATGAGTTGGAGATTTCTTGTTCCCTGAATTAATGATCTGCACAGCTGTATAAAAAAATCTGTCCTTAAATCTCTCAGTTTTTTTTGCGGTGTGCATATATTTCTGTTTAAAAGAAAAAATAGTTTATATTATAGTGTCTTATGTAAACGGGAGACAGTAAGGCTGACAAAAACAAGCCTAAAACTGTTTACCCTGATTGCTCCATGGATGTTCGTCTTGCCTTGTCATAGTTGTTTTCTGTCATATTCGTTTCAGCATTTGTTCCTTTAACTTTTCTTTGAGACTGTGAAGCATGAAAAAAGTCTGCCTGCCTTGTATACTCCCCACAGTGCTGAACAGAGACATCTCAGTCGGGCTCAGTCATCCCAGTGTGTTGCTGTAAATTGCTCATTTTGAGTGTGCTTACTTTTGAGCAGCGAGCCAGCGTGGCCATCATTTTGACTGAAGTATCTCAAGCCCTGATTGAGACTGATGTTAATATCCTAAAGGTGCTTTTAACTTGATTTGCCTTTAGTGCACAGCAGTAATGGTTGTTGTGGATACAAAGAGGTGCTGCTCACTCCACACAGTGAATGCTAATAGAGCGATTTGGCTGCAGCAGAGGCATTAGTGCAGAATTAAACACATTCAGTCACACACAGCTTCTACCTGCTGGTTTCTCTGCAGTCCTGTGGCTTACTTGGCATCAAAACATATTACACCATGTTTCCTTTCTGCCTCCTATACAGAGCTTATATGCATCTAGGGGAATAACCAGTGTCGTGTCACAGCTTATGAGGCCACTTATACCATGTCCCAGTGTTTGTCTGTGCTCAATTGTCTGTTGGTGCATTTGCCTATATCACACACATGGATGCATGTGTGCATATAAATGCTTGTGTTGCATGTGATATTGGCAGACATGGTGTGTTTGTGGGATTTTGGTGATATTTTGCATTTCTCACTGTGTCTGTATATCTGAGCTTGCATGTCTCTGTGTGCACCGATTATATGTTTGATTGTATCCGGAGCCTGTGTGCCTCCTCCTTCTTCTTCTTCCACCACCCTTCTCGCCGTTGTTTAGCTTTATCTCCATTTCCTTCTGTAGGATGCACACATCAACCACCACCTGCAGCCTGGGCTCCGCTGATGAAAACGCGGTGACTCAGGCAGACGAGGGGCTAAAGACTGTCCACCTGGAGCTCACAGAGACCTGTTTGGACATGATGGCACGATATGTCTTTTCCAACTTCTCCGCCCTGCCCAAGAGGTGGGCAAGGACTTATATATTTTTAATCAGTATGTTTGTCTGGTGCATGGTTGGCACATAACAATAGTGATGTTTTGCAAAAAAAAAAAACAAACAAAAAAAACAAGAATTGTAAGAAGCTGTAGCAGTCAAGAAATTTACCTCTTTTGTGCTCTTAGGTCTCCCATCGCAGAGTTCCTTTTGGCGGGGGGCCGCAGCATGACCTGGCTGGTGGGCAACAAGCTTGTGACCATAACAACCAGCGGAGGGGTCAGAACGCAAGCGCTGCTGGGCATGGACATGGCTGAACGGCTGGGAGGAGGAGGTGAAATGACGAGGTAAAGAACACACACACAGAAAATCATAAAAAAAATCTGTGATTTTAGTCACGCAAGGGATGCCAAGGTCAGTCTTCTGTTGGGTGTTTGGTCCACCACTTTGGTCCTGACTGGAATGTCTCAACATCTATTGGATGATATCCGTGCCATGCATTTTATTTGTAGTATTTTATTAGTGTTAGGTGTAATATGCTTCCAAGCACTAGGGGGGTGTATGGTGTGGGCAGAGGCTAGCCTCAGGTAGCTCATAAGTCACATGCCAGTTACCACAGGTGCTGCTGAATAGGAGAAGCAGACAGTTTTTGACTGTGCTCTGAGGAGATCGAGGTCTGTGTTTTGTGCTCCTTGGTGTACTATTGTGCTCGAAGGACATTATGAGTTGTGTGGTTATCAAAGGACATTGTGGACAGTACATGTCTCAACCAAAGACGTGACGTACACAGAGTGGACGTGACTAGTAAATAAATGCCCTGTTATCAAGTATTGGAGCTTTGTACATCGTTTGTTTGCACATGTCTAAAAAACACTCACCAATCAGCAGCCAGTAGTGGCTAAAAGTACAGGAGATTAGTCACTACAGATGGATTGCCATGAATTTTGGGGATAAAATCTCACTGTGACTAAATAAAATGTTGATTTTGGTGATTCTGTGATTTTTCATCTAGTGCAATCTTCAGGTCAACACTTAAGTTTATCTAACACTTTGGTTTATGATCAAATGCCTGCAGAACTAATGACATTCCCACCAGCCTCAGCTGTGCTTTGTGTTTAGAGCTAATTAGCAAACATTAGCATGCTGTGTCTAAGTACAACCTTACAGAGCTGCTAGCATACAGTAGAGTCAGGGCTCAGCACTAGCTTTTACAGTAACCAAACGTTTTATCTGGTACTTCACAAAATTTTACGGTGTTATTGATAACATTTATGTGTAGATGAATATTTTAAAAAGTAATTAGACATCCACAGAGCTTTTAGAAAGGTGCCAAATAAAAGTATGGCTTTTCCTGAAAATATTTTGGTGGATCCAAAATGAATGTTTTGTTGATCTCTGTGGAAGATAATTTGGTTTCTTCATCTAACAAGGCTTGTAAGCCAGTAGCAAAGTGACGTTTGTTTCACATGGTATCTCTGTGTTACCAGTTAGTGCGGACAAAACGGATAAATGGCTAAGCCTGAGGGTAAGAGCCTGGCAACTTGTTGTGATGTAAATGCAATGGAACGAGGGAGGGAGTATGACATCTAGTAGCTGAATGTTATCAATGCCATCAATAGCACCTTTACATGTTCTCAGTTAACTCAGTGGTATAGAAGTTTCTAGTAGTGCAGCTGTTGTCATGTTGTTCACAGATCCCTCAAAAATGAATCCACCAGGTTACTGGCTGCTTGTTCATCTGTTCTCTCCCTTTCAAATTTGGGTTTTCTGGACCTTTGTGCTGATTCCCATCACAGATCAATAGGCCCTTCAGCACATCTCAGATTGTAGATCCCTCAAGTGACACCAACATCAGCTTGTCCATCATTTCGGCTTTCAGAGATGACCTCCAACCTGTACTGATTCTGCGTAGACAGCTGAACCCTCTCTCACAAACATTTAAGGAGACTGGGGTGCACATTTTTCAGTTGCTACTGATGGCAATCAAAGGCCAAGAATCGGTTGGCAATTTCTAAAAATGGTTACCAATGGCGACCTGGCAACCTTTACTGTGGAGCCCTGTCGAGTCTTATTCTTGCTATCTGCATTGTAATCACCTCTCTTACCTGGTCCTGCAGGTCAGATCCGTCACTACACACCCGAATCACCAAAGAGGCTCCTGCCAAACTGGAGTCCCAGTCGAGCCAGCAGCACAACAGAGCCACGCGCATACGGGTCCGCTCCATGTCAGGTAATAAAATTCAGCTACTTGACAGGTAACACTTGCCCTCAAGACTTAGAACATCCCATGACTGGCACACCACCTTCACTCTTATTATTTCAGCAACTATGGTTTTGGTATTGAAGAGAAATTTCTAATGATTGTGTGGACAAGATTAAAATACCTGAGGCCATATAAACTGTATTACATAATAATTGCAGCCAAATATCTACCAATCTACAGTTAGTTCTATTTTCTGAAATCCACTTTTGAAACATGTTTTGAAGAGCAGGTAAAATGAGCTGGGTTCCCGCTGTCTTCACATGAGAAATAATCCTGTAGCTTTTATGCTCCACGGATTTGCAGCCATGCTTTTATCTGTGCCTGCCTGTGGTATCTCATTACCTTTTCACTGCAGCCCACTCTACTCCCGCCTGATCCATGTGATATTATTGGCATTATGTATCATTATTCCATATCTAGTCAGAGTACATTCAAAGGAAAATTGGATGCAAAATTAGACCTCTTGGTTGTGATCCTCCACACATTAATGTCTGTAAGTACTTGTGTGCTTTGGATGTTGTGTCGGTGTTTCTTGGTGACATGAGGAATCATATCTAGATCTTGAATCCTATATCTTTTTGGCCTTGTAAGTCTACCCTCACATGAAGAGTATATTTTGTGTCCTTACGCCATGTCTGATGTTTAATTAAAGGCAACCTTCATGATATAAAAAAAATTATAACGTATAAGATGAGCTTGGTGTCTCAAACATCATACAATGTGAGGAGAAGAGTTGTTAATTTCTGAGGATGATGATTTGTTCCAGGTGGCCACGCTCTACGTGCCGGTCCTGCTCAGAGTCTCAGTCCTCTGGTGTCCCCCTCTGAGGGGGAGTTAGCTGCTCCGCTCTCTCCCCCCTCTGCTTCCACGCTGGATGGTCTGGGTCCTCCCTCCTCTGCCTCTGCCACCCCGTCTGCTCCCCCGCCTCTCAAAGACAACCCCAGCCTGGCTGAGTTTGTCCCCATGCTCACACAGGGCTGGGCAGAGATCTTCATACGGAGGCCGTCTGGTGAGCAAACCTTACAACAACCACTGAATGAACAAAGTCTGTGAGGGTTGTTGTTTAGTCATTCAAAGAAGGTTTAGCTGTGTGAGTGATTTTGTTTATTATCATTATTGTCTTAATTATTATTAACGCAAGACCATACCAATTAACTACAAATTGAATATAATAGGGCTGTAAGTCCCTTTACAAAGTTAATCATGATTAATCGCATATTTGTTATCTGGTCAAAATGTACGTTAAATGGAGATTTGTCAAGTATTAAATAGGCTTACCAACATGGGAGTGGGCAAATATGCTGCTCTATGCAAATGTATGGATATAGTTATTTTTGGAAATCAATTAACAACACAAAACAATGACAAATACTGTCCAGAAACTCTCACAGGTACTGCATTTAGCAGATCATAACATGGCAAACTACAGCCCAACAGGCAACAACAGCTGGGTACCCGTAGAACCCATTTTTATTCACATAGCTTGAGTTCAGAGGTCAAGGGGCCCCTTTGAAAATAGTCATGCCAGTTTTTCCCTCGCCAAAATTTAGTTATTTTACTTCCTTCGCAACAAGCTAGGATGACAGTGGTTGGTACCAATGGATTCCAGTTTCATATGATACCAGTATTTTTGCTGTAGCTTTAAAACAGAGCCTGTTACAACCTAAATACAACCTAAATTGCAACTCGCGTTAATGCCTTAAAGAAATTAGTGGTGTTAAAATTAATTTGTGTTAACACATTATAATAAATATAATATAATTAATTTTGACAGCCCTTCAAATTTCACAATGAATGCAGTGTTTTTCAGCAGAGGAGTAAGTGGATTTATAAGCTTGCTTGAAAACACTGGTAAAGGAAGAGTCCCTGCTTGCAGCTGTAGTATCACATGAAGATAACGACAAGAAGCTAAAAATGTGACAAAAACACAAAGACAGCTTAATGGTAAATCGATCTTATGTCTTTATAAGTTGATTTTTATATTGCTCTGACGTATTGTGAGTGGATGGAAGAAGGAAATGATCTAAAAATCTCTGATATGCTTTGGTAAACTTTCAAACCATCTTTCTGTCTGCCTTCACAGGTAACACAAGCTGGCTGATGTGCCTGGAGAACCCACCCAGTCCCTTCTCCTCTGAGCTTGGCAACATGCCGCTACAGGAGCTCTCCACTATTCTCATGGCCATGGAGGGAGTGAAGGAGCCTCCCAACCAGACAGCCAGCGCTCCTGCCAGCACTGCTGCTCCGGCACCTGCCCCCGTCTCTGAGCCGCTAACCCAAACACACAGCAGCATCGGAGAGAAGGCCAACCTGATCCAGCGCTCAAACACCGGTGGGTAACACTCTGAGGAGAGAAAGCTAGACAGATCAGTAATTTTGACTTATGTTTTGTGTTGGTGGTTGTAATTGATCAATGCAGGTTATTTGTTGAAGCATTTTAAGATCACAGCAATGTTATGGGGTTATCAGTCAAATAAACGCAACAGTGCAGCTAGAATATTTAGCTACAGAACAGAAACTCATAATGGACTAATAAATGTATTGATGCATGAATGCATCCCTCTTGTCTGCCTGACTGCTTGTCTTTGGTCCCATTTAATGGACTGAGCTAAGTGCCAAATTGCCTGTAAATACTTCATTTGAACCTGAAGATGATGAAGAGGTCAGCTCGGATTTGCTTATGTCATTGGTCATCACAGCTTTGACATGCTTTTTGTTTATCAGTCAATTGTCTTTTTTTTTTTTTTGCAGAAGCCTGTTGTTCAGTGATGCCCAGTGTCCTTTGCTTATGTTCATTACTCTCTTCCTCTGGGACTCTCCTGCCTCCAGTTATTAATCTTGACATTTTCACTTTATTTACCTGCCCCCATCTTTTCTCTTCATTCTCTCTCGCAGCATTTCTTCTTTTCTCACTGCCTTTATGATGTTTTTTCCCCCTCATGGTTTTTCATCATTACTGCCATGCTGGTTTGTGATTGACTGCGGTGCGTTATGTGGTGTCATGTGCCACCGACCTGTCGTCTGGTGTCCCGCCAGCAGTGGGTGGCTCTCTCTGGTCTCTGGGTTTGGGCTCTGCCCCCCCAGGTCCTCCAGCCCCCGGCAGGTTGCACAGGAGCATTTCCTGGGCAGGTACCGTCCACCACATGTGTGCCCCCACGCCTCCCCCTCCAACAAACTCCTGGTGTAGTGTATTTCTTCTTACTTGCACAATACAGTGGTCTGCCAGCACAAACTGGAAGTGACATTTGGTAGTTGATATTTTCATGATATCCTGTTTACTGGAAGTTAAAACATTTAGCAGGAAAGTCATACACTATCTCTTATTTGCTATCAACTGTGTAAGATCCGTAGACAGCAATATTGTTTTCCTAATAAAATATGCTTATTTGCTTTTTTGACAGCTGTTACATGAGAATATAGATACCCCTCTCATATCTGTCTGTTGTTTAACATGAAGTTAGACCCAGCAGCTTGTTAGCTTAGCTTAGCATAAAGACTTGAAACAGGGGGAAACAGCTAGCCTGGATTTGTCAAAAGGTAATAAAAACGAGCATCTCCAAAACTCATTTTACACATACAGTATCTACCAGTGCAGTGCCTGCTCTCTGTATTGCCTGTTTGGAGCGTGCTGATCCTTTGCCCCCCAGAAGTGCTGCTTGCAGTGTTGCCAAGAACCGCTCATTGCTCACATCCAGCAGCAGAGGTGAACTGCAGTCAATGAGCCACAGCCTGTCAAGGTCCACTATGGACGACATGCTTGGCTCAATCCACAGAGCCTTGAAGCCCAGCCCACACTGCAGCACAGAGTGTAATTGCTCATTTATTCAAAATTTATTAATATTGAATGTTTCACATGTCCGAATTGTACCAACTTTGACACTGCACCTCCTTGGGTCCACAGCAGTTCACCTGCCAAGTTTGAAATAGATTGGATAAACGGTCTCAAGATAAGTGGGACACACATACACGTATGCACAGAGATTCCTTGCTTTATACTCAGATGTTTGTGTAATCCATATAATCCATCACTGTGCATAAAGTACATCTATGAATTGTAAAAACAGAATTTTCAGTTTCACAGGGGTTATCTATCTTTCTAAGCAAGAAAGCGAATAAGCATATCTCCCACAGTGTCAATCTGTTCTTTTACTTGTAAGTGAGATATGATGTGTAGGAGTTTATGTCCATTTTGCAGCTCTCTCCTGCAACAGATAAATCAGTTGTGCAAAAGACCTGCTGCTTCATACGTGAAAATTGTGCAAGTGAAGGAATTCAGTGTTTCTGCTTTACCCATCAATCTTCTGTTAACACGGGGAGGGAGGGCCCTCGACAAGAGATACTGAAAACATGCCTGCACTCGGATCAATCAGTCCAATGACGCCTTAAGATGGATCATGATTTATTTCTTGACTCCTTCCGTGATTAGTTTTTCCTTCCTAATCATTTTCAATAATTCACTGAAATATACTCCCAGGTTGACCTTTTAACCTTTTACCCTCTTATGTTGTCAACAGGAAAGCCCAGACCTCATCCAACTACACTGCTCACAAAAATAAAGGGAACACTAAAATAACACATCCGAGATCTCAATGAATGAAATACTCCAGTTGAAAATCTTTGTTCATTACATTGTGGAATACGTTGAGAACAGAAATCAAAACTATTGTCCCATGGAGGTCTGGATTTGGAATCATACTCAAAATAAAAGTGGAAAATCACTTTTCAGGCTGATCCAACTTGAGTGGAAATTCCTCAAGACAAGTCAAAATGAGGCCCAGTAGTGTGTGTGTGTGGCCTCCACAGGCCTGTCTGTCCTCCAACGCCTGGGCATGCTTCTGATGATGTTCTCCTGCGGGGTCTCCTCCCAGACCTGGATTAAAGCATCACTCAACTCCTGGACAGTCTGTGGTGCAACGTGGCATTGGTGGATGGAACGAGACATGATGTCCCAGATGTGCTGGATTGGATTCAGGTCTGGGGAACCGGCAGGCCGGTCCACAGCATCAATGCCTTCATCATGCAGGGACTGCTGACACACTTCAGCCACGTGAGGCCTAGTATTGTCATGCATCAGAAGGAACCCGGGCCCACTGCACCAGCATATGGTCTCACAGTGGGTGTGAGGATCTCACCCCGGTACCTAATGGCAGTCAGGGTACCTCTGGCTAGCACATGGAGGGCTGTGCGGCCCTCCAAAGAAATGCCTCCCCACATCATTACTGACCCACCATCAAACCGGTCATGCTGGAGGATGAACGTTCTCCACGCCATCTCCAGACTCTGTCACGTCTGTCACATGTGCTCAGTGTGAACCTGCTCGTATCCGTGAAGAGCACAGGGCGCCAATAGTGAATCTGCCAATCTTGGTGTCATCTGGCAAATGCCAATCGCCCTGCACCGTGTTGGGCTGTAAGCACAAACCCCACTTGTGGACATCGGGCCCTCATACCACCCTCATGGAGTCTGTTTCTGACAGTTTGAGCAGAAACATGCATATTAGAGGCCTGCTGGAGGACATTTTGCAGAACTCTGGCAGTGCTCCTCCTGTTCGTCCTTGCACAAAGGAGGATGAAGTGGTCCTGCTGCTGGGTTATTTTCCTCCTACGGCCCCCTCCATGTCTCCTGGTGTAGAGGCCTGTGCTGGTATCTCCTCCATGCTCTGGACACTGTGCTGACAGACACAGCAAACTTTCTTGCAACAGCTTGCATTGATGTGCCATCCTGGATGAGCTGCACTACCTGAGCAACTTCTGTGGGTTGTAGACACCGCCTCATGCTACCTCTAGGGGTGAGAGCACTGACAAAATGCAAAAGTGACCAAAACATCAGCCAGAAAGGATGAGAACAGAGAAATGGTCTGTGGTCACCACCTGCAGAACCACTCCTTTATAGGGGTTGTCTTGCTAATTGCCTTTCATTTCCACCTGTTGTTTGTTCCATTTGCACAACAGCAGGTGAAATTGATTCACAGTCAGCGTTGCTTCCTAACTGGACAAGTTGATTTCACAGAATTGTAATTGACTTAGAGTTACATTGTGTTAAGTGTTCCCTTTTTTTTGAGCAATGTATTTCACACTTTTCTTGCCTTACTGGTAGACCAGTAGGGTGATGAAGATGTTAATCAGAGCTGCAGTTTTGAGGGCCAACACTCAAGTGTCTAAGAGACCTGACTGTGTTGGCTTCTTCTTCTTTGAGTGTAGGGAGAGTGTTAGTTGGGAGTTACAGGACTGGAGGACCTGGTCTGGGCTGCTGTTGCAGTACCCGCTTTGTGTTTGGGCTGAGATTACCAACAAACCAACCAGATGCATGTGTCTTGATGGAAAAATCAAATAGATGAACCAGTGATGGATAGATGCTGCCTGCTACATTGATCTTTGTCTCAGATCTCAGTGTGTGTAGATTGGACTTACTTATGTAGATCATGATTTTGTTCATGTGCACATGTGTGAGTTTGCCTGACTGCCTCTGAGTTTTTTTGACCAATGTGGATACATCTTATTCTGTTTCTTGTTATGATGATTAATCGCACTTATGTACTTGACCTAGATTTTAGAGAGAATGTGTACAAGGTGTCAAAATAACTACTGACAGCTGTGATGAAATCAGTGATGTTTGTTGTAGGAGTCTAACTAATAGCTGATTTGTGGTGTGTATATTTGTGTGTGTGGGGGTGTGTGGGTGGTGGGGACACAACAGTTTTTGTGAGCGTGTGTATTCACCTATAACCCACATGGTTGTTGCTGTGTCCTGCTGTAGACTCTGTGGTGGTGCTGGAGGAGGGGTCAGGGGTCACCACAGCACATACCCCTTCTGATTGGCTAGAGAGTGAAGAGTTTGAGCCAATGACCTCTGATCCCATCTTCATGTCTGCGGACAAGTTCACAAAGACCCCGCCGCCTGGAACACTCAGCAGGGTAGGTAGTTGGTGCTCTCTTTTTTTAACTTCTGCACACAAAACAGCGTATGATTCTTATGGCGAATAATTAAAATGCCATATGTGCTACAGCGTAGTAAACAAAGCAGACTAATAGACATTACCATGTTTTTTTCCTGGCTGTACTGTCTGTACACACTGTGAAAAGATGAACCACCACCGGTTGCTTCATTGTCAGCTGATGAGATTCAACGTTGCCTACACTATTTAAGTGGGTTTCCCCACCGGTGCTCCTGCGTAATAAGTGGCATGCCAGCACAGCCAAATGGAGCACAAACAGCATTTTTAGTCTGCATTTAAAGGGACAGTCTGTAGGATTTAATGGCATCTAGTGGCGTGGTTGCAGATTGCAACCAACTGAGTATCCCTCTGCTCACTGCTCCCTTTGTTAGATTGCGGTAATGTGAGCCGCCGAGTGCAAAACCGTGATAACACCATTCGCCTCACTCAGGCTATCCTTACCATAATAACACTACTTTAGGAGTAACGGAAGTCAAATGGCGGCTGATGGTACCACCATTTAGCTCTCTGTGGCCTTCAGGTAACATAAAAACACAAAAGGCTCTCGCTAGAGCTGGTGTTTAGTTTGACCGTTCTGGGCTACTGTAGAAACATGCCAGTGCAACATGGTGAACTCTGTGAAGAGGAAATGCTCCCTATGTAGATATCAACTTTTCTAATCTTTCTCTTCCAGTCCTCCTCAACTTCCAGTCAAGATGATGAAAAGTCAACGCTGGAGGAAGTGAGTGAAGGAGCAATTCCCATCGATCAGCCCACTCTGGGACCCTCCACCCC
The DNA here is from genome assembly GCA_947000775.1 of Pterois miles. Classification (NCBI taxonomy): domain Eukaryota; kingdom Metazoa; phylum Chordata; class Actinopteri; order Perciformes; family Scorpaenidae; genus Pterois; species Pterois miles. The sequence continues at coordinate 3,610,036 of CAMQGK010000230.1, forward strand.
AGGGAGCCAGGGGCCCGAACTTCCCTTCCAGACCCACACTCAGTCCCAGGGTCATGGACTTAATAAGTCCAGCTCCTCTCCAGAGCTTCAAACCTTACCCGAAGCCTTCTCCAAGGCGGCTATGGAGTCTGACACTGCCCCAGGAGACACATCATGGCCCAGAGCACCTTCAGATGGCAAGCCTCAACCCCAGCAGCCTCATTTTGAGAAAGAGAAGGTGGAGGGAAGCATAGGAGAGGATATGAATGGACTGGAAGGTCAGAATCAAGGGAGTGAAGGCCCAAGTGTAGTGTCATCTCAAAGTGGAGGAGCAAGGATGAGGTTGGAGTTTCCAGCAGCAGCGGCACAACCCGGACCCATCTCCCCCAGCGGAGGACACCGACCCCGGGGTCACACCATCTCAGTATCAGCCCCCTCCTCCAGGAGGGAGAGGAGGATGGAGAGAGAATCATACCACAGTCGACCTGGACCCAGCAACACTGAGAAGATCTCTGGACTGAGCCCCAGGTACTCCAAGAATATCACAAACTAGATGGCATGCTTCCACCATCTAGTAAAGGAGTCACAGTATGTCATAAAACATTCATAATATAGTATATAGTCATATAGTCAGTATATAGTCATAAAATGTTGGAAAAAAAAGTCATAGTATAGTATGTCAAAAGATTTCATGAAAAAGTCATAGTATGTCATTAAATGTTAAAAATGTAATAGTATACTATGTCAAAATGTCATATTTATGTCAAAAATAGTACCGGTATGTCGGTCTGTGAATGTTCTCATTCATCCAGGTCATATTCATTCTGGCAACAATTGAATCGAAGGCAACTGGACTTAGTCCCTACTAGTCAGACTAGTGGGGACTAGTCAGACTGTAGCGTTCGAACTGATGAAGCCACTTGGATAAGGGGCGAAACGTCTTCAGAGACAAATCTAAGTCCAGTTGCCTTTGATTCAATTGTTGCCAGAATACCGGTATGTCATAAAAATTGATAGTATATGTCGAAAAATTTCATGAAGAAGTCATTGTGTAATATGCCATGAAGTAGTATGCCATGAAAACTGCCATAATATAGTACGCCAGAAAGAAACTCATGCTATAGTTTGTCGAAAATCTAATGAAAAAGCCACAGTATAGTAGATTGTAAAATTTCATGAAAAAGTCATAGTGTGATGTTGAAAAATGTCATGAAAAAGTTCATTGTATAGTATGTCAAAAAAGTCTTGAAAAAATCTAGTATAGTACGAGAAATAATTCATAATAGTATGCATGAAAAGGTCAGGGTATAGTATATCAAAAAAGTAACTAAAAGCCATAGTATAGCATGTTATAATTGATAATAGTGTGTCTAAAAAAGTCATTGTCCATCCATCCATCGTCAACCGCTTGTCCTGTTAGGGGTCGGGGGGGGGCTGGAGCCGATCCCAGCTGGCATAGGGTGAGGGCGGGATTCACCCTGGACAGGTCGCCAGTCCATCGCAGGGCACATAGAGACAGACAACATATAGACAAACAACCATTCACACTCACATCCACACCTACGGGCAATTTAGAGTCATCATCTAACCTATTAACTATTAATATTAATTAACCGTCTTTGGACTGTGGGAGGAAGCCGGAGTACCCGGAGAGAACCCACGCTAACACGGGGAGAACATGCAAACTCCACACAGAAGAGTCCCAAGCCGGAATCGAACCTGCGACCCTCTTGCTGTGAGGCGAGAGTGCTAACCACTACACCACTGTGCAGCCCCAAAAGTCATAGTATAATATGTTATTAAAAAGTGATACATATAGCATCACACATTGCTATTATTGCCTCACACTTACATTTACCAACCAGTCAAGTTGCAGTTTCCATCCATGTCTGTCCAAAATGTCATCACTTCATTTGATCCAATTCAACATTTGCTTGAAACTGTCATAATTAACCTACAAATTCTTGAGTTATGGCCAAGTGATTGTGATTTGTGAGGTCACAGTGACCTTGACCTTTGACCACCAAATGCTAATCAATTCATCCTTGAGTCCAAGTGGATGCTTTTGCCAAATTTGAAGAAATTCCCTCCAGGTTTCTGAGATAGCCTGCCAATGACGAAAATTGTAATCAAGTTGTACAGCCCAGTTTAACAGCTATGACTATGTGTTACAGTACTGGAAAATGAAAAGAGAGTTTAGTCCATACATAGCTGTATATTTGTTCATATTTTATGACATGTCTATATTTGTACGCTTATGATGTAGATATTTCTGAATGCAATGCCAATGACTCACACACCTATTATGTGGTTTAAGTGCCTTGTATAAAGCCAACATAAGGCTTTTTTCAAATTCTTGTGCTTGTGCTCAACACTTATTTTTCTCTTGATTTCTTCTTTTTTTTGCTCTAGCTTTGTATTCCTCCAGCTGTACCACTCTCCTTTCTTTGGAAACGAAGCCAACAAGCCGCTGCTGCTGCCCAAAACTCAGGTTAGTTGACCTCTCCGGCTGACCCGGAGTCTGCTCCGGTGTGTTTTATGCCGTGTCACTTACAGTGTTTATTTTCTGTGGCAGGTGATTGACCGCGCTGTGAAGGTCCTGGACCAGATGCCTCCTTATGACACCCATAAGATCGGAGTGGTGTTTGTAGGAGCTGGTCAGGTGAGAACACTTCATCTAATATTCACTGTCAGATAATTCCCATACTCGCTCGCTTCACATCTTCATCTCCTCCACTCTCTCCAGGTTAACAATGAGGTCGCCATCCTGTCAAACGAGTACGGTTCGAACCGCTACGCTGCCTTGCTGACAGGCCTGGGCAAATTAATCCATCTGAAAGACTGTGACCCCGACCAGATCTTCCTCGGGGGGCTCGACCAGTATGGAGACGACGGAGAGTTCACCTACTGCTGGCATGATGACATCATGCAGGGTGAGTGTGTGTGATAGGCAAAAAAAAAAACAAAACAGTCCATGTATGTTTTTTTTCATTATGTATTTTCCACAGCCATGTTATTAATGAGACCTTGTCTCTGCAGCTATCTTCCACATAGCCACACTGATGCCAAACAAGGAGAGCGACAAGGGCTGCTGCAACAAAAAGCGTCACATTGGCAACGATTTTGTCATGGTGGTGTACAATGACTCTGGAGAGGAGTACAAACTGGGCACCATTAAGGTACATGGACACACACTCATGCATACCGTACATGTCTGAAATCTGCAGTATGTGATTTGAACTTTAATCTTCTTTTCCTCCCATTAGGGTCAGTTTAACTTTGTAGAAGTCATTATAAAACCGCTGGATTATGAATGTAACCTGGTCACCCTGCAGTGCCGCAAAGGTGAGCCAATCCGTGGCTTTTCTCTGCTCTTGCTTTTTGCCACTCTGTTTTTTTTTTTTTTTTTTTTTTCTTTTATTCCTTCTCTTTCTCTGTCTTTCAGACCTGGAGGGATTAGTTGATACAACAGTGGCAAAAATTGTTTCAGACCGCAACCTTCCACTCTTAGTCAGACAGATGGCTCTGCATGCAAATGTAAGTCTCCTCCATATCTCGTCCTCTCACACCAACACACACACACACACACACACACACACACACACACACACACACACACACACACAGAGGCCCTGATCACTCATGGTGCATTAAGATCCTATCGAGACCACATTCAGAGGTCGTCTGGACCACATATGGCCAAATTCTTTTAGCAGTGTGTAAGCAAATGTGTCCAGGGCCACATGAAGTACTCCCTATCCAACTGACGTCCCGCTGACATCCACGGAGCCTCACTGTGCTCCTCATGTGAATAGAGCAGCATGAAAACGACTTCTGTGCTCTACTGTATTCTGTCAGTACAACTGTATTTTATCAAAATATATCTTATCTATCGGCTACATATCTACAGTATAAAATGTACCAGAATTCACGAATATGTTGTATGTTACCACTGCCATTCCTGTAATCTTGTGTCAAGTCTGCTGTGTTAGCCAAATGTTTACTGTTTATTTTCATATAGAGCAGGGAAGTGAGATCAGATCACAAGTGTCCATGTGGAGATGTACTCTAATGGCAGGTGTAAGCAGATGTATCAGAAGGCATGTTAATGCCAGGTCTGAACAGGGCCATATTCACTCTTCTTCGTCTGCCCGCAGATGGCCTCTTTGGTGCATCAGTACCGGGCCAACCCATCTGATGCTTATGCCTCCAAGTGGTTAGCGAGATTACGGCACATTAAGAGGATCAGGACAAGGGTAAGGCAACACATGCAAAGAGAGGTTCTCCTTCATCAATGCCACTGCTTTTCCTTAATGTCGTCCATCTTGCCGTCTCTCTGCTCTGGCCCAGGCCCAGGAAGATATTCAGTCTCGCTCGACTCCCGGCATCTCTCTGACCCAAGGACACACTCAGCAGAACAAGTCGTTTCAGCAGAGCACTCCAGCGCCAAACCCAGAAGCCTCCGGGCAGAGGAAAAGACTTGTATCAACAGTGGATGATTTCACTGATTTTGTTTGATTACATTTCATGTCCTGGCGGACTCGCATGAATGCAGACATGCATCCACCTGCCTTACAATGGAGGTGAGTTTACTGTCATTTCTCTGTGTGGAAGAATTTAGGACGACACACTGATTTGGACTTAAACCAATCGGGACTTTGTATTGGAAAACCTATGAGCTTCACAGTTTAAGAAAGGCTTATTTTGTGATGAAGTACTGATGAAGACAGTCATTTCTGCATATTTTTTCAAAATGCTAATGCTTTGCACTTTTTAGGTCTAATCATGATGTTTCTGATGCGCAACATGAGATGAGTAAAGTTGCACAGAACACTACATTTGAGAGCAGGGTGTTTGTGAGTAAATGTGTGGAATAAAAAAAAAAAAGAAAAGTGAAACAGTTTGATACCGCTTTTGTGACCGCTCCATTACAGACCATAAATGTGTCGCAAAAGGACAGAAGATTACATATTTGACTTTAGTGTTCGACACCAAAACGATTTCATTATGCGCAGCTCAGCTGTCAAACTCTTTATTCGACTTTGTCAAGTGCAAAAGCAGGAGAAGTGCTACAACTGCAAAATACAGATACGAGATACAAAGAAGAGCATAGACAATTGTTTTCAAATACAAATTTGTGACACCATTTAAAAAAAAAAAAACCCAACTGTACAACACAAAGAGACAGAAGACAAGAAGACGGGCTTTGGCACTATCTCGTTACACGCTGTACACAGAGCAGGAATAAGGTGGCCAGTGGAGGCGCTGACTGTTGAGCTTCCTGTGGTTTGTAGTTGGCATATTGTGAACGAAGACTTATATTAAATACATAGATAGCTTTGGCTGTAGTGCTTCAGTTAGGATCGAAGAAATGTAAAAACTTTGGGGGTTTGCAACACCAGTGCTTGACCTAATGCATATGCCACTGCAGCACATAAACAATACTGATCATGAAAAGCAAAAATATATACACCACGAAGCACCAATATATACAGAAAAGTACACACAGACGAAGCAAGGTCTTTTTCGTGAGAGCCTAAAACGTGTTATGCAACTTATTGGGCAGGGAAAAGGTGAGATAATGTTTCAAAATAAAATACTTTACGATGTCAGTATTTTGCATTATGTTGTGTAACTGTGGGGTTTGATTGGAAAAGACACTCTGGCCATCAGTACCCTTTTTCATATCCTTTAAAAACCCATGAAAACAGGTGCCGACACACAACTCCCCAGCTTATAGCTGAGAGATGATTCAACCACAAAATATGTAATTTCCTTATATGATTGAAAACACCTATTTTGCCCCCCAGTTTTGGTTTTCCTGGTTGTCTTTCCAGGTTAGGGGTGTTCCCTGAGATCTGCCCACTGGACACAGGAAGTACGTATGTTATCAAAAATAAGACAGAAACGTTAACAACAAAACGACCAAGAGCAGACACAAGTACACACGCAACTGCTAGCTGTGGCTTTAACACCTTGATAATACTTACTAGGATGTTTCTATAATGTGTTAAGATACGAAACAAAAAAAACACAAGTTAAATATGGCATTGGATATCAGCTCCATTAGGAAATAAAGTGCTAAGTACAAAATGAACAAATGAATTACTCGGCATGGTAAAAACTGGGAATGCATACATGACACATAAGCTTTGGCGACGTTTATAGTTAAGATACAGTATGAGTGAAGCTTTCTCTATTGGTTTGGACACCAAGCTTATTACTTTGCACCACAACTCATCAACAAAAACAAAACAATCTACATCAGAACAAAAGTGCTTTTAAATCACAACATTTTGAATAGATAATCAGACTGGGAATCAATATAGCTTTATGATGGGAGAACTTGTGTAAATGTTCAGTACTCTATAATTGAAGGCAACTGCTTCCTCAACTTTTATCTACTACCAAACTTCTCCACTGAGCATCATCTTATCCTCCTTTTCTTCTCTTTTTCTTGTTAACACTGCTACTACTACTGTACTACCACTTCCTACACCTCCTCCTTTATGGCACTACTTGTGGCTTCCCTTTCTCTTTGTATCGTCTTCATTTCTCTGTTTATCTGCACCCTGAAGAACTGGCTGCTGGGATCCCAACAACCTTGTTTGTGTGTGTGTGTGTGTGTGTGTGTATGTGTCTGTGTGTTTGTGTGTATGCTTCATTTTGTTGCACATTAACACTTAGCGCGTCTGTGCCTACAGTGTTATTTCCATGCATGTCTATACCTGCATGTGCGTATATCTGTGTGTGCCTGCATGCAAATTTGGGTTCATAAAACATGACTATTTTCAAACAGGCCACAAGTACCCATGGTGACCAAAATATACAATATAAAAATATGTAGACAGATGACATAAACAGAAATTTCTGATACACACAAAAACACTGATTTGCATTGTCTGCTTTCAGTTGGTTAAATCCTCAGGTGAGCACGCTCATGTGCTCCTGTCAGTGACCCCGCGTGACCTCCAGGGTCACATGGGATCAGTTGTAGTCTGGGGGAAAAAAGGAATAGGGAGTATTTCTTGGTTTCAATGTTGACGTTTATTCTGCTGACTAAACCAGCTCAGTTAGCATCTGGTGACCTGCACCTTGTTTCTGAGAGAACTGAACTGGGATTTGGATGGATTGCTGCTTATAAACCTGCAAATATATTGCTTTCTGTTCATCTTTCATTACCCCAAACTGCTCGTCTGTGTGATTCTTCTTGTTTCCTTCCTGCCCTTTTTCCTATTACGTTCCCATCTGTCTTTTTCTCTCCATTCCCTGGGTTCAGAGAGGGGCACCTAGGGGGCAAAACCCGCTGCCCCCGTCCTCCTCTCGTCTTTAATCCAACGTTTACTTTTTGCTTCCGGTTGTCCCTCTACCCAAAGCCCTCAGGATTTGGGGTGTCCAGGGCCGTGCCTGTCTAGGTTGGGGTGCACCTTGTTTTTGAGGGGTGGTGGTTTGCGTTTTCGCTTGCGTGTAGGAATGGTGGTAGTGTGAGCTGGGTGGTTGAACAGGCTGGAGGAAGGGAGGGTCTCTTTCTCCGTGGGGGGTTCCCAGTCACGGTTACTGGGCGTAGGCGGCAAGGAAGGGGTAGGTGCAGGGGTACATGGTGGTGCAGAGGGTGTTTTGGGCAGTGGGGCATGAGAAGAGCGAGTGTTTGCTGATGAGACGGGGGGAGAGGAGGTGTCAGAGGCAGGTTTATCTGCGACTGGTGGAGGTGGAGGTACGCTGACTGAAGGTTTGGCTGACGACTGAGGAGCAGGCGTATGTGTAGTGGCAGAGGCTGGTCTGGGCTTTAGAAAGGGAACAGGTGTGGCTACTGGAGTCTTTTTAGGGTTGGCAGCAGTGTTTCCACAGTCCTTTAGGAGTTCACTTTTATCCGTCTTTTTCCCCTTTTTGCTCCCTTTGTGTTTTTCTTTGCCATTTTTTCGTTCTCTCCATCCAGCAGAGTCCTTATCCTCACCCTTTCCTCTCTGTCCTGCCTCACTCCTCCTTCCCTGACCACCACCACCTCCTCTCTCTCTCCCTCTGCGCCTCCTTTTCCTCTGGGTTCGCTCCAGTCTACACTCGATGTGGTACAGATCTTCTGTTGCCATGGTGACGCGGTCAAGCTGTTGCAGTAAGGCGTCCAGGGTGGGGAGGAGCCTCCTCAGAGAGGCTTCGGTCTCTGCTCTCTCCCTCCAGCTGGTGCTTCCCATCACCACTCCTGGCCCGAGCCCCAAGCCCAGGCCCAACCCGAGTCCCAGGCCGATCCCCGGGGCTTCTGTCAGGCTACAGGGGCTGGAGGAGGCCGGGCGCCACGAGGCCTCAGAGCCTGCGTCGATGCTGTCTGGGGTGGGAGGGGAGTCAGGACCGTCCAGCGGTGGCAAGCAGAGCGATTTACAGTCGCTGGTGGAGGACGAACGGGATGGTGGCAGCTCCATGCCCTCGAAACGCACCTTGTGACGAAACTAAGAAGAGGAAAAAAGAGAAGATGGAGGATTAGGGGACAAGCGTGAGGATCAATGTAGATTTTTCTAACTAGTGCTAGAGACATAGCCACTCATGGAGTGTCTACTAGCATTAATCTAGTAGGAAGTGTACCTCCTTGGCCCTGCTGAGTCCCATCCACATTTTGAGCCTTCTGAGGAACAGCTCAACCATCTCGTAGTCTTGGAGATCCACAGCTGGACGGTACAGCTCTGCTCGTGCACGTCGGTAGTTCCTCAGCAAAACAGAGGTTACCAACCATAGCAACACCAGCCGAAATACGGCGAAGCTCGCGTGGAACACCAACGCGGAGGCGGTGCTAGAGGAGCCGCAAAGCATCCAGCTAGGACGCCATGATAGCAGACCACGTCCGCCGGCGCCCAACAAAGATAGACAGGCAGAGCTCACACTGCCGTAGCCCTCAAATACCGAGTGGAAGAGCTAGAGTGGAGGAGACAGAGGAAGGACACGTTAAAACAGCTGATTACTGGCAGTACTTCACAGGGAATCACAAAATGGAAACAAAAGCTGCCAAGATCAAAAACTCAGCTTGTGAGGCAATAAATCAATAACTCAAAAGTCAGGTTACTTAAAAATGTACTTAAAAAAGTCTGTAATAAAAAGGAATTAAAGCACATAATAAATTTCATGGGTAGCTAGTGGAGAGAGGAGATAGTTGGTTCAAGCAAATAAACAAAACACATACTGATACTCACAAGGTTTACAATTAAAATATTCTCAGTGTCAAATATGTGAGTTTGTAAATGGAAGAAAGTGAGAGAAATTAAACCTTTAACAGCCACAAGATGATTAGCTAATCGGATTCAATGAAAAGAGAGAAGTTAACAATAAAAAGAGCTATTAAATTGATATGTTATGGCCTTTATGTACTGCAGTAATGAAACAGCTAACAGCTTTGCACGACGTTGCTTTAAGCCAAATGCGAATGTCAGCATGCTAACATGACATGACACTGTTAACATGCTGGTAATGTCTACTAGGGCTGGGACAATACACCTATCTGCTGATTTGGTAGTATGACAATACTTGGGTGCCGATTCAATATAAATTGCATTTTTCAAGCACTGTGATTCTACAAGTAATGTGATTCGATATTCCAATTTATAACACTAGACCAGGGGTCTGCAACCTTTATTATCAAAAGAGCCATTTTGCCCCCTCTTCTACCCAAAAAAAATAGTCGGGAGCCGCAAAAAATAACAGAGCTTGTAAACTGTAAACAAAAGACTGTGGTAATCCACTTCTTGAAAGATAGTTTGCTCTCTTCAGCTTTTCGTAGCAGTTCCGAAATTGCTCTCTTTCGCTCATCTTCGGTTGGGTATTTTTCGGCGAATGCAGAGTGCTTGTTTTGAAAATGTCTTTCAACGTTACATTTTTTGTTGTTCGATATCTTCTCGCCACATATCAAGCAAGAAGGTAAGCCAGCGTCATTGGCGATGAAGGCAAATGAATATGTCCACGCTGAATTAAACTTATTTTCTTCCAAAACTTTTCTTTTATGGGATTTTTTTCATGGTTAGGCTATTGCAGGGTTCGCACACTACAAAAGCCGCCAGCAGGTAAAGGCGAAGGCTGATGACGTTATGTGACGTATATTTTCGTTGACAAATTATAAATTAAAAATAGCTCTTTTAAAATTAGATGGCATCAAGTCAAACTCCAAAATAACTGCGCAACAAAATAAACTAATAATGGTAATATTTTATATGAATAAAAATGAATGAAGAAATACCATTTATGTTTGGGTTTTTTTTCAAGGCCAAAGGGAGCCGCTGCAATGAGGGTGAAGAGCCGCATGCGGCTCCGGAGCCGAAGGTTGCCGACCCCTGCACTAGACCATAGGTGTCAAACTCTGGCCCGCAGTGTAATTACATTTGGCCCGCGAGGCAATATAAAAATTGCTATTACAGCTGGCCCGCTGGTACAGAACAACGCATTCACCGCTAATACTACAAATCCCATAATGCTCTGCTGTTGTTTTGGCACGTCAATCAGGACAGGACCCAGACACGCCCTCTCCTATGTGTCAGTAGGGATCTGTGCTTCGGCAGGAAAGCCCCGGCTCACCCTGCCTCCCCGGGCCTCTCCCAGACCACGCCGCGACCTCATACTACCGCTGTCGCCGTGGTACCCCTTCCTAACAATGTCGAAAAGAAAGGCAGAAAACAGAAGCTTTCTAGACAGGTGGGAGGCAGATCATCTGTTTACATATGTAAAAACAGACCCGTTTGTCTTGTTTGTGGAGCCAACGTGTCTGTAACTAAGGAGTACAGCATTAGACGACACTAGGAAACACCAGGACAAAAACAAGGACCTGGACACGACTCCAAGGAGCCAGAAAGTGGTGGAGATGAAAAGAAGTTTGGTTTCACAACAGATTATGTTCAAATCACAAAGTGAGGCTGCTGGAAAGGCTAGTTATACTGATGCAAAAGAAATCACAAAATCAGGCTTGGGCACATCAGGTTAGATCAGTGTGGTGCAAACTGAGCAATAATTAACGTTTTCTTTATGCACTTTTTCTTGCTCCTCCAAGGCTTGAATGGTTGATTCATTCATTATTGTTATTTTATTTTCAGATTTATTAGCCTGTGGAAAAAGCTTCTTTTGATATTTACCTCAGAAGGCTGCAAATAGAAAAGAGGCATACAGTTTTTATTTAAATTTTATTTAATATACCATTCATGTTTTTTTTATTTGAAATTTGATTTTGCATGTCTGCACTATTAGTTATTAAGTGCTGCTTGTTCCATATTCAGTGTTAAAGCAAAACTTGTTTGGGTCCATATTAAAGGTTCATTTGTTCAACGTTGGCCCGCGGCTTTGTTTCATTTTAAATTTTGGCCCACTGTGTATTTGAGTTTGACACCCCTGCACTAGACCATAGAGAAAAGTTGAATCATACATATCTAGTGACTTTTACTTTGGAAAACATCTAAATTGATAGATTCAAATGTTTGATTTCCAGCATGTATGTAGTCAGAGATGTCTCGAAGGCAAATATATCAGCCAATCAGCCATTGTCAGGCACTATTAATTTTTTTCTAGCAACCAAAAAACAAAACAAAAATAGAATATATATATTAATTTATAAGGGACATGTAATGTTTTATACTTCTAGTGAATACAATCCAATCTTATTTCCATGTATGTAATTTGTAAACGCAGTTCGCTTTGTTAACACTTATTTTGAAAACCAGACGTAGTCTCACGTGTATCCTTCGCCAAGTCTGTCTCTAGCTCTCCTGTCAGCTCCGTTCTCTATATATCCATAGTTAGCCCCATCGGGGTCGTTTGAATGCGTTTAACATAAATGTCAGTATATGGGCACTCTACAGCAACCACAACAGTGCCAACTTCCTTTTACTTCTACATAGACTCAAATGAAGCAAATGTATTGATTCTGGCATTAAAAAAAATCAAATTCAAATGTGTAAAAAAATAAAAAATACATTGGTTAGTAATTTTTTTCCCCACTTAGCATTAACACCAAACACAAAGTACACCTGAGGCTGATAGGAATGTAAGCCTTAATCTTAGTATCTTAATCTTACAAAGGTATTTTACATTCTGTCCAAAGCATCATACCAACATCAAGTATTGGACGCTGTGAAATTTTAACATTGGTGCTACATTGTACATTGTACAGTATTTTGTTTTTATTGAAAGCTTTGGGCTTTTAGCTCAGTTTTAGAAAGTTAAACTTGAAGTTAGATCTTTTCTATGTGAACTGAGTTTAGGTTACAAATGATTATACTTCCATATTCGCAAGGCTGCCTCAAATATATAACATGCTGGTTAAATAAAGGTTGTATAAAAGTAAAGAATAAGCTGTTGGGTAACCTTGTGATACTATTATACTGCTGAGTATTTTAGACTCAGGCATACAGTTTATTGAATACATGTACTATTGTCTGTTAGACAATGAGGCTGCTATTATAGTTGTTGTAACAATATAGCTGAAGCTGTGTTGTGAAGTCAATGCTACAAACTACGATTTACTGGAAATTCAGTCCACTGGCATTGTTAAGACAGTGTAGGCTGCATGCATGAAAGGTAAACACGTGGGTGGAAAGAGTTTGGACAAGGTTTTGCACTTGTACATGTGTACTATGTACTAGTACTCCATTATGTTTTGTCTGTGTGTGGGGGATGATCAGCGAGAGAGAGAGACAGAAGGGATAGCGAGTAGAGAAAAAGTCTGACCAGGTGTCCTGTGTGTGAATAAGCCAGCACCAACAGCAGTAATGCCAGGGCGACTCCCAGCAGCTCCCAGACTGAGCGCCGCAGAGCTCTGCCAAACACGGCCCACTCTCTGAGGAACCGCAACTGGTGGGACGCCTGGACGACCACACAGAGAGATGGAGGAAGTAAAAGATATAATGTAAGAAAAATGATTTTCTCTTGGTATTAAATGGAGTGTTGCATTATATTACAACTTGGGCCTTATTTGCATAGTTCAGCCATCACTTCTAGCTGTTATGACACCACTGTAGTCTTTACATCACATGTATTTGACAGATAAAAAATAAAACCTGTTAAAAAATAATGAAATAAAAAATAAGACCAAAGTTGTAATATTGTTTAATATGTTTGTAGTCAGCCCTGCTTTCCCTTGGCCTTTCTCTCTTACCTTGAGCACCAGTATGAACAGCAGCAAGGCGGACATGGCTGTGTACATCTGACTCTGTCGGGCCAGGGGGTAGAAGTCTGTGAAGGCGGCCCGTGGGTGTTTCAGGTACGACGCCCACTGCTGCGTGGCCATAGTGCAGCGGCGCAGGTGCAACCCGCACACGGACGCTGCCAGAGCCAGTTTGCAGATGCCCAGGAGTCTCCAGGTTGACAGCAAGTACACGTGGCCTTCTCTGAGGAAGCCCAAAATCCCTCGCACCAGGAAATACAACACCAGGGCGAGGAGGACCATCTGGAAAACAGGAAATGTTAAACCGGTGACGCGACGCCGGAGAATCGAAGCCAAAGACGGGGGAAAGAAGTCAGCCGTAGCTTGGTAGGTAGTCTTTATTATTGACAGTGTCAGAAAGGGTTGCCAGGGGTTACCATGAGAAGGAGCTGCAGGTCCAGGCCTGTAATTGGCCACAGAGTGGTGACAAGGAGGTCAAGGCTGGACTGGGCACGCTCAGAAACTGGAAACTCAAACAGGAAGGAGAAAACAGCCAGGAGGTTTGTGTTGATGTTGTAGAGCGAGAACTCCACAAACAAAGCACGGGTCCTATGACACACACACACACACACACACACACACACACACAAACACACACAAGTACACACTTAATGGACTAGAAGATCCAGAGGTGCGATAGTTCACAGAGTCACTTCCTCTTTTGATTTCATATTTTATGTAAGCTGGGTGTTTCCATCACAGGAAGTTTTATTCCACATGAGAGATTAAAAATCTCAGGTTTGTTCAAAAGATAGTTTAATGTGCTGTCAGAGACGTCCGCCACCTACTTTTCATTGACTTTCAGTTGCTCCTCTGAATATTTGCAACCTAATACCAAATGTGGTACGACCAGATTTTTTGTTTATGTCATCAGTTATTCTGAGAACAATAGCTGAAAGCTGGCCCACATTCTCAGCACATTCTTTACTGGATTGTTTTCTGTGCCTTATTTTAATGTTTGATGTTTTCATGTGCAGCTTTTTAATGACTGCGGGCTGTAAGACAAATTGCACTTCAGGGAGAATCAAACTCCACTCCAGATTTATATAGCCACGACAACGCATGGTTCTGTTTTCATTCCAATCATTGTGAAATTGTGCTCATGAAACCGATGTCTAGTCCCTTACATCTGGCCTCTGGACTTTGGAACAATCTGCCCAGTGAGATCAGTTAGCAAACTCCACTTTAAAACATAAAAACTAAATTTACATAAAACAGTTTTTATTGTCTATGCCGATGTATATAATATCTAGCAGCGCACTGTGAAGTTATTATTCTCAGTTCTTTCTGTTAGTGTATCTTTGACTTAAAATGTCTGTTTTCCTATTATGCCCAGGCTTGTCTTTCTGCATTCACTACCTGTAGTCGAGCCAGTGCAGCTGCTGCAGCTGCCGTAATGAGGAAGAAGCCTCCTCAAGACTTCTGTTCAGCTGGTGGACCACATCTCCGCTGTTATACACCCTCATCTGACTCAAACGCCAAGCCCTGGAAAGGCAGGTGGGAGGAGAGACGCAGAGGAGAAACAAAAATAAATAAAATAAAGAAAACCAGATGACAAGTAGAAACTGAATGTGACCCACTAGTTAACGCCTGCCTTGTTAGAGCCAGGCTTTCGATCCTTCCCTTACCTGTCTGTATCAACGGCTCCCCAAACAGTGAAATTCTCAGTGTCCTTGGCCAGAGATGGAGCCCAGCCCTTTGCCCAGATACTGTCTCCTGCTCGGGAACCTGCAACTGGAAGGAAAAGTAAAGATCAAATAGAGATTAAATTGCATTAATTTAATAAACTCCCCTTCTTTCAAATATGAAAGAATACGTTCAGTAAATCAGTGTTCAGAAATGGTAGCAGTGAAGTCTGCTGTAGTACCTCTGATGCTAAACATGAAAAATGGAAGCTACATACTATGCTATGACTTTTATCAACATACACACCATGACTTGTCAACACACTATACTGACTTTTTTTATAACTTCTTACAACTATACTATGACTTCAAATTTGTTGACACACTGAATTTTTTTTCAGCATACATTACTATGTCTTGTTTGGCCATACTATACTATGACTTTTTTCAACATACTATGCTAAGATTTTTTTTTTGACATACTATACTGTTTTTTTTTTAAATTTCAAAGATACCGTCTTTTCTCGACATACTATACTGTGACTTGTTTTCAATATGATATACTATGTCGACATACTGTACTGACCTTTCTTAAAAAAATTCAAATATACTGAACTAAATCTTTTTTCGACATAC